>CAUOFW020006587.1:0-23539 GCA_963454935.2 Ilex paraguariensis
ACCCCCACTACTATAGCCACTAAACTATCACCCCCCCTTTTACTTGCCACCACCCATCGCAACTCCGTCGCTATTACCACCATTGCCACTGCAACTACAACCACTACCACCATTGTAACTCTATCGTCGCCGCCATTGCCATCGCAACTACAACCACCACCACCCAACCAATGTTACTACCTTTATTGCTTCTAACTACCACTTCATTATCACAACAACCGCCTACCACTACCTCACTATTGTTGCCTCATTGCCACCACTACTTCCAACCCTTTACCACCATTATTTGACACCCACAATTATCAATACAACCACCCCCCACCATCACCCCCTAACCCCCACTAACATTATTGATGTCATCATCTCCTTGCATCATAATGCCACCACCATCACATAATCGCCATTGTCATCATTGTTTCTACTAACTTTGTCGTTACCGTTATCACCACCACCATCATAAGTCTGACCATTACTACCTCCACTATAACCACCATGATGGTGGTGATAACGGTGGTAGGGGTGGTGGTGGATGTGATTGTAGAGTGCGTGGTGACGGAGGCAATAATAAGGGTTGATGGAGGTAGTAATGATGGTGGAGACAATGGTGGGAGGGTGATGGTAGCTAAGGTGATGATAGAGGCAATTGTAGAGGTGGGGTGAAAAAGAAAAAAGGCAAAATTAGAAAAATATTAACTTTCAAATTTCAACTTCTTGTAGTGATCAAACATGTAAATCTAATTTAGTGCTTAACTTTTAGTATAAATCAAACACTTTTCTAATTAATATCAATAATCAATACTTAAAATTCAGTATTTAATTTTCAATGTTATCAAATACCACCTAGAAAGTCTTTTTTTTTTTTTTGTTTAACCTAGAAGTTCATTGAGCCAAACAATTTCTTTCAAAATCGATAAAGTTTGAAAAAAAAGAAAAAGAAAAAAGAAATAAACAGCCAGAATTTTATTTGTTTTTAGAGAGATAGAGAGACAAATTTGGCAAAAAAAAAAAAATAGCAATACTTTGCACATACCAGTAGATTACCTCCAAATTGCTCGTTCTAATGAGTCAAGGAAAAAACAAAAAACAAGAGAAGTCAATTTCAACGAGCTAATATAACACGATGTCTCGCGCTACACCAAATCACACAAACGCGGTTCAGTTGAATTGATCATCTACCTCCCGTCCCCACCTCTTCTTCTCCGACGCCGATCCTCCTCAGACTCAGACACAAAAAGAATACACAAACCTATCAGATCAGTCTTCTTAACTACCAATTCTCACGCTCATGAGTACTTCGGCAATTTCAGGAGTAAGTTCCTCTCTCTCTCTCTCTCTCTCCCCACATATAGATACCTATTATGCTTGTTTGTGGATCTTATATTGGTCCAATAATCGGAGAGTATAAGAAGATTGAATTTTGGTGTGGAATTTGGTAGGGCACGAACTTGTTTACGGGATTTACGAGGCTGTGCAAGGGCCTTGCGGTAGTGTTAATAGGTGGACACATTGTAGTTCAGATCTGGCCTTTTGCCGTTACTTACCTTGCTCTCATTCCTGCCAGGTACTCTTTTCTTCTTTGATTCCAACTTTTCACCTGAAATTCTCTGATTGTTTCGATATGAGCAATGCTATAGGGATCAAATATGGGGACCTAATCAGGGATCTAATCCAATGAAACTATTGGATTAGTTGTGTGTTCCAATGTTAGATGGAGTCCACTTTCAATCCTTTCTATGTATATGTATGTGGGGATCATGTGTTGATTAAGGAACTTGTTAAAAAGGGTAGTTGGAAAATGAAAATTGAAGTAGATTAGTTGTTATTCACTTGAGAAGCCTTAAGAAGAATGTCAGTGCTAAATGCTAATCCTGCTAATTCTGGATCCTAGTATGGATTACATACAAATCTAAATTGTTTCAATTGTTCAAGTGGGTGGTTTCTGTTTGAATTGAAACATATTTTCACACATGAAACCCCAAACATTTGCAAATGGCCATAAAACCCTTCTAGACAGTGATCAAGTACTGTACCAATTAGGGGAATGAACTAAATAACCATACAAGCTATCTTATATGTTTGACTAGAAGTCATGCTTGAGCATTAAAGTATGCAGCATGCATCTTGATTTTGACATGGCTTTTTTTGCAGTATTGATAGATTTAAATTGTATATATGCGAGCATAAACTTATATCCAAAAAAAGATTGCTACATTTGCCTATCATCAAATTTATTGTTTATGTTTCAATTGTTTTTCCTTGCTTATGTAGAACTTTGAATTGAATGACCTCGAATTAGTCACCTCACTACAATTATAAATGCATGGATTGCCCCTTTAATTTTATATCCACCGTTTTTGGTTTGTAAATGATAACAAACTATGAGCCTGCATTTTTTTCATTGTGAAGCCTGTACCTCAAGCATGACAAGGCTCACAATGTAATTCTTGCTTTAACGGAAGTAAATATCATTATCAAGGTATAGGGAAAATTTGAAGTCGTAGATAGAGTTAAACAGTTTGAAACATTTTATACATAAACTAATTAGGAGATTTGGCATATTACTTTCTGGTAGCATTTAATCCGGCCATTTCCTCAGGTCTGACAATGTCCTTTTGGCTTCAGAGTCTCTAACTCTACTGATGTGTTGAGTGATTAAGTATTTAACTTTTTGGCATGTAGTATCTGCTTTGCATCCTACCTTCTGCGAAAAAATATATTGACACGAGTTATTACTGCAAAATTTGAATGCATGCATCCTTGCTTTTCTTTGTTGATGCTTCCTAACATCTTATATGTAAAATATGCATGCATAAACTAATTTGAATGCTCTACCTTATTGTCTATCAAATGTATGAGTTAGAACCCATGGTCATTCCTGATCTCAAAATTGAAATGAGATGAAAAAAAAGGGAGTGATAAACTCAATTTTTTTTTTCTTTTTGATAAGAAGTGAAGAAAGCAGTTTGTTTCAAGTGTTAGTATCAAAACTCACTTTGGGAGGTGAAAATCACTACCATTTTCAAACCTATCCTGTAAATTTGTTTTTCCTCGGAGATTCTGGCCTTCTTTGAACGTCAAGTGTGCGTCTGTAGTTCACTTATTCAATGCTTCCTTAGCTAAGAAAATGGTAAGCATAATAAAATCACGCTTTAGCCCGACAGACCCACCATCTCTTTCCTTGCAGGAATGCCTTTTCTTCAAGATTCGTCTCAAGACCGTGATTAGAATTTCCTTCCGCTACACTCGCCAATCCATATTCGGAGTTTAGCCATTGTTTAGTAGATTGGAAATCAATGCTGGAAGCATTGACTGCTACACATACCAATCCAGAACCTTGACTTTATGCATGATTTAGTAACTTGGAAAGCATTGACAATGTCCAAATGGGATTTCGTATGAACTTCCTTATTTGAATCAAATGCCTTATTTTTCTTTTTTCTTTTTTATTTCCATTTTTGAAGAATAAAACCACGTAACTCCATATCCTATAAACTCTAGAAAGAGATGGTTTTCTGCACTAATGCTACAACATGCCTTTTTAATTTGATATTAGCTTTAGAAAGGACAACCAAGCATGATGCTCGGAGACTTGGAGTTTACAAGTATTTGCTCCAGTGACTTAAAACTTATTCATCTGATATTGCAGCACAATTCCATTTGCTTGGAATCTCCTGACGGCTGGTTATGTTGAACAGTCAATACATGGGGTATACTCTTTTTTGGCTGTTGTTAATGAATTCATTCTTTTCCCAGTGAAGATCCCTCTCTCCTTAAGTCTCTGTCATGATGTGGTTCTGAAAGTCATATTTGTTTTCCAGATGCTCCTCAGTACAATTGGTCTCCTTTTCATCGGGAAGCTGCTTGAACCCATTTGGGGTTCTAGGGAATTCTTGAAGTTCATCTTTGTAGTTAACTTTTTAACATCTGTTTGTGTTTTCATCACAGCTATTTCTTTGTACTACATAACAAGGCAGGAACGCTACCTGTAAGTATGAGATCCTCATTGTCCTGGAAACGTATGTTTTGGCTATTACTTTTCCTTTTGCCTCCATTTTTCCTGCTCTCATTTGGTGTTGAATTAACTTTCTTCCTTTCTACGCATTCCAGTACTCTTTAGCCTTCCAGTGGGGGCTGAGAAGAGGGAGGGGAAGTGCCCATCCTTTGATGCACTGCCTCTTTTTCTTTTTATTACGTCTTGGTAACCGAAAAAAAGAAAAAAAGATTTAGCTAGAATCACAAAGTTTGGTTTACACTAAGGCTGCTTCTGTCTAGCCATTGTCTTCTTGGTATTATTTTATGCCTGTCAAGGTACAAAGGTCAACTTTTATAAGTTCTGATGTTCTTATTTATATGCCTCTTTCTGCCTGTAGTTATATGCCTCTTTCTGGCTTCCATGGAGTTCTTTCAGGATTCCTAGTTGGCATCAAGCAAATACTACTCGACCAAGAGCTGTCTGTGGTTAGAGTAAAAGCAAAGGTATGAACATACGGAGAGTACCAATTTTTTTTCAGATCCATATCCAGAAGCCATTTGTATAGTATTCAGGAAGTTGAAGATATCTGCACTTACACCCCTTATTTTTTATTCTGGATTTATGCAGTGGTTGCCATCTCTCGCGCTGTTTCTGTCCATTATTATATGCTTCTTTACGGGGGAGACAACTACAATCCTACCAACCTTAATATTTGGCACATATATGGGCTGGATTTACCTCAGATACTGGCAGAGGAACCCTGAAACGAAATTTAGGGGTGACCCAAGTGACGAATTTGCATTTTCTTCATTCTTCCCTGAATTTTTAAGGTGATTTAAGCATTCTGCTACTTTTGCACTCACAATAACTATTTGTGAGTGCCTCTCTCTCTCTCTCTCTCTCTCTAAAATATTGCATCTTGCTGGGTGAGTTGCAGACCAGTCATTGAACCCATTGCTACAATATTTGGTCGGATGCTCTGTGGAAGATCTGAAACTTCCATTGAGGCCAGGGGTTACACTACCGGTGGAGCTCCTTTGCCTGGCTCTGATCCCATTGAGGCAACTAGGAGGAGGTAATCTTATTGCTCTTTGTCAATTAAGTCATGTTTGCTTGTGGAAATAGTACAACCTTATTTAATTTGGCTAGTGAAGATAGTTGAGAAAATCAATTTATTGGGGCATGTGTCGATGAAGCTAAAACATAAAAGTTACAGAGAATATACATTCCGAGTAACAGTCCTTATGGTAGCTGTAACATGGACAGAAATCTTTGTTTTGAAAATGGATTGTATCCACGTGGAAGGGTGTCATCTTCATCTTTCAAGCGACAAACACCATTAGTTATCATGGTTCTGATAACATTTGAAGGCATAAGTCCATTGCTGCCATGATAAGGGGGAACTATTCCACACAGTTAGGAGTTCAGAATGATAGAAGTCGTCAATAAAATATTTCAATGCTGAACGCATCCACGATATGAACCATAAATTTTGATTAGTATGATGAACGTGATGCACATATTCTAGATTTTTCATGAGACACAATGAAATGTTCTGAAAAGGAAAAGAAGGTCAGAAAAACACTTGAAACATTAATAATTTCATAATATACACCCAGCAATATATCTTCTGTGTTTTTCATCAGAATTATGTATGTGTGTAATAATCTCTCAGCAAGTCAGCAACAAATAAATAATGAGACACCAACAAATTCATTCTGAAGGACCGAAGTGTGCTGTCAGAAAAATTACAGGCTTATGTGTCAGACTTGCTTCAATAGAGTGAGTCATGAAGCTAACAATATTTTGATTATGGCTTGACAAAAAGTGAGCTTTAACAAAGTAAATGCAATAGCTATATGTTCGTGGAACAAAAGACAGTATATAATTATAATAGTATGTTAGTTGCCCATTCATTTACATTTCCAATTCCTCCCCCTCCCCCCTCGATGTGTGCTGCTTCTGCCCAGGACCAGCTTTATGCGTCTCTGTAATGTGTGTGCATGTGTGTTTTTCACCATGAAAGGGTGGTGTTCTAAATTTATGTTTTGTGATCACATTCCTGTTTGCTGAATTGCAGGGAAAGGGGTGCTCGAGCACTGGAAGAAAGATTGGCAGCTGAGAGATTGGGTGCCTCAGGGAAGCCAGAAGACTCGGAAAGAGATGCCACAGAGAATGTTTGAAAGCCCTCGGAAATGAAATTTAGAAACGCAGAAAACTAACAGCCTTATGAGTTATGTCTATGCCTTTGCTATGCCAGAGGGCAGAGGCTGCCAAGGATTTGGTGATAGCATGTGTTTTGCTTGGACAATGATCCTCATAATACAAAATTCTGTTGTTTTGTCTTGCACTTGTTGCACAGAGTGGTTCTTCTATATTCTTGTTCAAAATGACAATTTGTCAAGTACATAAGTGTTTTAAATCTCATTATCTAATATTCACTCTTCAAAAGGTGGGCTTGAAAAGCGGTTGTTTTTATTATGATCATTGTAACACAATTGGTTAAGTATTGATATGACTTATGAATATAGGAGATGAATCATGATTCGAAGCATCGTTGGCAATGGATTAGCCACTATTTACCCTATCAAGGCCAATTTCATTCTATGTTTAGACTTGAGGCTAAAAGCAATTGCCCACTAATTTCAATTAGGGTTTTTTACATTTTGTGCATTGAAAGATGTCTCGATTCTAACTTTGTATCCTAAAATATTATTTTTGTCACATTGTATTTTGAATATTATAAATTAGTTTTAATGTAGCTCTCGGACTAACATTTGTTTTAAATTTTGTTAAAAATTGATGAATATGCCACTCGTGTGTGTTGTTCTTAGGTAAAAATATAAACTTACTATTTATATATTTGGGTGGCATGTATATCAATTTTTAATAGAATTTGAAAAAGATGTTAGTATAATAGTTATATTAAAACTAATTTATGACATTTAATGAGTAATGCGAGCGCGAAAAGCCTTTCAATTAAATAATTTTGAAGGGTAAGGGGGGAACTACTAGCCCAACCACACAAACAAAAGGAGGATATATCATTATAGGAGTTTTATATCTTATTTGTTTTGCTCCAATTCCAACAACTAAACTCTTTTAAATTTGGGTTGCTCGACTGTTCCAAGTTTCTTTCTTTCTCAGCCATGTCACATGTGCCTCCCTCATCTATTGACAGGTCAAAGGGGTCTCTGCCCCATAATGTCGACATGCACTCTTCCTCTTCTTTTTTTTTTGCGTTGGTTCAGAAAAGATTCTTATTTTCAAGAAAAATCATATGTATGCAATTTTATTTTTATACGTAAATATACATGTTATTTTAGCAATTCAATTTTTTGATGTCAAATCACAAAACAACAAGTATTTTTCCGTCCAAATTAAACGAAATATTGATTAATGATTATTATTATGTATATCTAAAAATTAAACATTTGCTTAAAAATTGTAATTTTTCATATTATTAAAATCTGAAGGGACTAGGGTAATAATTTTATTGTTAGTTGTCTATAATATGTAAATCAAAATATTTGTGTCAACTATTACTACTCTAGAAATTCAAACTAATATGATAAAATTTTGTTTTGCCTATTTAGAAAACGAGAAATATTTTCAAAAATAGATAAAAAAAATTAATAATTTATTTTAAAAATATTTTGAGAACTTGGTTTCAATACATAAAAATATCTTGAAAAATCCACAAAATTTAATGAAATATTGGTGAAAATATGCGAAAAATATTTTGAAGCATTAAAATGCTGATTCAACTAATTATTTCAATTTTTTTTTTTAAAAAAGGAAAAAGTTTTGACCTTTTCACTCTTTTCAAAAAGGAATTTTAATCGTTCCTTATGTGTTACATGTTCTTTTCGTGTTTTAATTTGGGGATTTACATGCTTCGTGCATGCGTGTAGAAACAAATAAAAGACCAGACCAAACTCTCCTCCAACTCTAATTCTTTCCGTAAACACAAAACATTACCAAGCGCCCACCCAATCCAACCCCCACAAACTCCTCCCTCTACGCAATCTGTGATTCTATATTCATTCCCCTTTTCTTCTTCCATCGGACGATCGTTTGATTCCTGCCGGTGTCTACACAGTCTGACGTCCCAAGGTTCGCGCTAAACCTTTTCCGGCAATAGTTTTCGTCTATTTTCCGATCAGTTAAGCACAGATATATTTTTTGTCCAAATCTGTGTTTGTTGGATCGGTTCAATTATGTAGATAGATATATTTGTATATTTCAATACCTTCAAATTATTGTTGTTTTGTTCAATTTGGTTATCGTTTTAATTATGTGTAGAAAACAAGGAATTCAGTAGAATTTTGCCAATTTAACCATGAATAGATTTGATTTTTCTGTTCGATCATATCTATTACACGCGAGAGGGATAATCAATGTTCTTCGATGTGTTCTATTGTGTATATCTATACGCGTATGATGTTTGATCGCACAATTGTTCCCCGTTTGGCTTTGGACTTTGATTTTTTCAATAATTTTTGGTTCATAGTCCTTTTTTTTTCTTTTTCCCGGAAGTCAAATGCAATATCATTGTTCTTCATAACAAACAGCAATCGAGCATTCCACAGAGGAAGGCCTGTCGAGCAAGACAGTAAAAACAGAACAAAATAGGGGAGAGAAAGAGAGAGAGAGGGTACTTCCGTGAGGGGTGCAAAAATATTAGGAGGTACCCCAACCAGAATTGACTTTAGTGCAGTGGAGTATACCAAATAGACACCTTGAGAAAGGAGGATGATGTACTGGCATATCACAGAATGTACAAGGCAGTTGGTTGGTAGGTCCCAGGCTTGAAGGAGGCTTTGAATCCTGGGGAATTCTTGAACTTGAGGGAGGCAGCTCAATTTCTAATGAACTGGAGGATGGACTACAGTAACATTCTATGATGCCTGGCCTTATTGATGTGGACTCTGGAGTTCCTTTCTTTCTAGACAGTGGCAGAGCCACGGTTGGACTGATGAAGAAGAGCCATGTTTGGACTAGGGGGCACTGGCCCCACTCACTTTTGGGTCACCTTTAATAAGGAACCATAATTTTATTTAATTTACGGCATCTATCTCCTGATTTTTTGAAAATTTCTATAATGATCCTAGTAGTCTTTTTTGTTGTATTTTCAATAAATTAATGGTCCACTGGACTGCTAAAACAAATGTTTTATTTTTGAAGCTTTTTTAAAGGCCGATTAGTCCAAAAGGCTTGTTTGGGGGCTCTGATGCGTACTGGCCGCCAAAATGATGTAACACAAGCATTTTCTGCTAGTTTAGATAATCAATTTCTTAACAAGATCAAGAATGATCTTTGATAAGTTTCGTGACTAAATGAGGGACAATTTTGTCACAGATTCAATGATTCTGTACATCAAAAGAAAACTAATTAGAAATTTAGCCTACAATTAATCAATTACTGAAATTTTTTGACATTTTAAAGAAAGTTGTGTTCCAAATTAATATATGATTGAGTTGAAATGTACTACAAAAAAATTATTTAGTGTCTTTGTTTAGATTTTGTTTAGACTAAGTCACTAAGTGAATTTAATTTTACCGTTTTATATAGTAATTTAGTCTATTTTGTCATGCTTGAACTTATTTCTTTTTATAACCACTAATGTGTTGTTTTTAGTCATATTTTGCCCCCAATTATAGATTCATGACTATGTCTCTGTATATAGATATTGTACATGACCACTTGAAGATTGAGTTTTTGTGACACTCTTCGGAGAGACTTTTTATATGTAACAAATTTTATTAATAATAAGAAATAGGTAATACAAATGAAGAATAAAGGTGGACAAGTAGTCCAATCCTTATGTTACACAACCAAAGACAGGCCCATTAAGGCAACAAGCCTAAACATAACAATAAAACTAACATAACAATAAAACTATCAACTATAAACAATAGGGACTTGCCATTCCATCCATCTCACTACAACATGGTCTAGAACTTGTGGCCAAGAGCTTGGCTACCATTATTCACCAGTAAGCTCCATTAAATGAGACTAGATGCTATGGGAATATTAGCACTCGAAGAGTAGGTGATGATGAGACTCGTTGGCTATTCTACATAGGGAACACTCTAACCCAAATGAGTAACGTAGAGATGATTCCTGTCCTTGATGCTAAGCCTCTTAAAGCCAACCAGAATATGAAGCTCATTCAAGGAGTGGCTTGGCTATACCATTCTACATGGTGCCATGATACACTCAGAGATTGCTCCTTTAGCTGATTCCAAGCAAAGGCAGAGGAGAAGAGACCATTAGGGATGAAGACCATGTAATCACATATTCTCTATTGTGGTTTGGAAGATAATTGGGGCATGCCGTTAGTAATTTCCTCTAACACTTGTTATTGTGTGGAAGGCCCAATATTCACAATATTGGAGACCTTGGCATCCTTTGGCAAATTTGAGACACTAATAATGATATTGCTTCATCTCGATAATAAACGCCCAGGTGGGTGCCAAACTGCCAATTGTCATGCCAAGGGTTAGTACTTTCACCATTACCTGTATTATGGACAAATATAGGTCTAATGGAGTCCCTCAGTTTAGTAAGTTAAGCTAGTTCCAAGAGCATTTATGAGTGGGCTTCACCTCCTATGAGTTTCTCCCTCCAGGGTGACAGGAATGCATCGACCTAGCCATAGAATTTGCTTATCTAGAAGAGAAACTCAATGTGCATGGTCGTAAATGTAGAGTTACAGTCGCTAATATTCCTTATACCCAACCCCCCTTCTACCTTTTATTTGTGAACCTCCTCACAAGCCATTTTTTGCTCCAGTAGGTTTCGGTTCTGTCCCACTCCATAGGATTGAGCTCATGACCCTCTTTGCCTTGTCTATTACTTACTGAGGAATGCACAGGTTGGATGCCCATAATGGAAAGATACTGAGCAAGACTGAGTTGGAGTCTTTTAGCAAAGGATAAGTATTTGTTTGTCCAGATTCTAATTCTTGCTTCCATTGTCTCAATGAGGAGGTTACAATGTAGAGCTGAGTCTTGAAGTCGCCAAAAAGTACTCCCACTTATTTTATGGGGAGACTACCCACAGAGTATCTGATCATACCAATGATTTGAGCATCCTCCTCCTTGGGCACCCATAAATAAGTTGGTTTTAGAATTGTTGGAATGTAAGTCATTCCTGAAACTTGTCAAGTGCATTCTTCAACTTAACAACTAAATTACTATCATCGTTACTGAGCTGTAAAAGATTCATCAGCAAAAACAAGGTGGATAAGATGGCCCTAACTAGTTGTGCAATGATAGTATCTTTTTTCCGATCTAGTTTCTCCACCACCGCGAACCCCAGTTAGATTCAGGCATGCCACACTTTTGAGAATATCCACGGCCACAACAAATGGATAAAGCAAAAGGGTGTCCCCTTGTCCAAGCCCCATGAGCTTTGAAAGAAACCAGAAAGTTCACCATTTATGTCTTCATCTTCTCATTTGCTTAGGAAACCCAAATGACTCCTAGGCATCCATTAAGAAACCCCAACCAATGGTGTCATAGGCCAACATAATATCCACCTACACATCTGGGAATCTATAATTCTTATGGTGATCTCTCACTATCTCTTGTGTGAGTAGAATGTTGTCTTCTATCTTCCTACCATGGATAAAGGCGGCTTGGTTGGGGAACTTTTTACTTTACTAGCCATGATTATTGTCGGTGATAATTTGCATCTCTGGATGTGCGCATCTTTGGTACAGTTTTAATTAATAGTTTGAGTTGGTGAAGATGTTTTTCTTGTTGGAGCTTCATCACTCTAAATATCCTACATACGTATGTATATACATACATAATTTTGCATTTACATGTGTATAATCTTTATTGTATATTATTTTCTGAGTTGATCTTGTCTATAGTATTGTTTTGGATGTGTTTTTCTTATTTGCGGCTTGAATGAAAAGTCATTGTTCGTAAGATTCTGTTCGGATCATGAAAATGGGACGGCGACGTTCTCATTTATGTGGCTTCTGACAAGCATCCGCTATGAATGGAGCATTGTTCAAAGGGACATAAAGACTGGGTTTTCTGTCTGCAAATTTTGTTTTATACTTTTATCTATTGGTATCACATACAATCTGCTACCTTCTTTTAATGTCGTTGATCCATGCTGTTTCGTTTTTGATCAAAATATAATGATAAAAATTCTGTCCGCTTTGCTATCGTTATCTTAATGTTAGTTCCAATTGCAGCAAGATTTTATTTGGGTTAAAATTAATTGCCAGCTCTTTGTAAAATCTGAAAAGGTAAAAGGAAGGGAACCAATTGGCATCTGAAGATAAAAGGACTAGGGTAGGCCTCCAGAAATTAATTCAAAAGGCAGATGACTATAGGATAAAATTGAGGTAGATGAATTTGTAGATGAGGGTGCAGCATTTTTTTTTTCGACCAGCAGTTAGATGCATCATTGTTCATACTTTAAAAATGTCTGCTATCATGATTAAAATTCTCTTAGTACCACTGTAACACTATTGCAATTACAAGAAAGGTTACTAGTCGAAGCACTTCTAAAATCTAACCTTTTGAATTGAGCCTAAGATCAATGAGTTACGTTTGCAGAAGTCCAAAGATGCTTAAACAAATGTAGAATTTGTTATTTTGTTAGGACTCATCTTAAAACGACAGTTTTGACAAGATATGAATTCTTTGTATAGGGAATGTGTCGCATGTTTTATAATATAGTCTACACAATTTTTGATGTTAAGCTCATTCGAGTATTTATGTGCTGCTTGCAACTCTAAAAATCTAGTCCTAACCTTGGATCTTTTTCAGAAATGATCGAACCATAGTTTATAATTGGTAATTATTTTGATGCAATTGAATGATTAATTATCATATACAACTTCGGATGCATTTCAATGGGAAAGGACATCCTGTGTCTATTTTTATTTTTTGGATCACCATGCCGATGAAGCTGCCACGTGAATATTTTTTTTCCTTAATGGAGACTTAAGGTTTGCTACACACTTAATATTTTCATTGGCTTTTGTACAATATCAGCAATTCAGCATTGTCTTCCCCCATATTTTATTCTTTTCTCTTTGCAACTATTTTTTCATTCTTTGTTTAATCAATTACGCACTAGAGAAATTTATAAAGTGAGAATTGAATGTGATTATAAAATTCAGTAGCATTGCCTATAGTTTCATGGATTTTTTTTTATTGAAAATGCATTCAGGTGAGTAGTACCTCAGTGGGATGGCATCAATGTATTTAAAACACCAAAACATTAGCTTTGGTGTCATTGCTACATCTTTTGAAGGGCATCATGAATTAAACTTTGCGCCTAGCAATTTGGATATGCTGTTGTCAATTTCCTTATGCTTCTATAGGTTTAGCTGGCTCCCAACGTGAAGTCACTTGATGTGGATGATATATCTTTCTTATCTGTTACACATGTTTCTATTTTGAGACATGCTCAAACATCAAATTCTTGGAGATATTAGACTGTGGTTTATCAGCATTTATCGGTGAGTGTCTATTCTCCATCGAAGCTTCTCTCTACAACCCTTTCCCCAGTTTTTCAAAGCATATAGATTCCTCCGAAGATATTCCCCACATCTTCCAGGTATTAAGTACTATGTGACATTTTTTGATCTCGTCAGTTGACTTGGTGCTGAATCTCCTCATCTTCTTTGGGGATCTAAGACCCTTTTACCAAGCATTTGAAACAATCTCATGCTGAGACTCCCTAGCATTTATGTTTTCGCAAATTTCTTTCAAAATTGGTGACGGACATTTTGTTGTCTCTCTTGTTTTCTCCCTAACGAGAATTACTTGATAGCCATTTGTAGGAGCACGGTTTGGTAGATAGCTAATCAGCCTTCCATTCTTTGCATTTCATCTGAATCTAAATGGTATTACGTTGCAGGCACTTTTGATCTTTCTGAGCAACAGGAGAAGGATATTCTTTTAAAAATTCTCTGTTCCTTCCACAATCCATTGTATAAGAACAGCTGCAAGGAGAGCAAATGATAGTGATCTGTAGAGATCCCACTTTTCGATTTGCTGAAGTCCCTCTATAATTCCTTTTTCACATAGGAATTCACAATGACATCATGATCATGTTACTTTTTGTGTGGCGATGTTCATCTTGAGCTTAGCTTCTGATATTATTGTTCATTCAGGGAATGCTATGGCCTTAGTAGCAGTCCCTGTATCAAGGGTATGTCACAAGGCACTCTGGATTCTAGAGTGCGCTATTGAAATGATGAAATGGGGATGTGTATTGTTATTGTGATTTATTCTTGTGCTAGAAGGCAGCGACTTAGTTGGCGATTGTTATTGATGAATTTTCATATATACCCTTACTTTGACATGTGATGGACAGTTCACCATTATTTGTCCAAAAGCATAACAGCCTTTATAAATTCATGGCAGTTGAATCTTCTGTCCAATTTTTGGGTACCGAAGTGGCTTCAACTCTAGATGCAATAAGTGGAAACTTTGAAGTGGGAGGGCTGCCAAAGAATTTGCTGATGGGATCTTTAGAGCTGCTTGTGTGAGATTGTAGATTTATTTTCTCTTAGCTCTCTGACTCTTATCATTCCTTGAGATTCTGGAGTTCCTTTGCGCTTTCAAAATATCGAATATGGTCGGCGGTATGAAAAACTATGATGCCGATAATCTTAGTCAGATCATGAATGGCAAAGAAAGCCCAAATACTGCTCGCAAAAGAGACTTCAAACGGCGCACTAACCAAGCGGTGCAAAACCCTAAACCCCTAATTCTAATGATGGTTTAGATGAGAGAACAGAGCGTCTGTCGGCGAGATGAGAGAACACACCGACAGTTGATTGGGTTTTGGCCTTCAGAAATACCTGATACAGAGGAATAAAAAAGAATTTAAATTTCTGCTAGATGTATTCATCATTTGTTGGGTAGCAATTTGGCAGTACACTTACACCATAAGTTGGTAAGTGGTTGGAAGTTTACTCCTGATGTTTGGTTTCCAAATAAATAATTTGTGTAGATGATGCCACTGAAGAATATAATAAGTTGTCTAGATGATAAGGAGAGCTTTGGTCTTCAGTTATGCTCTGAAATTTTTGTATCAAATGCTTTGGGTATTTGGAGTTGGAAAAAAAAGGGAGAGAGGGGGGGGGGGGGGGGGGAGGGGAGGGGGTGGGTTGAGCAAAATCGGTGACTTGAATTGCTTCATTTTTCAGAGTTGATGAATAAAGTTCACCCACAGGGAAGGCTACCCTGTGAAAGTTTTTATTGGATAATTGGCTTATCGATGGAATGGAGAATTATAACAGATTTTCGAGTGGATGAACTGGTTTATTCTCTTGGAGCATGCACTCTGTCTGGTAAGTTGTGTTGATTCTTTTGGCTGTTTTGTCTGACTTCATTGTTGGCCAAGTTCCCAACACCTTCAAAGCATCAATTTCCCAGACAAGGCCTTCTGGTCTTTTACATCCCAAAGTCGTGTAAAGATTGCATCACGACTTGTTCACCAAGGTTTCAAGTGCAAAAGTTTTATGCAATTACTTCTGACAAGGAGCAATAGGCCTACAATCTTCTTTTTTTATCCAAGTGATCATTCCTGGAGGTGGCTGGTTGAAAAGAAAAACAAAAAAAATGATTCCCTGGAGGTGTGGTTATTGGTTGTAATTCTGAAAGGCTGGTGATTTTGATTGACATATATGGTTTTCTAGTTTTTTGTTCTTCATATTAGATATACAGCATTGTACTTATAGCAACATTTTACCTGTATTAACAGTCTTTATATGTGCATAGTTGTTAGACCAATTGCACAATGATGGATAGTAATAATTAATTGGAGCAGATTACGGCATTTGCTTTATATCTTGCTATAATGAGGTAGATTATGTTTAGAATGGCAGACCTGCTAAAGCTTTTGACTTCCCTTTATTCTTTGGCAGTTTGAATAGTGCATCCGTCATTTGAAGTCTCACTTCTTTCATACAAGTGTTGGTTTCTGCTTCTTGTCATGCTGGTTGTAATATTGTATCCTTGGTACAAGGTCCTTATCCTTTTGATTGTCTTTCTTGATGATACATCTTTGGGGGCCATATAATATGGCGTTTTTATTTTTCCTTCTCTGGGATAATGTTGACATGCAGTGTAGGGCAATTAACAAATAGGTTTAACTACCCAGAAAACGAGGTATTTCCTTTAATAACATTGGTGTATTTTGTCTTGGTATGTTTCTAAAGGATGATATGTTTCATGCAGTGAAGGCAAATTATGTCCTGGTCTGATTATCAGGTAGGAATGTAGTCATCCATGGTCTAATTTAATATTGTGGATTTCAGTTCAAGTAGTGGTTTGAGGTTTAGATTACTTGAAGTTTATATGTTTCGAGAAAAAGTTTTTGCACTCCTCTAATTTGAACTCACAAAGTGGATTTGTTTCTCTGCCAGCAGGAAAAGGATGGAAAGTTTTCATGGGCCATGGGTTATGGCCTATTTCTAAATTTTAGTTTAAAAGAGATACAGTTGGCACAACTTTTTAGAAGAAGGCTGCTTATCCTCTTTCATGATTACTTGTTTCTAAATATACGCAATCCTCTTTTGTGGATAGTTACAGATTGTAGAATCTGTATTTTGTCTTTTTGTACTTTTTTGGATTTATCAATCATTTGTTATGGCCAGTAATTGCCAGGGAATCTCCCATTATCTCCATTTTTTTTATTTACAATTCCCTTGTTTAGGCATGTAGACCTGAGATTTAAGAAGAAAATGTTGATGGTGACATGAAATGTTGATTATGCTGGTTGTGTCAATTTGTCAAATTCTAGCCTTTTGTTGACCTATACACCATCTTTTTATGTAGTAACCATTTGACATGTGGAAGGACAAGGCCTTGAAGCAATTGTATTTTTTTTATCACTTCATAGCCTGTGGCACAGGCTATCGGTTCCCCTTAGAGCAGCCACAAAATCCTACCGGTGACATTCAGTCTCTCGGTCCCACTTGTAGCTTGTAATTCCGGGTATACACTGGGGGATAGCCTCTAGAGGTTGGCAACTTTGATCATGTGACATCTTTTTGGAATTGAAAACATACCGTTGAGCCAATCCCAATATTATAACTAGTGAACTTACAATTCTGCTTTGTCATAGGTGTACATTTGTTTAGAAGTTCCATAGTCTTGACACCAACAAAGATTAAGTGGCAGTACAGATCTGATTTGTGTTAACTGTATATTCTTCTACTCTAAAAATGAGCCGTGTGTTCAAGGGTTTTGATGAAAAAGACTAACTCAGTTTTTTGGGAGCCATCAGATAAACAGGCTTCTGAGCCTTGTCATCAATCTTGAATTCTTGCTTTCCATTCCTGGTTCCCCTTTATTAGCTCTCCATATCATCAAGTATAACTGTGCCTTTTAAAGCTTGTGGTTATAAATTGTTGTCTACCAGTCCAGTCCAGTTTTGTGTTGAGTTCATTTCAACTCTGGAACTTTCTACTCTCAAATATGTCCCCTCTTGGTATTTCTTAGTGTGTGTTGTATTACGGGAACCTTCCATCTTGCTATGCGATGGCTGTCAAATCATCAGCATAATCACCGACCTTGATTTCAAATGGCTTCTAAATGTATGGCATGGCTAGAACCAGTAGCATCACCTTTAAGAGAAGCAAAAGTGACATCCAGATATTCATATTTCACAATTAACCCTTAGTTCGATTTTACTATATTATCATAATGCATATATGGGTGTAGGTTTTCTCCTTTGCTGAGTAGCAAACGCTTTGAGTATGTGTATCATTTCTTTATTGAATGTTTATACTTCTTAGATATGTTAGGATGTTTGTCCATTACCTCCCAGATATATTTATTTCTTATTCTAAATACAGAAGTTGATACTTCTCAAAATTCCCTTGGACAAATGTAAAACACATCAATGAACCAGGATCTGGATTTTTTTGTTCATTAACACTTTTTTTTGTGGGAGAGGGGGGGGGGGGGGGGGGAGAAGAGGGGGAGGGCTCCAGTTATCTGAGGTCTCTCATGTAATATTATCTTCTTTTTTTTTTTCTTTTTTTGGGTCTTCTTATGGTGGGGTGTGTTGACGAGGAATCACCCGGCCCCTCATTTCTGGTTGGCAAAAGAAATTGTTTTTGGCTTTTTTTTTCTCACTTCAAAGCTGCTGCAATAACCTTTACCTACTTGTTATTGCATCTGAGTTCCATTATCAAATTCCTCTCTCCTATCATCCAAAAATTTTGAAACTTAGTCTTCGTGAAGAATCTCTTTAGATTTTTGTACTGGTCGGCAAGCTAATATAAGCACACAATAGTACGCTCACGAGTGGGATAAGATTATGGAAAGCAGTCAAATTGATCTTGCTTATTTTTCATCAGGCTTTGGGTTAGCATTCTCCAGAACTTTTTGATCCTTTGGTGTATAACTCAAGAATTAATGAATACTGTACAATTTTTGCTCCTCTGTCATAACAAGTGTTCGTTATCAGGTGAAGCTGTCTAAGGTTTTATGGGTACTCGGGTAATTCCACATTTCTCCAACATCCTTCTTTTTGTTGAATGTTTTAAATTTTTTTATGTAAGGCACTGCTACATTCTAATATGTATGAAAAAATCTCGAGTGGTTTAAAGTCTGGAGACTGGAGTTGTGGAAGATAGAACTTTAGAGTCTGAGTAGTTTCATCACTCATTTTCCTCTGCAGATATAATTGTTAAAAGCATCCATGCCCCGAGGCAGGTGAGCTATCAGTCTTGACCCATTCTGTGTATCACAGTTATGATTGTGGGATTCATTACATGCTAGTGGGTGTCTGGTATTCAAAGGATCTGGTTTAAAGGCTCATGGTCTTGATCATGGCTGATAATGTAGAATACTTGTTGAAATATTTTAGAAATGTGTGAATTTTAGGAGAATTGTTTTAGGCTACGGGCATTGTATCCGCGGTGGAAGGCACTCCTTTGAAGCCACTTGGTAGAAATGCTTGTTTTTATCTTCTATTGCCACACTCTTCTGTACTGTTTATGAACTTTGCCTGTTATGCAGGTTGATGTAACCAATCTGTTCTGATTCCATAGCTCCATTCATCTTCAGGTTTGAGGAAACCATGGGGGATAGACAATTTTCAAGCTCTTTCAATGTGTTTGGGATCAACCAAGGTCAAGAGACTCGGGACCAAAATCATTTGTCTGCGGAGCAGTCATATATTTCTATGGGTACTGGATCTTTGAATGTTTTTAACATTTTTATTCGTTCATTGAGGGGTCCTTTGGAACATAGTGGGGAAAGGAAAAAAGAGGAAGTGAAAGAAGAAAAGTATTACATCCTTTCTCTCATATATGAGCAACTCTTACAGATAGTTTGAGGGTGATTATCTTGAAACTATAAGAATTCTGGGTTACTAAAGTTGGATTCTTTTTACCCTTTTCCTTTACTTTTTTGGGAGGGGGTGATCTCTATTAGTAACTTTTGGCGTTAATTTTTTAATGATTAGTGTTACTTATATAGTTATATGTCATAATTTGCTAATGACAACTTAAAAAGGCTAGAATTATCCCAACTGCATTTGAAATTTTTTCTGACTATAGTTTTTTTATTCTGAAATTTATGTCAGGGAGGGCTGTTGAACCAGAAAATGGTTCTCTTTTTTATCCGGTGAATACTATGTTAAGGGGAGGAGTATGCAATAATTCTCAGTGGAATTCAGAAGACAGATCACGTGAGTATCCGTCCGCTGGTTTCAGCATGGAAGCACCACATTTCCAACCAGCTATTTCAGGTCCCACTTTTAATCCCTTCTCACACTCAACAGTCCCTGGGAACATGTATCTGGCCCCAGAAAATAATGCTGGCCATGCACATGTTAGTTACTACAATAGACAAGTTATGCCTGAAATTGAAGGTGGTCTAATAGACTCTACAATGAGCGCTGGAAGGGGGCAATTTAAAAGAAAAAGCCCTGCCATTTCTGGACCTTTTGAGAGAGCCAGCAGTATCAGATTTTATGGTCCAGGAAGTTCCTCTGGCTCATCTCAGATGCTGCCAGAGCAGCCAACTTCAGATTGTCATATCATCCCTTCTGGTCCTCTTGGCATACCTCAATACAGGGGTAGTAGCCTTTTGATAAGGAATGTGAGAAGTCGGTCTAGGCTTGATTTTGAACCCAGCACTGTGAGAACTCATATATCAAGTTATTCTTCTGGTCATTATGATTCAACAACGCATCCAACCAACCATTCTGGCACAGTAGACCTTGGTAATTTGAATGCTGAGGCCACCACTCGTGAATGGAATGGTATTCCTTTCTCTGCTGCTGCTTGCGGAAGGATTCCAACTTCTGGTTAGTGTGAACTATGTTTACTTTTTTCCCCACCTTAAATTGTTTTAACCATTTTTAACAAAGCCGAGCGATTTGACGAAATTGCAGATATGGGCAGATTAAGCCACGAGACAAATCCTTTTCTTGTGGGGGGAAGCACGGCCGAGATTCGTGGCTACCACCAGGATTCCATTCCAAGCAGACACCCTGTTTCCTCTTCACAATATGTTCATGCCCCCATTGTGCAGACTGCAACGGATGGCCACATCAATTATTCTAGGAGAGTTATTCCTTCATATAGGGCCGGTCCAAGCTACTCCCATGCAGGACACCCAGCTGCTTTTTCAGACAATGGGCTGCATTCACTCTCAGAAACTTCTTCTTCCAGACATTCAAGGCCATGTTCTGCTGGAGGATGGCATAACAGTTACAATAATGGACGGCAAAGGATAGCTACTGAGAGATTCCAGTCAATACCTAGTTTGGTGGATGCGCATGATAGACTACGATCTGAGGTATGTAATTTTCCTTTCCATTGTTTGACTACTGCTGAAATTAAGAAAGCAAGATTTAGCTAACCTGTTTGGTGTCCACTGTTTTTGGGGCTGAAGAGACCCTGAATATTAGGATCCAATTACAGGGTTTTTTTTAATGGGAATTGCAGTACTGTCTTACTTCTGCATTTCTATGCATGCTTAGACAGGAAATGAGTTCATAAGCTATACGACAAGGATAGTGTTGAAGGGTTTTGAGTTCAACGTGCATTGGATTGTCAGATTTGGTGCCCTCAGAAGTCATAGCCATGGTGGTGCTAATAGGTGTCTAATGTGCAAACTTGTCAATTATGATAAGCATGTCCCTACACATTTGAAACCTAGATCGCAGGTCAGTTTGACACGTGGTGCGGGTACGGGTATGCGGTACGATGCCTTTTTTGATACGTAGTACGATGGGGATAGGATTATTATACATTCATATACACTTGTAACTAATATTCATTTTATTTTTCTGATAAGAGCTTTGAAGTGAACCACAATCCAAGGCAATGTAACAGCTAGTGGTTGTAAATAATAAAAGTTAGTGTTTGCATAGTTGAAATGCGAGAAAATTTCATATTGGAACAAATCTAAATGTGTTTAAAGATCACCAAAATAAAGGAATAACATGTTAGGGTTACAATTTGAGGTTGAAATTATAATTTGTGAATTCTAAGTTGTGAGTCAATTTGGGGATTTGTGTTATTATTTGGGATTGAGTATTTGAGCGGCCTTGACCGCGAACCTACTCTGTTTTGGGTTGTGCCATCACGATTCTTGGGATATCCATGACCAGGTATCTATGGTCCTGCTTGGGACCATTTATTGGAATGTGTGGGGATGAATCCTTGTATTGTTCTGGTCTGGAAAACTGTTATCAGTTATCACCTTTTTATCTCACTTTCCCCTTCCTAAAGTAAGCACTTGAATAAATATGAATGTATTTAAGGAGACTTAAGTGACAGTTAGACCTTAGCACAGTTGTGCTTCTTCAGCAAAAAGCATCTTAGGACTATCTTGGTGTTATGAGTTTTCTCGCCATCTGTATAACCTCTTCAGTTTGTGGTCTTCACTTTGCTAGTTGGCGGAAGCTAGTTCTTGGAGGATGCTTTGAAACTGAGCTAGCCATATCTAATGGCTTTGGCCTGCTAAATACCAACTAACTTCAGTACTCATCGAGAACTTCATTTCTGCTTAGCCTGAGTTTCATTCGGAATTGGATGTGCTGCAGTTTAATTTGACTTTTTAATATGTAATCTGCAGTTGATTTGGAACTTTTTTTATCCATGCAGGCTCTCATGATGGTGGATCACTCACCTTTCTATAGTGGTCCCCAATTTGATGAATATCTAGACATGAGGCTAGACATTGACAACATGGATTATGAGGTGGTTAACATTGCTTTTTTTGTTCTCCTATGATCTTTTCCAATTTCCATTGAATGTCTAATTATTGGATTGGGCAGGAACTTCTTGCACTTGGGGAGAGGATGGGGAATGTCAACACAGGCTTGTCTGAAAGTATGATTTCGAACTGTTTGAGGGAAACAGTGTACCATTTTCCAGATCAACACCACGAGGAAGGAACCTGTGCTATCTGCCTTGTAAGATATAATCTGTGCCCTGCATATTTAACTGAAGGGAATTTACTGCATCTGTGGTTAACATAAGCCTCCCATTCCTTTTGCAGATATAAAAGATAACATGAGATAACCAATAAAAATATGACATGTATGTGGTATATTTTAACAATTTGTTACCTTAGTATGTTGCAAATAAGCAACAAGGAAAGATCTTTGATTGGTTTCAGTTAGAAAATGAGTAATAGAAGGTTAGTTAAGTGATGGCCAACAAATTACCGTATTAGGAAGACATACTTATTGATTGGAAAAAAAACAGAAAGGGAAAGTTTGTACTTTGTACATCCATCAAGAGAAAGAATAGGGTGTGAGGAACCTAGGGCCAAAGGAAGTCCTTCTAAGTTCCAGATTCACGTTGTCATTTCTCTTGTTCTTGTGTTCATTACAAATGAATCTTAGGTTTTTCCCATTTTGGGTCATGCTACTCATGCATCACAATTGTTCTATCAGGATCCACTTTCAATTGGAATGATGATATTGTCAGTGGATTTTTGCTCTCTCTCTTCCCAACCAACACCCTCAATCAAAACCTAGTTGTACCGCTACTCCAAACTGAGTTGTACCCATCACTCAGACCAGCCGAAACCCGCAATCCCCCTTCCTAGTCACCCCTCCCCCTTTCGAGCTCATCCCTCCCTCTTCTCTCTCTCTCTCTCTCTATATATATATATATATATATAGTATGTCGATATATATTACATATATGTATATGCACACACACCCGTACATATATACATTTATGATAAATGTCTTTAGAATATTGTGTATAACCAAGGTGCCGAGGGAAGATGTGGAGTGGAGTGTGTGATGATGAGCTACTTGGAGGCCCAAAAGGGGTCATGGCTCTCCTCATCCATCAAAACTACCCTATAATCTCTTCGTTTCTAAATAAATCTATGCTCTGTTTACGTTTCCAAAATTTTCTGCTTAGATGGAGAGTACTTTCTGTAGTGTAAAAAAAGTTCAATAGTGAGAAATTTAGTACCGAAACAGGGAATATTGGGACGGGTGTTGTTCTTGTAGACTCACTTGGTTGGATGAGTTTGATGATAAAAAAATTAGAAAATGTGCTATACATTCTTATTCTTTGCAAATTAA
>CAUOFW020006588.1:0-23534 GCA_963454935.2 Ilex paraguariensis
AAAGTTGTATAAGAGAGGTTTTCTTTCACCTCTCTTGAGGTGTATCGGATAAGACAAAGAGAACTATATTCTAAGGAGGATTTATGAAAGTATTTATGGAAACCACATTGGAGCTCGAACACTGGCCTATAAAGCACTAAGGCAGGGATATATTGGCCTACAATAGTCAAGGACGCAAGGGAGCTGGTCAAGAAGTGCAAGGTCTGTCAGTTGTATGTAAACATCCCAAATTTTTTGCCAGAGCTACTCACTTCGATGGTAATCTCTTGGCGCTTCCAGCAATGGGGCCTGGATTTACTTGGATCTCTCCTAATAAGCACGTGGAAATATAATTTTGCTATAATTGGGGTCGATTATTTCACTAAATAGGCCAAGGTGGAGCCCATTGCGAGGATCACAGAGCAGAAAATTCAAAATTTCATTTGAAAATCTATAATTTGTAGGTTTGGATTACCAAGGGTCGTCGCCCTCAGACAATGGGAGGCAGTTCAAGAATTCGACGTTCAAAGGGTTTTGCGCCGAGTTTGGTATAAAAAACTATTTCTCTGTACTAGCCCATCCACAGTCTAATGAGCAAGCAGAAGTCACCATTCAAACTATTAAAGCAGCCCTAAAAACTAGACTCAAAGCCTCAAAGAGCCATTGGGTGGAGCATTTGCTAGGAGTACTATGAGCTTATAGAACCACTACCAAAACAAACATGAAATAGACGCTTTTTACCCTTACCAACGACATTAAGAAAGTGATTCCTATTGAAATAGGTGCTCAATCTCCAATGATAGAGCTCGCAAATCCAAAACAAAACAACAGATCAGTACTCGTTAATCTTGACCTGTTAGATGAGAAGAGGAATAACGCCTTGTAGCGTATCACAGATTATTAGAGGAAGACAACATGATACTACAATAGAAGGGTTAAGTAAAGAAGTTTCAAAGTAGGAGATCTTGTCCTAAAAAATCTCTTCTTGGTTGGGAAGAACCTTGCATATGGGAAGTTAGGACCTAGCTGGGATGGCCCATACGTAGTCACGAGGGTAGTCACACCTAGAAACTATGAGTTGCAAACCGAAAAAGGGAAAGTCCAACCTCACTCATGGAATGAAGACCATTTGAAAAGATTTTACCAATAGGAAGGCTAGGTCAGAAGGCTAAAGAAGAAGAGGATGGGTCCTTTGTAAAGATCTTCAGCAATAAATGAAATATTCAGATCACTCCTTTAGAAAATGTGTTGAGTTGTTAAACTAATAAATAAAAGATGAACTCCTCAGCTCATAAATAAACGATGAGCTCTTCAACTCGTGAACAAAAGATGAGTTTCGCAACTCATAAATAACGATGAGCTCTTCAGCTCATAAACTAAATATGAATTCCTCAACTCATACATAAAAGAAGAGTTCCAACTCATAAATAAATGATGAGCTTTTCGTCTCATAAATAAACGTTGAGCTCTTCAGCTTATAAACTAAAGATGAGTTCCTCAACTTATAAATAAATGATGAGCTCTTCAATTCATAAAATAAAGATGAGTTCTTCAACTCATAAATAAATGATGAGCTCTTTAGCTCATAAACATAAGATGAGTTCTTTAACTCATAAAAAAATGAAGACCCTTCAGCTCATGAACGGAGCTCTTCAAGCTCAGAAATGTTCTTTAAGGTCAAGTCTGGGGAGATACACAGACCTCAAACTTGGATTCACAAACAAGAGTTTTGAAATAAACTACTTCCAGAAGACCAAACACCCTTCTGGAAGTAGGGGAAAGGAAGGAGACATATCTCCACACCTTAAGCATGAAGAAAGTAAAAATTACAAGCATGAAGAGAGGAAAAGATAGTAAGACAAAATTTTTCAAAGTCAGTTATTATTCAAAACTAGAAGAAAGTTATAAAGTTCATAGTTCAAAAGTTAACAGAGCTCAAAAAAGATAGAAATTCTAAGCATCTGCTGTAGGAGTAGTGGTTTCTTCAACACCTCTAGGCACCTCAAGGTCAGTCATGTTTGCCTCACCTTCAGATAGAATAGGAGCCAAGTCTGACTGCCCCTCAAGCAAGGAAGCAACTCGGTCTAACCGGTCTTCAGGCAGAGCGGGGGCAAAATTCTCCACCTAATTAGAAGTAGTTGTTGGCATAGCAGACTCAAAATTTTCCACCTCATCAAAAGCAGCTGCTGGGACCACATCGGAAGCAGACATTGGAAAAGTAGACTTAGACGTCTCCACCTCAGCCATAGCTGCAGATTCTTTCTTAATAACTTAATCCTCCTCAGTAGAGGATTCTTCTTCTTCCTCTCCAAGGGGAGGCTTGAAGTCAAAGTCCAGCTCTGGGTACTTCTTCATGGCCTGCACCTGAAAGGCAAAGTAGCCCTTAGCCTTGGCAGTGGCATGCTCGTCCATTAGCTCAACTATGGTGGTGTCCCTTTTAGCCATATTAGACCTCTCTGCATCGATCTCCTTAAGACATACAACATTGATGTCATTTAGCTCTTTCAAATCATACTTCATTGCCTTGGTTGCTTCCCATGTTGCTGTCACATCCTTTCGAGCTTGAACGAGACCATTAGTCTTGAGTTTGACCTCATCCGTCTTGAGCTTGATCTCAGTCTCAAGCTTTTTTCAGGATGAGTTCAAGTCTTTCACTTGCACCTTGAGGTCATCATTCTCGAAGGCCAGCTTAGTGACCTTGATCTCATAAGGCTTGAGGGATTCCTTAGCTTCCCTAATAGCCTTCTTCAAGGCTCAAGCCTTGCTCACCAAAGCTCCAACATGAATGGCCACCTACACAGGAAAAGAAAATAAAGCCAACTTAGGGGTCAATAAGAAAAACTGGTTCCAATGAATGAACTCTGATTAAAGGTAGAAATCAGAGACTCACTGAGGTTGGCCCATATAAGATAGTGGTAGTTGAGGTTGAGAGGGGCATCTAGGAAGCCTCCTAAAGGTCAGTCTCGGGGATGATTGAAAGGATGACACTGGCAGACAGGTTCACATCCCTAAGCATAGAACGTTCACCTTTAACCATCTTAGTCGAAGAACTCCTTTGCATGCCGAGAAACGGCTTTGGGGGCGCCCCTTTAGTAGACTTCAATGGAGGGAGGTCCTGAAGAGATGGAACTACTGCATATGAAGCCCCGACCACCTTCCTTTAGCATAGGAGACCTCTGCAGGAGACTTTTTATGTTTAGATGAAGGGGAATTAGCCTTCTAAAAATCCACATGGGGCTTGGCGGTAGGAGGAGCCTTCTTAGGAGAATCTCACTTTTTAATCTTCTGAGGACGCTTTAGGTGGTCGCCCAACCTGACTTTATCCTTTTTCTTCCCAGCAGGTTTGGAAGCTTGAGTGTCTTCCCACATTTTGGCCAACTTGGCCCTAATGGCATCAGCATCAAGGGCCATAGTGTTAAAATCTGAAAAAAAATGCGTAGCTCGAAGGTAAGTTTAGAATCCTACGAAGTAAAGCAAAAATTCAAGGTACAAGGTAAAGGTCTTACCAATAAGGTCTTCTTTTCCAAGAGTAGATAAAGGTCTTACAAAATGGTTTGAAGCCATATCTAGCAAGGATTGAGAGCGTGAGAATTCTGGTGTATTTCTTAGGATGACACTCCTGGAGGTCCCTAAGGAGGAGCTTCTCATCAATGTCAAGCTCAGGACGAATACCTGAAATAATAGAATGAGACATTTGCAATTAAAGAAAAAAGAGAAGATAAAATAATAAGAAGTTCAATTAAAGCACCCCAACACGGACTCACCCAAATTATTTAGGCCTAACCAAGTTTGAGGTACTAGAAGCGTGTTAAAGGTATACCTCAGATTAAACTCCCACAGCTTGCTAGACACAAAAAAGAAGTTGTTTTTCTAACCTTTGTGGGAGCTCAAAAGGTCAGTAATCAAGTGTTGGGTAAATATAAAGAAATTTGTCATCAAGGGAGAATTTGACATTGAAGAAATGCATGAGCAATGGAACAGAGGGGAAACTAGCCTGATCATTTTTCTTGGAAAAGACCATAAGGCCTACTAAGATACACCAAAAGTTGGGAGAAAGTTGAGTTGGACAAACATTAAAATGCTAGAGAATGAACTTCAGGAAGGAATGCATGGGAAACTTAAGACCATTCCCAAAAGCAGCAATGAAGAAGCAGGTCTTATCAGGGAGCACAATGTCATATTTGCTGTCCATATTGGGACACCAGACACGCATATCTCTAAGGAAGCCAAACTTGGCAAAAAGTGCACCAAGAAGAAGCGGGGTGACTTTGCTGGGTCTAGATATGTCTGAGACACTTGATTGACCTCAGCATCCTCAGCCATACCCAGTGTCCCAACCATGTTCTTCATAGATTGTGTCTTTCGAGACTTCTTGGGCTTCGCAACTAGGTCTGGAAAAAGCATGGGAGCCCCAACAACCTGGGTATCGATGACCCTCGAAAAGTTATCCATCTTATCTTCCATGTCTCTTAGATCACCAAGTTCATCGGGGTCTTCTATCCATTTGCTATAATGGGATCGAACCTCGACCTCGAGAGATCTGTCAGCCATGGCAAGGGAAACAGAAGAACTAATGGCCTCAAAAGAAGTAGAAATAAGGACACAAGGGGAAAAGTATCCAAAAGAAGTGTAAAGAGAAAGGGCATTCTAGAAACAATCTTCGAGGGCTCGAGGATTAAGACTCCAACGACCAAACCCTAGTTGTGACGTAGGGATCCAAGAAAAGAGGAAGAAAGGATAAGGGACAACCCCAAATCCTAAAGCAATAGAAGCGAAAGGTCCAAAAGTGGAGTAACCACCTCGGATTCGTAGGATCCAGGGTTGAACAAGAAACCCAAGGAGAGAAAAACAAAAAGAGGAGCAAGACAGTAAACATACATAGAAATCTAAGAAGATCGATGATTGAAAACCCAAGGGGGCTACCAAGGAAGAATAAAGAAAGCGTTAGAAAACCTGCGAATGATTTGAGCACTTATTGAGATAGCTTAGATAGTAGGAAAGGAAAGGAAGAGGACAAAATAGCAAGAGATAGAGAGAGAAGGGTGTTTCTGGGCAAATGTGCAAAGGAATTCAAAACAAAGAAAAAAGCTAGAACAGAGGGGTCTTTAAGAGGTTTTGCCTATAGAGGAATTTAAGACACATGTACAGTTGGACGTGTGGCACAAAAATGCTAAATGTGTGTGACAATCGAGGCAAGAATGACTTCTTGCACGCATGCAACACCGAAAATCCTAGAAAATCTCCCATCATACACCTCCCAAGTAAAAATTGGGCTAAGCTGGTCCACAATAGCACAAGTTATTCTCAATCCACGTCAGGCAAGGCCTACTTGGCTAGGGACTAGGAGACAACTGATGATACCAAAAATTAGCCAAGGCTAAACTCGGACCTCTTAGGTTAGGCATCTCAGCTCGGACCTCTCTGCTCATGATCATTAGCTCGGGAAGCACAAGTCTAGAATCATCATGGAAGTGACTCTTGTGCACATGGTGACAGTGACAGCTCGCACCTTCTAGAAGGCCACATCACGCTTAGGGAATATAACCCCTAATGGCAAAATATTTTGGCACATGGGTCGTAACAGCCCCAAAGGGATCATGTTGATTATGCAATGATCGCATTGGTTATGGGAGGATTGCAGAGATCATGCAAGGCAATTGTATAATATAAATATGGATCAAATCTCTCGCATTTTAATCAATCAAACATCTGTGCCATTTACTATGTGTAATTTTGTAACCTTCTTCACCCAATTATTAAAAATCCTTAGGAGCAAGAGACTCTATAAGAATGGACAAGCAAAGTTTCCAAGCTAGTGAACCTAGAGGGGACAAGTTAAATGAGGAGGTCTGCTGCATTGGATTTAGGCTTTGCCATCCATAGAGGGATTGCATCTTCTTAAAAAGTGCGAGATACCCATGCATCAACTTGAATTATTTTATATCAAATTTTATTATTTTGTACGTTACTTCTCAATTTATGCAATTACACCAACACATATTATAAGTTAGGCCACATTTGGGAAGTCTTACTAAAAAACTAGAGCCTAGCAAAAAATTCGGAACCCTCACCCTTTTTGATCAAGTGCTTGACACTTAATATGTACTTTCCATATGGTCTCCTCTACTCTATTACTATCAAAATGGATAATATCACTAAAAAATGGATAACTTGTGAGTTGTTTTGTGGGAAAGTTTATTGTAACAAAAATTATTATTTTTAATGGTAAGCTTACAATCTTGAAATGAGAAGTTACATCTGTTCAAGAAAATACAAGTGATTTGATAAAACAAGTAAAAAAATATTTACTAGGATATGTGGTTCAGAATGCTAGTGATAATTACCTCGAATTTTCTTTAGAATTTTATTAATGGCAGGACAAGTCCACCTCTATCATCCCAATTGGGTTTATCGGACTAACTTAGGTTTATCAGAGCAACATACCTTTCTCATGATCGATCATGTAGAGTTACAACTGGTTTGAGGGAAAACCATTTTGATCGATCATAGAATTTTCTTAAATTTTTGTAACCTCTTTTTTACGAGTTATAACTTGACTTTTAAAAATTATAACTTAACATTTGAATGTTGTAACTATTGTTTGTGGTTTTCCAATTGTAGTAAAATTACTTATTGAATCTTTGAAATATATCATGCAACTTAGAATAAAACAATAATAGTGAAAAATGAAACAGTTACAAGTAAGAACGAAATAGTTACACGTAAATCTGTGATTAAATAATATAACAACTGACCCATTTGTCGATCAAGAATTGTTATTGAACTTTATGTAGATCAAGACTAGTGCTTGACACTATGTCTTTAAGACAGACTTTGTACAACGATTTTTATGTGAATAGAAGTAGTACTACAATCTACTTGCCCAACGAATCAGAAATTGTGTTATGTATTCTCTAATATGTGGACTGCCTTAATACCGAAAATGTGATATTCTAATGATTGCCTTCATATCGAAAATTGATTGATGCAGAATGGTAATGAGCCTGGGTTTATTTAGACAAACTGGTGACTGTCCAGACAACTAGCATGTGAACATGTACAACCCAGAAGACACATGCAACCTAAAAGACACCATTGAAGTCTGCCCATTGAGAACATACACGAATTCGAATTTTGGACTGGAGGGAAAGATTAAATCCGAATAGGAGAGAAATTTGAATTCAACCAGGCATCAAATATTAAATTTTGGGTTAAGAAATTTACACCAAATTCGTTAAACGAATTTTCTCTAAAAAAATAAGAATGAACCAGGTGGGCGCAGTCGAACCAATTGCATGTAGGTACTTGTTATGCTCATAAAAGTGGGGTACCCCTTGAGACCCAACCCATAGAGCAAACTTGGGATATGTATACCCATTGAATTTCTTGCATAACCAATGTGAGATTGATGTCAAATCCTACATTGCACATTCTTTGTTTTCACATTTCCAGATGTCACTTTAGAGTCTATTTTTTCATTCATTTCTTACTCGATTTGAACAGTTGAATATACAATGTTATTCTCCCCATGGAGTAGAACACGAACCTACAAAAATTTATTCAAAACAACGATCATGTCTCACTTTAATTTAGGCTTAAAGTTGACTAAAAATTCAATTTTTTCAAAAGATTGTTGACTGCTTGGTCTAACAGTAACTTCATGATCGATCACAATATTTGAAAATCGATCATGGTCTTTACAAATTGTCACTTGACCTTAAAAAATTATAATTTTTGGTACAATATTATCGTTGATACTGCGTTGTTTAGTATCTATTGCCATTTTTTTTTTTACCAAAAGACACGACACAACCACAAACAAATTCCATGGCCTGCTAAAGTTTTCAGCAATTATACTTTGGTGTCTCCAAAATTAAGTTTAACATGCCCTCAATTTTTTAAAATTATATTTTATACTCTTAATTTATGATCTTGATTTTACTTTACCGCTCGTTTGTTGATTTGAAAACATTTCACTGTCTATCGTTTAAAATAGTGTTTTGGACTCCCAAAAATATCAATGATTTGTAGAAAATTGAAATTTAATGAGTTGTACAAAAGTGCCACTTAATTGAAGGGTTATTTGTAGTCAAAGAGATAAAGTGAGCTACATCATTATTTTAGAGAGAAAAAAATATAATTTTCCCCATCCGTATTTGCATAAATCAGTTCAAAGGTAGTATAGAACATGTGTTGTCAGTTCTGGTCAGTTTCTTGCAATTCTCTATAGCATGATAAAGTTTAGTTGTACTTGACTGATTATGTGATAAATCTGAGTGAAATTTGTTGATTGATTGATGAATTAATTTGAAATATTTTTTTGTCTAAGTAGTTTGATCACAAGTTTGAATTAATTTTTTTTTATTTTATAAAAATCAATAATGCTTCGTTGTATGATATGAAGTTAATTTTAATAGGTTCTATACAGTTAAAATTTGAAATTAACTCGTTCAATGAATATTGCCGGATAATTTTTTTTTGTTACATTGCACCTCAATTTAAACCTCATCTTTTTTCTTTTTTTTTTTAAATTTAATAGTCAAGAGTGTTTGAGATTACTTACATATTATTTAAACCTCGTCCAAATATATCCTAGAAGGTGGTAAATAAAAGGAAGTAAACAAGTTGACCAGCGTAGGAAAGTTGCATTATAAATCACCATACAAAAACTGACAAAATATGAAGACAACAGTAAAGGTGCCTGCATTTACTAGTGTCAGCTTCTAGCTGAGGAAGTCAAGGAAGAATCACGAGATATATGCCTGCCCATTAATTGAAATATGTACAAAACATGTCTCACACACACACGTGTGTGTCTCTGATATATGTAGATATATTGTACATATCCACACAGAGAGAGAGAGAGAGAGAGAGAGAGAGAGAGAGAGAGAGAGTCGTTGAGAAAATACCGTGACTGACAGAAGAAGATACCGATGAAGTGGTGCCTGCTCCTGTACTAGTTCTTTATAATGTCTGTAACTTTTAGTTTGAAGTTCAAAGACAATTAATAAAGAGTCTGAAGGTCAACAAGAGTTGTACTCAGTAATGTTGGGAAATCTCACAATTTAAATCTACTAACAAACACACACAATCGAAGAACAAATTAAGAATATAAAGCAATAAGAAACAAGAAAGAACAAGACACAGATTTTACGTGGTTCGGCAATTTGCCTACGTCCACGAAGCTGCAGGGATTTCACTATTGAGAGAGTTGAATACAGAGAGCGGCTGTACCATGGACGAAGCCTCAGAAAATTTTCCATTAAAAACCACACAACATTATTTCGGGTCGGGTCATCATCCGGATCACATATACAAACTAGACTCCATAAAAAAAAACCAACAAGTAAGTGAAAAAAGATGGAGGTTCCATAATTCCATTTTTGAAGATGGACCAAGTGAATGAAACAATGGGATTTAAATCCAACGGTGGTGGTGGCCCTCATGTTTATAATGGTTGGTCAACTCTGATACATACCCCTTATTTGTGTCTTGTCTTTTTGTCCTAGTTGCTGCAACAAATTGTGCAAATAGCACCTTCTATTTGCAATCTGCCATTAAAGTGGGCGGTTAATTAGCTAAGACTTCACCTAACACTAATTGCCTGGCTATAGTGGAAAAAAACAAAAAAAATTCTCAAAACCTTATGTCATTCTAAGTTCAAGGGTATGTGGGGGCAAGCCTATTTTTTTTCTTTTTAATATGTTAGTGATTCCTTGCCCCAGACCACCGGAAGTAAATTTTAGCGAAAATTATTCAAAGGTCCTTCCACGCGCATATTTTTATCATTAAAATCATACATACACTTTTTCGGCTCTGAAGGACATGTATAGTATTCTTTTTTATCATTCAGTCCAAAGTAAACTCACATTTATTTTTTAATTACCTAAATGACCTTCAGTCTTTGATGCAATAACAATCGTCAAAGGATGCAGTTAGGGCAAAGATATTAGACAAAAGTAATGCTACATTGACTAAATTTTGAGACTAAATAAAGAGTCCAAATGATATGACAGCTAATTTGAGTTACTTAATTTCGTGTCATGTTATTTGCACCCTAATAAAGACTCCAAATAATATACTGTCATCTCATTTAGGCTCTTGATTTGATCTCTAAATTTGGTCAACATGACATTACTAATTAGACAAAGAGCTTGTCGTCGTTCACCACGAAAAAACAGATACAACATGTTGTCTTGCTCTCTATGAATCATGCGCGGCAATGCAAATGAAGCCTTTCATAATTTTATCCACTCTATTTTCTCTGCCAACTGTTTAAAGGACAAAAAAATGGGCAACTTTACTCAACTTTTCATGAAGATTTGTAGGCAAATTTTTATGTTCTCCAGTAGGATCCAAGGAAGATGATTTAATTGACTTTGTTATTTAGTGGAAACATGGTCTGCCTACATTTTGTTATGATTTCACTAGGGATTTATGGTTGTTTTCTTTATGAATTTGCAATTAAATGGGCAAAAGAATCATGAAAATTCAAAACAGATAAAACAGACAAATTCAAACAGCAATGAAAATCAAAATTTTTATTAATACATATAAATTGAGCTAAAATAGTTTTGAAATTTTTTTTTATGTGCGTATAAAAGAGTGAGTGGCACCAAGGTCAAATAATATCCATGCCCAAGAATTATAGAGTAGAATAATACCTTCCACCATTGTGTTGGAAGCATCCTCATCCTCATGGGTCATAGCAAAGACCAGATCCTGATTGTTAGTGCCTAGTGCTCCACTTCCTGGGTTCTTCTGCTGTTGCATCTACTGTGGGAGCTTGTTCAAATTTGGCTGTCCCATAGCTTGGATGTTCTATTGGGGTTGTCGATGGTTGAGCTATCCCTAGGATTGAAGGAATGGGCAATTGCTCCTAATGTGCCCTATGCCCCCCCCCCCCCCCACACCCATACTACGATTGGAGATCCACCCCCTGTCCTCTCCTAGAAGCCTCCGGTTCCTCGAACGGGTTGATTTTTCTGCTCAATCACCTGAATTGCGACGATATGGAGTTGTCCTCTGTATTTCTCCACTATTGCTACTAGTCTTAATTGGGCCTCGCCTCGCCTTTCTAGAGTTTTTCGTCACCAAGTCTCCTCTATGTACCTCTCCATTAGCCCAAGTTTATCCACCAGATCTCTATATTCTCAGATCTTAAGAGTGACGAGCTTATCCCTAATAGTAGGCCTCAGGCCCTGCTTGATCCATTTGGTCTTCTTTGCCTTGGTAGATACGAACTCTGCAGCATAATGAGATAACTCATCAAATTTGCTTTCATACTCGACTATAATCATATTGCCCTACGGTAGGGCCAAGAAGTCTGCGCACATTTTTCCCTTCACCAATTCTAGGAAATATTTCTCTTAGAAAACCTGGTCAAAGGCTTTCCAGGTCATATTGTTAACTTTGCTCATGCTTTTTACCAAGTCCCACCAATGGTCAGCCTCTTCTTCTAGCAAGTAGGTAGACAAGCCAACTCGGAGATCTGTAGAAATCACCACACTATCACACATCTTCTTGATCATCTGGATCCACTTGTCTACTTCCATTGAGTTAGAACTGTCCTGAAAGGAAGGCTGGCGTCGTTAAAGAAATTCCTTCAACACCGTCATCATTCAATTTCATTTGCATGTACTCAAGCTAAAGAGTTGACCACCCTGTCATGATTATTATTATTCTTGTTCTGGTTATATACTAGGGTGGTCAACTCCCTCAAACACTGATAGATACCGCTTGTGGCATCTTGAGGTGGTGGGGGTGGTTAGTTTTTAGCTGTGTTAACCGGAACCCTACGTCCTCTCCTACCGTCTATTCTTCACATCAAAACACAGTTTAGTTTTCTTTATTAAGTTATAAAGACAACTCATGTTTAACTAGTAAACATATAACTCCCTAAAGATTCAAGCCTAGAGTTTGTTTCAACCTTTTTTTTTCTATTTCTTTTTGCTGGGGGGAGGGGGAGGGGGAGGAACTTGAACCCTTGACCTAAAAAAGGCAAAGCCTAAATCTATACCTATACCTATACCTAAATCTCCAGTGGGTAATTCAAAACCTACAACTGTCATGTAAGGCCTATCCTTTGGCTCTGATAACAAATCTGTAACTCCACAATTCCACATTCAAGGCATTAACTAACTATAAATCATCTGAACCATGAGAGCATACTAAAATACCATAAAATAAATCAATGTCAATCATTCACATCATCTAACTAAATAAAATCCCAAATGAAACACAAAACTCCTTCAAATTACGTCTAAAACCAGAATAATAATCTTACAACTAACTAATAAAAGAAATATTCCAAAACATTATTCTAATCCTCAGAGTACATAAATTATAAACCAAAGAAACCTTCTCTAGGCATTCACTTCTAGATCCATGTCAACATCTGTATATAATAATTTGAACTAAAACTGTGACAATTAATAAGATCTCAAGTTTATGGGACATACAATAAAGTTCATGAAGAAATAAAATCAACTGTAAAGCCACATATCATTACAATCAACATATATCTCATATCCATAGGTAGACTAGTATGAATTCACACGTTAAGAATATCTTGACCCACACATGCACACACACACACACACACATACCAATCATCAATCCAATATTTGCAAGGATAAAACATTCTCCATAAGTGTGTTTGCCAACGCATCGACATTGATGTAACTTCCCAAGAATAATATACTAACCCTCGACTCGATCACCTTGAGTAAATAATGAATTCTTGAACCTCAAGGAATCAAGAAATTCCATTGCAAGTGTTAGGAAACCTTCAAACCTTTCAAGGTAAGAAACTCATCTGACCACTCTACGATACCCGTTCGAATGCAACTCACGTTTATCACACCAACCTATACAAGATATATTTTCCATAATTTTTCGTAAAATTCAATGATAATCACAAATCATGGTTACACAACTTTCCAAAGTGAATACTTCAAGAAAGCATTTAAGCGATCTTAAAGAAACATATTTTCCTTGATCATAACCAAAAATTAGGGTTTTTGAAACAATAACAAATAAATATTGAATATAAATCATATATTTTTAAGAAAACGATTCACGTAATTGAAATGAATTTTCAATAGTTTTTTAACCTAACATGTACTTAATAATTAAGATAAAAAAGCATATAAATAATAGCTCTAGCCTCAATGCCTGAATTTAAGAAAGAAACCCTAGCTTAATCTCTGTAGATCTTGATTCTAACGTGTTTTTTTTATAATTTCCACATATAAATCTTTTGAAATCTTTCCTTTTTACGTTCGCCCAACTCTCCTTAGACTTCTAGGGTTACAAACTATGGAAAACTAACCTAAAACTGTCTTTAGGGTATTTATAGGGTCAAAATGAAAGCCTGGTCTCTGCTAAATGTGCACTCACGTTCGAATGTGAATGTCCTTCGAATGTGCCTCATTTGAATGCAACATATATTCAAATAGGTTTTATTCCCAATATCGCTTTTTTTGTTAATTCTGTCTATTAGGTCTAAATCACTATAGCTAAACTGCGTTCAAACATGGGCTGGCGTTCGAATGTGAATCCAATTTTTGCTTGCCCTTTCTAGGCAATTTTGATCTATCTAGAAGTCGATTCACAAAATTTATTTGAAATACACTTTTTTAGACCTTAAAGTCTAGTTTCTAAAGCCTGAAAATCAAATCAATCTAATATCAGGATAAAAAGTTATGATTAAAATACTAAAGTAGTGCCTAATTTCTTTCTAACTAAATTCTCTCCAAGGTGCATCTAATATTTAGAACACTTCAAAACTTTTAAGTCACCCTTATCATCTATTCTTAAGTCATTATATATATATGCAATACATGATAATCTAATATACTTTATAATAAATATATGGAGCTTACAAAACCTGTGTCCTCTAACCCCTTTTAAAAAAAAAAACATATGGGAACGAGAAAAGGAAAGGAAAAGAGACAAAGTTGGAACCTACATCCACATGTGGCTGTGAGTGAGCCCTTACCAGTAGTTCAATTTTTTACCGTATTTGTCCTCTAAACGCTTGTTTCTATTAACCCTTAGGGATTTTCAAGAGTCTACTACAACGATTTTTTCTACATCAATGTAGTTATCTTACTAGTGACCGGCATATGGGATTTACGACTCGTCCCCCCTCCCCCACTTTTTTGGGATTTTTTGTTTTCCCGCCAATAACTTGGATAGTTTAACAATTATCAAAAGTTACAGGGGATTAATTTTTTTTTTACAAAAGAAATTAAGTGATGGGTGTTTAATTACTAAGATAGTGGAATGGTAGTTATAATGGCCATGTGTTGGTCGTTGATTGGAAAATACCTTGCCTCGTAATTAATTAAAAACTCTAATAATTAAGAAAAGTGGGGGAAAAGGATTTTCCAGTCATCTCTATCAAAAAAAATTGCTATAATATATAGTATATAAAGCCTAGCAGTATTCTGTGCATGTATCCATGTAAAAATTAAAATTTTTATGAAGTTAAACATGAAAATTAAGGTGATTAAGACATTCTAATTTTTTAAATAAATAAGATGTTAAGAAAAATTAATAGAGGGCATAAAAAATGTGACTGAGGATGTTATAGTGATGTGGGACATTGGTTCAGAAGGGGTGTATTAGTTTCAAGTACTCAAGCAGTTAAAATAAAAAAATTTCTTATCCAAAAAAAAGATATCTAACAAAACTTAAAACTATTAGAATTTAATTCAAACTCTCTAATTATCATAAAGGGAAATTTATTAGGTAATTAATGTAAGAATCTTGAATAGAATAGGAAGCGTATTGAAAGAGTCTTAATAGACCATGGATATGTTTATTAGTGACTTGATAGCAAAAATAGAGATTTGACATTATCTAAATTATATTGTGTTACAATATTTTATCCCTATAAATAGAGTTGAGTATTATGTAATCAATTATCAGATGACCAAATTTCAATAAATAATATATCAATGTGGTTTTTTGGTCCATGGATGTAGGTACGGTGCACTGGGAGGGTATGTTGTCTTGAATCATGTTATATTTTTGTGTCATATTTTTATTAATTTTCATATCTTTGAATTCCTATTTTCTAACTTATGGTATCCGTGTTAATTATCCGCTATGCAAATCCAACAAAAACAACCAATTGTACATTGCCAAGTAATTTTTTTCAAATTTTAAAAATTAATTTAAAAATAAAATAAAATAAGATGTGTAGATTGGAGTCCTCTTAGCCAAACTACATCAGAATATTTTGTAGTGAGAATTGTTAAAAACTACAAAGTCAATACACAATTTGTAAACAAGTACAGACCTGCACTTTTAAAGGCATAAGGTCTAGCTCAGTTGAATTTTTAAGGCAATAGGTCCAAAGTAATTTTTGTCTTTTTTTATATGACAATATTAGCCTTTGAGTGTTAGACTTTGTCCAACCAAGAGCCATTGTCTTTCTCATGGGTAAATCTAGTTTTTCTTCCATAGAAATCCACCACCACCCTCACCACCCACCCACCCTCACCACCACCCCTCGATAGTGAACTACCTGACAGTGAATTAAAAAATTCAACTCTATCGACAATATATAAAAAAACACATTGAGTTTTTTCAGTTCATTGTCTTTTGGTTTTTTCCATGAAAGTGCATGACTTTGTACCTATAACCTAAGTTCCCTTTTATTTTTTAAACACTACGTCAATGTGAAATGTCTTTAATTAGATTTATACATTACATTCCTCCGTCTCTGACTATAATTTGGTTGCAAGTTAGATCTTGCTTCATCTTCAATTACGTAGACCCAAGCGCAGGTTGCGAAAAGTAATATATTTTTCAGAAGATCACCCTTATGGAATTATGAAACAGTAGCAATCACATTAATACTATAACAAATTTGTAAAGATTATTTGTTTAAAAGAATATTAAATTGAGAAAGTTAATTAAAGTGATTAAAGCAGTATGAAAAATACTTGTAACGCCCCAAAAGTCACATTGGATGACATTACTACCTAAATATCATTCACATCATGAGAGCAACTAATAAAATCCATTAAATAAGAAAATTTTATTTATCATATGCAATATCTACAACATCTTCCTAAAAGAATATGTCAAACCAAGACCATAATATCCAAAAGAATATGTCAGGCTATGTCAATTACATCTCAAAAGAATCAAATTTGACTTGCAGCGGAATAACAAAATATTAGACTCCAACAAGTCTCAAAAGGAATTTCCTAGTTTCACACTTAGGAAAGTATAGCCCTAAGCATCCACCTCGGGATCCACGTGCTCGTCTAGTGGAACTTTTCAATGTCCCGGTTCCTCAACTCCAAGCTCCTCCTCTAGCACATAATCTGAAAAATATGTTATTTGTAGGGGATGAGCACAAAGCTCTGTGGAAAAATCCTCCCAAACTCGAATAAGGTTTAAAAAACATATAAAACAGTGGGTCTCATTTTACAAATATCATAGACATAGCTTTTGAGAGAAAACAGGGGTAATTCGATCTCAAGTTTATACAATAGCAATAAATTAAATAAGAAAATAAACCAATTTCCAACAATAAGTCATTTCCACAACCACCATTTTCACCATAAACCATAACCACCATGGATCTCAATCCACCGTTTGCACAATAAATAGTAATCAACAATGTATATCTGTATCTCAGGTATAATGCATGATTCACATGAATAAACACATAAAGAATATTCTGCCCCACACACACATCCCCAAATCCTCTCAAGGATATACAACTTTAGGAAAGGCGTATGCCAACTCATGACAGTGACGAATCCAACCTAAGAATAGTATACTAACCGTCATCCTCGGTAACCGTGAGCGAATAGTGGTTTGGTCCTCGCAAGGTACCAACCCCACTACGAGTGGTAGGAAAAATTCAAACCCGTACGGAGTAACCCACTCTACGATACCCAGTCAACGACCACCCATGGTCATCCAAACACCCACAAGAGATAAAATAACCAACCAATTTCTTCAAATCACAACCCAATCCAAAATTCCTAAATCTCACATATAATATTACAATAGAACCATTTAAGAAAATATGCAAGAGATCATCATAAATATCATTGTATTGTTCAATATCAAACACTAGAGTTTTGAAATCAAGAATAAAGGAAAATCAAGAGAAAAATTCATTTCTCTTGAAAACTAGGGTTTGAAGATGAAAAAAGAAAGGGCTTTAATGGTTACCCAACCATAGCCTTGTTCAAAACATGGTAATAATTGCAAGAGTAGCAAGAATCAAAGATTTTCTAGCATGCATATATGATTTAGAGTCAAAGAGTACATATATATATAAACCCTAACCTCAATATAAGAGAATGAGAAGAAATCCCTACCTTCTTCTTCCTTAGTTTGGTGTGGACACTTGAAACTTTGATCTTTTCCAACTTGAATTCACTATTTAAATCTCTTTTTGTTTTCTCCTCCTTTCTCCCTCTCTAAGCCTCTCTAAGGTTATAAGTGTTGACATGAACAATAACACTCACCCAATATTTTTTCCCTTACTTGGTCATTGTTTGGTACACATTATCTTCCATGAAACTGTAATTCATCATTATGTATAGACCAATTCTCAATAATCTCATTCCTCTCCAATCTACCCCGGATAGCTTCCAACTCGGTATCTAATCATTGCATCTCCACAATCCTTTGTCGAAGAATTGGTTGAGCTACAAGATTAAACAAGCATGGTCTATCCTCCTGTTTACCCATCAATACGTCAAACTCCTCCAAAGCATCAATCATCTTCCACCTATGAACAACAAGAACATTGATTTCGCCCCGAGACTTTCTGCTAAGTGCATCTGCTACTACATTAGCCTTCCCCGAATGGTAGTTGAGTGTGAAATGTAGTCTTCTAGATACTTAATCCACCTTTTTTGCTGAAGATTCAAGTCTTTTTGTGTGAAGATGTACTTGAGGCTCTTATGATTTGAAAGCACTTGAAACCTTTCTCCATACAGGTAACACCTCCATAACTTAAGAGCAAAAACCACAGCAGCAAGCTCTAAGTCGTGAGTGGGATAATTCTACTCATGGATCTTTACTTGTCTCGAGCCATAAGAAACTACCTTACTTCCCTACATGAGCACACATCCCAAGCCTCGTAATGAAGCATCAATATACACATCATATCCCCTACTACTCGGAATAATAAGGACATGATCTGTTGTCAACTTCTCCTTCAAGGTGCGAAAGACTATTTCACACGCTTGAGTCCCCCTTCTTTATAAGGCGAGTCATTGACATCACTAGTTTTGAGAACCCTTCCACAAACCTCCGATAGTAGCCTGCTAATCCTAGAAAATTTTGTACTTCGGTCATATTCCTCGGTGGTTCCCATTTCATCACGACTTCAATCTTTGTGGGGTCAACAACTACACCCTGTTCTGACACAACATGGCCAAGGAATTTCACTTCCTTCATCCAAAACTCATATTTACTCATCTTAGCATATAACTTATGCTCTCTCAAGGTCTGAAGCACAATTGTGAGATGGTGTTCATGTTCCCTTTATGTCCGTGAATAGATTAATATGTCATCAATAAACACAATGACAAACTGATCTAGATACGGACGAAATACCCTATGTATCAAATCCATAAAGGCTGCTGGAGCATTAGTCAATCTGAACGACATTACTATATATTCGAAATGACCATACCGAGTACGAAATGCTGTCTTAGGAATATCCTCCTTCCTAATCCGTAATTGATGGTACCTTGTGCGAAGATCAATCTTTGAGTAATACTTAGCACTCATTAGCTGATCAAATAAATCATCAATTTGTGGTAATGGATATTTACTCTTCACTATCACTCGGTTCAACCTTCGGTAGTTCGTGCATAATCGAAGTGTTTCGTCATGCTTCTTTATAAAGAGCACTAGGGCTCCCCAAGGTGAAGTGCTCAAACGGATAAACCCAATGAGCAAGAGATGGTCCAACTGCTTCCTTGGCTCCTTTAACTCTAAAGGTGCCAGCTGATAGGGAGCAATGAATATGGGTTCAGCTCCCGGATAGAGATCAATCTTAAACTCAATCTCTCTCTGTAGGGGTAACTCGGATAATTCATCTGGGAAGACATCCAAAAAATCTGATACTATCAACACCACATCTGTATGTGATCTATCCCCATCTTCTCCCATTAAGCTGGCCAAGAAACTCAAATTACTCCCCGCCTTAGTTTTCAAGAATCTATTTTCCGTAATGGGAAATGGATGAGAATAATTTCGATCATTAATGAAGCTAAAAACTACCCCTCCCAGTAACTGAAATGAAATTCATTTAAGAAAACAATCCATTACTGCACAAAAAGTGGACAACAAATTCATCCCAAATATTATGTCATACCCCTTTATGTCTAATGCAACAAAATCTATAATTAATTATTGCTCCCCAATTTGAAGCACACAACCTCTACACACCCTTCTAGTATCCAACTGTTCTCCCGTAGGCATGTCAAATGCTCAATGCATGATTTAACTTCTCAAAGTTCAATCCCAAATTAAGAGCATATGTAGTGCGTATGAATGAATGAGTAGCACCAGGATCAAATAAAATTCGGGCCCAAGAATTATAGAGAAGAACAATACCTTCCACAACGGCATTGGAAACATCTTCCTCTGGTTGGGACAAAGCAAAAACCATTCCTTGATTGGCACCACCTAGGGCTAGAGCCCCTAACGGTCTCTATTATAGTGACTTCTTTAGTGGTGGCTTATTGGCATTCATTGGTCCTATTGCTTGGTTAGTCTTGGGTGGAAACAATGGGCATTTTATTTTTAAAGTGCCCGAAACCTCCACATGCGAAGCATTGACATGGCTCAGTGCCTGCTCTCTCTAGTGTGCCTCCAGCTCCTTGGGTTATCTGAAGTCTCTGTCCAACTGCCAGGTCTGGGCGACGATAAGGTGCCACCTCTGCCCTCCACTGTTACTAGCACCTGTCCGGATCAGACCTGCCCTCGCGTAGTTCTGTCGGCATTGGCTGTCCTCCGTGTCTCTTTCCAGCAGTGCAGCTCTGTCAACTAGATCCCTATAGTCCTGGATCTTGAGAGCCACAAGCTTCTCCCTGATGGCAGGTCTTAAGCCCTACTTAAAGCGTTTGGCCCTCTTGGCCTCGATAGATATGAACTCTTTGGCATAGCGGGATAGCTCATCAAACTTTCTCTCATACTCCGTCACCGTCATACTACTTTTTCGTAGAGCTAGAAAATCGGCACTCATCTTGTCCCTGACGGATTCAGGAAAGTACTTGTCTTGGAAGATTTGACCAAATTCCTCCCAGGTAAGAGCATCCGTGTTCCTCCTTTTCTTCACTGAATTCCACCAATAATCTGCCTCCCCCTCTAACAAATATGTAGCTAAACCGACCCGAATATCCTCAGCAACTCCCATGCCATCACATATTTTCTTCACCCTGCGAATCCACTTATCCACATCCAAAAGGTGAGGGTTTCCTTGCAAATTATGTGGGCGTTGCCTCAAAAATTCTCGAAGAATAATCATTCTTTGGTTTTTGTCCCCATTTTTCGGTTCTTGATCTAAGGGATGAACTCCACCATTGTGATTGTTGTTTCTATTCTAGTATTGTACCAGAGTGGTTAGCTCCCTTAAGCACTGATAAATTTCATTTATGGCATTGGGAGGTGGTGGTGGGTTTGCTTGGCCACCACGTCCCTGTCCACGTTCATGTCCATGTTCACTGATGAGTGAATTTTATACCTACGAATTGAGTACTTTCGGCTTAATAAAATTATAAATTTTTAATTATTTTATGTTCATTTTTATTTGTTTTGTGTGTTTTGATGTTATTTTGTAGGGATGATCACTTGGAAGGAATCATGATCAATTGGGAGAAAACAAGGTCAAAATTGGAGCCTAAGTGTTAGATTTTTAAAGATGAAGCTAAAGGGCATTGTAATGGAGTAATTATAGCGTAAATAACGGATTTTAGAGTCTTGCAACTAAGTGTGGATAAGTGGTGAAGAAATGGACACATTTCATGAGGATTTGGAGGCTTAAAAGTGAAAGAAATTAAGGAGGTATTGGTGGTTGGTAACATAGGCATCAACACCCACACTATTTTGTACTAGAACCTCGGTTTTCCACATTTTTAAATATGACCCACTTTGAATATGACAAAGTGTAAAACATGAATGTTGTAGATCTAGATGTCTTCTATCTTGTTGCAAAATTTCAGCTCAATCGGATGGTTGTATCAAAAGTTATAATGATTCTACGAAAACTGGTCCGGAGTAGGCCTGTAGAGGTGGGCGCGCCTAGGCGCTAACATTCTGTCCAGAGTGGTTAACTCCCTTAAGCACTGATAAATTCCATTTGTGGCATCGGGAGGTGGTGGTGGTGGTGGTGATGGGTTTGCTTGGCCACCATGTCCCTATCCACGTTCATGTCCATGTTCACTGATGAGTGGGTTTTATACCTACGAATTGAGTACTTTCGGCTTAATAAAATTACAAGTTTTCAATTATTTTATGTTCATTTTTATTTTTTTTGTGTGTTTTGATGTTATTTTGTAGGGATGATCATTTGGAAGGAATCATGATCAATTGGGAGGAAACAAGGTCAAAATTGGAGCCTAAGTGTTAGATTTTTAAAGATGAAGCTAAAGGGCATTGTAATGGAGTAATTATAGCGTAAATAACCATCAGCACCTTTCAAGCGCCTAGGCGCTTGTGTTGGTCCGTGACACAAATTTTGACTTGTTTTGACCCGAAATTTGACTCTAAAGCTACATATATGCTAGGGTTTGTGTGTGGTTGAAATATTCTGACTTTTGGGGGCTGAAAAATTTGGAGAAAGACCAAGAAATTGGAAGAAAATTGAAGACAAGAATCGAAGAAATCAACACGAAGAAGATTGGTCTTGAAGGCTAGAGAAGGATTGAAGATTTCACCTAAGTTTTCATTATTTTCTCTTACTTTTTCTTCTTGTTTTTTCTAAGATGTTGTTTAATTTTAGAATGATGTCTTTCAATTACATTATGAACTAAATCTTTATTAAGATTGCAACTAAACCTATGTCTAGTTAAATTAATCTACTCTCGTTTCTAGTTCTTATTGATCTTATATGAGTTGTTTTGTCATATTTTGTAATTAATATATGATTGTGTGGCCAACAATTAATTTGATAACCTAGATGAAATTAGGAGATGAATTCTAGGTTTAAATCTGAATATAATGACATACGTCTGGTTAATTCTTCTTAGGATTGAATTGCTGGTTTTGTGTATAAGATAGGAATATACTTATATGCCTTGTGTAACTTTTATGAGAGTTTGAACTTAATAAATTTATTCCAACTTATTTTGCATAGGAATATAGTAATTTAATTGGAATAGATAATTTGATCTAACTATCGGAAGAGGTTTGATAAATAACTTTGAGTTCTCAGTTAACAACTTATTTTGATCAATTAGCTGGAAAAAGTGTTAAAAAGATTTATACGAAGCATTAGGGGAAGTTGTAATCTTAAGTTTTTTTATCCGGTAAATTCAACCCTTGATTGTTAAGTTTAGATTTAGTTTTAATTTAGTCATTCCATAGTTCAATTCCAATTGTTTAAATAAAATTGAATTGATATAAAGTTAGTACTTGGATATTATTAGCAATAATTCTCCGTGGGAACGATACTCTACTTATCACTTTATTACTTGTTGATTGTGTATTCTTGCACGTAAATTGTCAATATCAAATTCGGACAACTTTCATTAAGTGCAATCTTCAATCCTTCTCTAGCTTTTAAGTTCAATCTTCTTCGTGTTGATTCCTTCGATTCTTGTCTTCAATTTTTCTCCAATTTTTTCAGCCCCCAAAGTCATAATATCTCGACCACACACAAATCCTAGCATATATGTAGCTTTAAAGTCTAATTTCAGGTCAAAACAAGTCAAAATTAGCGTCACGGATCAACACAAGCGCCTAGGCGCTTGAAAGGCATTGGAAAAGTGCCGCATTGATAGAATGTTGGCGCCTAGGCGCTCCCCCCTCTGCAGGTCTGGTCCGGACCAGTTTTCATAGAATCGTCATAACTTTTGATACAACCGTCCGATTGAGCTGAAATAAATGCCATTCGTGGCATCGGGAGGTGGTGGTTGTGGTGGGTTTCCTTGGCCACCACGTCCCTGTCCACATTCATGTCCATGTTCACCCTCCATCTCGCATATCAATTCACAATTTAGTTTCCTTGATGTAAAAGACATCCTAACTATCACTTTAATCCAAAATATAAGGATTGTATAGAATTTAAATCAACAATTTCATTCTACCTAATCATACCTTTCTAGTGGTAATCCATAACCTACAGTTCCCATGTAAGACCTAAAGCCTATGTTCTGATATCAAATTTCTGTAATGCCCCAAAAGTCACCTTGGACGGTATTACTATCTAAATATCATTCACATCATGAGAGCAACTAATAAAATCTATCAAATAAGAAAATTTCATTTATCATATGCAATATCTACAACATCATTTACCAAAAGAATATGTCAAAACATGACCATAATATCCAAAA
>CAUOFW020006589.1:0-23534 GCA_963454935.2 Ilex paraguariensis
TTGTTTGAGGATGGAGGTACATTCTTATAGTCATTTGACATTATATGACTGTTCATATGCATGTGATTACGTTGTGCATGTGTGTGTGAATTTCGGGACAAAATTCTTTTAAGGGGGAAGAATGTAAAACCTGGGTAAATTTGAACTTTTATGAGAAAGGGACAAAACAGTAATTTATCACTATGGTACGGGTTACAAACTTGAATTTTTCTAGAGCTCGGATGACGAAATAAACCTCACCATTGGATTCGTCTCACAAAATTTAGTTACCTAGACAAATTTTGTTGAATTCTGGAATAGTCAAATTTTTTGTGTTTTATGAGGTGGTCAGGTCTCGGGTGACCTAAAACAATGAATTTTTTTAATAAAATTTTAAAATTTAGAAAATAATTTAAAGCAAGTCAAAATAAAAATATTTCAAACTTGAATCGGAGTGAAATTTAATCAGTTCGGGTCAAAACTAGAACCGAAAGTGAAGGCCTGTGTAACATGATGAGGACCAAGTATTTGGAGAGTATAAAAAGGGGAAGAAATCAGATTTCATCCCAACAAATCTGCTAGGTCTTCAATGATGGAGAGAAAAAGAGAGAAACCCAACCTTCTCTCTAGGATCTATGGCCCTACCGTGCTCAAATCAACACAAGCCAAGAATCAAAGTTGTTCTACTCGTCGAGGGCTACGCCTATGTACCAAAAAGAGTGAATTTTTGCAAAGTTTTTGAGACTGGATTTTGGAGAAATCAAGGTTTAGGCTCGGGGGTGTATTCTTGGAGCTTCCCAACGTTCTTTTACGCTTCAAGAGGTAGGATTTTCTCCCTAATTAGGTTTATTTTCAACCTAGAATGATTATATGGAATGGTTAGATTGATAGAATTAAGTATCACTTGCCTATTGTTGTAAAGTTGATGGAATTAGGCATTGGAAATGGGTAAATTTAATTCTAGTGTGAATGGGTGATTGAAAATTGCTAAGTATGTAATTTCTTGGCAAAATGTGATATGTGGGCATGCTATGTGTTTACATTATGCCTTGATAAATTGAGTGTGTTAATTGCATGATTATGTGATGATATGATTGAATGCCTTGAAGGTGTTTCAAATAAATGCAAATGTGAAATTAAGTATGTTTGCATGGATAATGTGATAACATGCTAGGGAATTGTTATGGGTGTGATGTTAATATATGCTTTATGATATGTTAGCATTATGATAAGTGGGAAAATTATATTCTTTTGAAATCATTGGCAATAGAATGGTGGAAATTGCTCATTTGACATTCATTACATATTGGGCATGATGTTGACATCACATTCATGGGCATTATGCAAGTGTGGGTGCGTGTGGATCATTCAATCAAACACCATACTTGGTGGATGATGGGTGGGCTCGGGAAAAGTTGGAACGAAGTTTCGACTGAGTCGTACGATTACCTGAAAAACTTGTGTCGAGTATAGGACTCTCCCTCAGGTGCAACACCCGGCTATTGGTTTATACACTTCCGACGGTGCAAGTCCAAAAAAGTCTATCACTGTGTGGAGCCGGCGGTGCGATACCAAAAGTCCGCTACCCAAGAAAGACACGTGATTTTGTTTATAAAAAAAAACTATCATTTGATGTGTATCATCAATGGTGCGGGCTTGGAATGCCCAGTTTTTCACAAATTGGCATTGTATTGTGTTGTGGGAGCCGGTGAGGGCTCGAGTTAAAGTGTATGAGTGAGTTTTATCTCATTTCGTGGCATGGCATGAAATTTTTGTCATTGAATGCATATTCTTGATGGGAATGTTTTGAATCGTTGATTATTGCATGTGAACATTTCATATGCATCTAGGTTGGGAAGGAGCCTATTTAGGAGATACCTTATTGAGCGTGGCTCACCCTTCGTGGAAAAATATTTTAGGTGCGGGATTCACATAGGTAGATGGATCCCAATTAGAGCCTCAAGGGTGAAGGAAAGCCGACTTGTGGCTTTTAAAACCATTTTTGTAAAACATTTGTGGAATTTGGTTTTGGGAATGTAATTATATGGAAATGATTGTAATAGAACTTGTATGTATCATGTTTTTATGTGAAGAAAATTCATTAACCATGTATTTAATGGTTGTGGGATGGTTTTGAAGTAATTGGAAATCAAAAATAGGTGAAATAGGAAATTCTAGGCAAAACCTTCTAGAAGGTCGCAACAAACCTTCCGGAAGGTTTGGACAAAGACAAGGAAAAATGTTGACCAGTGGGTGAAACCTTCCGGAAGGTCGTTTCTAATCTTCCGGAAGGTCTTCACATTCTTCTAAAATTAGGAAATCCAGTGTGCAGCTTCTTCCGAAAGGTTTGAACACACCTTCCAGAAGCTCGACACATCTTTCTTAAAGATAGGGTTTCAGTATGCTCGATCTTCCGAAAAGGTTTCAGAAAACTTAAATATTTTGAATTCTTTTCTTCAGCTCTTAGGCAATCTTTCCTCTTGTTCAAAGGTGTCCTATGGGATAAAATGGCTAAAAATTATTGTGTAAAGAACCACGGTTGTGTGGGTATAGTCTCGGTTAAGGGGTTGGCTTCAACGTGATGTTGGGTGGTACGATAATCACAAGTACCTTCGCGGGTTGACGGATGGTTAACGGTTAACAAAGGACCCCCAATTTTAGGGGCGTCACATATAAAATGGGGGAAAGTCAAAATTTTCCTCAATTCTACACCTGCATTTTCCAAAAAAGAGAGAGAGAAAAAATCAAGGGTTCTCCCATGTCCTACCTCCGATCTACGGCAATCCGATTGTCGGATCTCTTCGAGTCAAGAACAAAAGTTATTCTACACAACGAGAGTTCGCGGCTATACCAATGATCGAGCGTTTGCTCCAAGATCTTAGAGGTAGGATTTTTTGATCAAAGCTTTGAGGCTTGATTTGGAGTTTTTGGAACTTCTTTTATGTGAATTTATGCTACAAGAGGTAGGGTTCATTTCCTAGCTAGGTTTATTTCCAATCTAAGGTTGAAATATGAAATGGGTACGGTGTTAGAAATGAAATCTCATGTATAACACATACCTAGGGTTATTAGAATATGAAAATGGATATAAGAATATGCTAAAATCAATTCTTGTATGATTTGGTTTTATGAAATTTCTTGATGTGGAATTCTTGAACAATGTGTTGTTTGGGCATGCTATGTATTTACAATTATGACCTATAGGTGTTTGATTAAATGCCTATGGATGATTAAGTGTGTTATTTGAATGGAAAATGCTACAACATGCATAGCGGTGTAGGAAATTTTTATTACATACTTTATGATATAATTGACATTTTAGAAATTGGGAATGCTTTTGGAAAATTGAATATGTTCATAATATGCTTATGATATGATGAACATGATATTGTAATTGTAATTGTACATTACATTTGCATATGCATTGGTAGAATCATATTCGTGGGAATTCGACATGAGTGTAGGTGTGTGTGCATGATTTTGATCAAACACTATCATTGGTGGATTGATACGTAGCCTTAGAAAGATTTGACCTAGCTTCGACTGAGTCGCACGGGTTGTACTAAAAATATGTGTCGAGATTAGCAAGAAGGGCTAGATTTTTCTCGGGTGCAAAACCCGGTAATTTTGGATATGCACTTCTGTTGGTATCGAGTCCATAAAGTGTGTCAGCGTACGCGGACACACCCCAAGAAAGACATAAGATTTTATGAAAGTGGTCATTGGATGTCTAACATCAATAATGGGGGCTTGGAATGCCCAAATGCATATGGATGACATAACTTATGTTATGAGAATTGGTGGAGGGGTTATGTTGCATTTCATGTGTCAGTTTCATCTCATGACATGGTGTGCAAAGTGTATTCATTTATGAAATATATGTTCTTGAATGAATAACTTATGTGGTCAATTGCATGTGACATTCATATGCATATGAGTTGGGGAGTAGCCTCCTTAAGAGATACCGTATTAAGCGTGGCTCACCGTTTATGGGAACATATTTCATGTGTTGGACAAGCGCCGGTGGATGACCCTCATTTGGGCCCTTGTTGATGAAGTAGTCATAAGCTTCTGAATTACACTTTGTAAGTCAATTATGTAAATTTCTTTTGAACTTGTATATTGTTATAGAGTATGTAATGGGACTTTATTGGACAATATTTTCATGTAAATGAATGAATGTATCGAGTATGGTATGAGTTCGGATGACAATGAATTTAAAATTAGAAGGATTGGAAAAAATCTTGGCTCAGGTACCAATACTTAGTTTCATAAGTGCCGGTACCACACTGTAGGATGATCTAGGTACTGGTACCTAGGCTTATAGGTACTAGTACCTGGATCCCAGTGGGCTTAGGTATGGTAACTAGCAAACAGTGGGGCCAAGTATCGGTACCAAGTCATATAGATACCGGTACTTGGTAAACAGAAGGCTCAGGTACTGGTACTAGGCAAACAGAAGGCACAGGTACCAGTACCACGTCACGAGATACTAGTACCTCTTCACAAAAACTAAAATTTTGATTGTCACTTTTCCAGGCCTTCACCTTTGGAGCTCTTTCATTTGAATGATGTAAATGTCCTAAATTATAGGATTTGGACCTTGGAATGGTCATATGAACAATATGCGAACATTTTAGATGTTGGGTAGTACTTTTGTACAAAGGAGACTCCGTTCGGATTCCGTTTTGGTTAGGATCCTGGTAAATGGGATGTAATGATGTGGTGTCGAGTTACCTTGGACTTGAGGGTAGATTGGTTTAAACCATTTCATTCATTATGCATTACATGTTATGTGCATTAAATGCTACATGTTATGCGATAATCGGGAACCTAAATTTTGATACCAAGCTGTGATGCCCCTAAATATGGAAAGTACCATTGAATTAAATGGTATGATATTATATGAATGATTCAATGTGTATGGAAATGAGACACTAGGGTTAGAAAACAAAACCTTGGGGTTAGAAAAGAAACATAGGGAAAGTTTACAATTTGGATGTCTACTAGTGGGTGACATACCTCCTGCCAGTGAGATAGGAAGGAAAATTCCTAACTTTTTAACTTTAATCCTTAATTTTAGGATACTAAGTTGGTGGTCTATTGCTATCTTACGTGTGTGTAGATGGCAAATAAAGGAAAAGGACATCGCAATGGTCGAGGGGGTGGACGGAACAACCAACCATTGCCACTGGCCTTTGATCAACAAGCCTTCGTGAGGCTATAAGCACAATGGCTGCCACCTTTATGCAAGCTAGTGCCAACGTGGCCAAGGAGGTTCGAACAACCTCCAAAGGTTCAAAGCACACAAGCCACCTACTTTCATGGGAGAGGCAGATTCGATGGTGGTCGACCTTTGGTTCCAACCAATAGACAAGATTTTAGAGGCTATCGAGATCACATTAGACGCCAATAAGATATTGCTAGCTATTTTCTAGTTTGAGGGAGAGGCCCATCTATGGTGGAATTGGGAAAGACCTCAAATAATGCTAAGGCAATGACTTGGGAAAAGTTCTGTGAGCTTTTCATGGGCAAGTACTTCCCATCGGCTATCTGACAAGTGAAAGCCCAGGGATTCTTTGACCTGAAACAAGGGACTATGACGGTGATGGAATACATAACTAAGTTCACTGAGCTAGCCCATTTTCTGATGACTACATGGCCACAAACTTGGCCAAAGTGAGGAGGTTCAAGGATGACTTGAAGTTGTCCATCTGAGAAAAGATTATGGGCTGCCGCCTACAAGACATAAACTCGATAGTTGAGATGGCCATGGCCATTGAGAGGGAGGTGGAAGATGCTAAAAGAATCTGGGAGGTGAGTGCTAAGGATAAGAAGAAAAATGGTCGATCCTCTTTTACTAGTTCGGGGAAGAAGCAACAGACATCTACCCCGCAAGGATCACCAAGGTAGGGCTGAGGCTATCAAAGCCAAGACCAAGGTCAATCTTCCCAAGATGGGAGAAATTTAGTGCCACTTATCAGGCTAAACAGAGGACTTGCTTCATATGTCACTAGCCAGGCTACTTGAAGCTTGATTGTCCTCCGAGGCAGAGATCCCAGAACAATGGCACATCGTAATCCCAGTCATCAATGGGGCATCCATAGATATTTTTCACTCGACCCTATCCCACCATGGGCCAAGGAAGCCAGTTTCAGTTCTTGGGTGCTACACAAGCCCCTACTCAGACTAAGCCGTGGATAGGGCTTATAGGTGGGGACTTTATGGACCTAGGGGCGAGTCTACGACTTCACTTCTCAGACTGAGCCGGTGGATTATTCGGTGATTCTTAGTAAATTTTTACTCTCTCACTTATGGACAAGGGTATTATTTAATTCGGATGTATATCAGTCATTCATTTATGCATCATGTGTAAAAGATTTGAGCTTAAAGGAGCCAATGCATGTAAGTTCTCCCTTAAGATCTAGGGTTCACATTAATTAGATATATCAGGGATTTGAGTTGAACATCTTAGAGATTTTACTCACGGTGGACCTTAGGGTTATGGACATGTCAGAGTTTGACGTCGTCCTTGAGATGGATTGGTTGGTGGCATATCGAATTGTCATCAATTGTGATCAGAAAAGGGCCACTGCCTATACACCGTAGGGTGTTTGTTTCAAAGTTCAAGGAAAAAAGGATGATACTTTACCCCAAGCCGTGTATGACACTCGTTGGCACAAACAGTTGAAGGGTTGGCTTGCGAGCCTTACACTTGTGGATGAGGCGAGACAAGAGTTTGGTCTACCTCTAGTAGTTTGCGAATATGTGGATGTTTTTCCAAACGAGTTACTAGGATTGTCTCCACATCGGGATATAGACTTTAGCATTGAATTACAACCCGGTGTATCCCCTATTTCAATTATACTACATAGGATGACACTTGCATAGTTGCAAGAACTCAAGGTCTAGTTGCAAGAATTGTTGGACAAGGGCTTTATTAGACCGAGTGCCTCATCTTGGGGTACTCCAATATTATTTTTCAAGAAGAAGGATAGGATCCTTAGGCTATGTATCGACTACCGATAGCTAAATCAGGTCACCATCAAGAACAAGTACCCATTACTGTGCATAGATGACTTATTTGACCAACTAAGAGGGGCATAGTCTACTCCAAAATAGATCTGCGCATGAGATACCATCAATTGAGGATTAGGGAGATCTATTTATATTAGTTTTTCGTAGTTTTTGTTGATGACATTCTAATCTACTCTAAGTTTGAGAAGGAGCATGAGGGTTAGTTGAGTATTGTTCTGTAGACCTTAAGGGACCACCAGTTACATGCCAAGTTTAGCAAGTGTGAATTTTGGTAGACAGAGGTGAAGTTTTTGGGTCATATTATGTTAGCTACGGGTGTATCAGATGATGCAAAGAAGGTTGAGGCAGTTATGAGTTAGGAGAGACCTAAGTCAGTCTTTGAGCTATGCAGTTTCTTGGGATTGGTAGGGTATTATCAAAGTTTAATTGATGACTTGTCATGGCTAGATGCTCCTATGACTAGGCTGACTAGGAAAGAGGTCAAGTTCTAGTGGGATGACTCATGTAAGAGGGCATTCTAGGAGTTGAAGAGGAGGCTTACTTCGACTCTTATCCTTATAGTGCTAAAGAGTGGGTAGAGGTACATAGTCTATTGTGATGCCTCAAAGGACGAACTTGGATGTGTTTTGATGCAGTCCGGGAGGGTAGTAGCTTAGGGTTCATGATAATTGAAGAGCCACAAGTAGAACTATCCCACACACGACATGAAGTTGGTAGCCGTTGTCTTTGCCTTGACGACATAACTTCACTATCTGTATGGAGAGTAGTTCGAGGTGTTTTCAGGCCATAAGCGTTTGAAGTACATCTTCACATAGCGGGACCTCAATATGAGGCAACATAGGAGGATGGAGTACTTGGAGGACTATGACTTCACTTTTTATTATCATAATGTTAAAACGAATGTGGTGGTTGATGCACTTAGCCAGTGGTCACGGGGAATCTTAGTATAGCTTCCTAGGAGTGGCGAATGCTCGAGACTATAGGACAGTTCGGGCTACACTATTGAGATTCAGCTTAGGGAATTTTAGGTATTCTAGTGGCTATGCCTTCTTTATTAAGCAAGTTGATCGAGTCCCAAGGGTAGGACACAAAGATATTATGCATCAGGGACCGGGTACAATCAGGTATAGGTGATGAGGGCTGGGCCATTCATGTTGATGGTTGTTTTTGGTTCAGGGGATGAGTCATGGTTCTTCAGTCTACAGATCTAAGAGTAGAGATCTTCAGGGAGTTCCATTGCTGCTATTTTGTTGTGCATCCAGGTGGCATAAAGATGTACCATGATCTTCACTTACAATATTATTAGAGTGGGATGAAGAGACACTTCAGAGACTTTGTTAGTAGATGTCTCACGTGTCAGTAGGTCAAGGCTAAGTACCAAAGACCAGCAGGGTTGTCCAGGCTTCCAGCCTTTGAAAGTGGCTGAGTGGAAGTAGTAGCATGTCACTATGGATTTTGCCTGGGCACAACTTTGTATGGGTGATCGTGGACCGACTTATGAAGTCCACACATTTTCTGTCTATGTAGATAACCTTCACATTGGAGGAATTTTGAAGGTTATATATACGTGAGATATTCTAGTTGCACGGGATACCCATATCTATAGAATCGGATTAGGATCCCAGGTTTACGGATCACTTTTGGGAAATTTTTTAGAGAGCTATGAGGACATAGTTGATGATGAGCACATATTTTCATCCCTAGAGGGACGGTCAGTCGGAGAAGGCCATCCAAAATTTAGAGGACATGCTTTGGGCATGCGTCCTTGGTCTCAAGGATAGCTGGGAGGAACACTTACCCTTAGCGGAATTCACCTACAACAACAGTTACCAGGCGAACATACAGATGTCATCTTATAAGGCACTTTATGGGAAGTCGTGTTGTTCTAAAGTTGGAGAGGGACCCTCCACAGGTCTAGACTTGATTAGGGAAACCTCAAAGAAGGTGTACTAGATACGAAAGCGTCTTCTTATGGCTTAGAGCTGACAAAAGAGCTACACCGACAAGTGGTGGAAACCTGTGGAGTTTAAGGTTGAGGATCATGTCTTCTTGAAGGTCATGCCTAAGAAGGGAGTGGTTAGGTTTGGAAAGAGAGAAAAGCTATCGCCGAGGTATATCAAACCCATCGAGATACTCAAGAGGATTGGTACAATTGCTTATCGATTGGCGTTACCGCTAAATCTATTAGGTGTTCACACGATATTTCATGTCTCCGTACTCCGGAAGTACACTCCAGATCCTACATATGTGGTGGATTGAGGTAAGCTGGTTGTTGATGCAGATGAGACCTTCGAGGAGGGACCAGTGCGTATCATGTATAGCCAACAGTAAGTTTTGCATTGCAAGACTGTGAGGCTAGTGAAGGTGTTGTGGTAGCACCGTGATATGGATGAGGCAACATGGGAGCGTGAGAACACTATCCGTGAAACCTATTTATTCTTGTTTGAGGATGGACGTACAATTCTTATAGTCATAGAGAATTATATGACTTGTTACATATGCATGTCATTATATGTGCACGTGTGTGTAATTTTGGGGATGAAATTCTTTTAAGAGGGGAATTAGCCGTGCACACCCAAGCATATGTGGTCAAGTTGTAATATTTCTGGGCATAGTCCAAGGTTGATTCCATGGGGAGTTATCTAAGGAAACCTAAACAAGAAAAGGGTATAATGAACATAGAGAAATGGTAATGGACAATAGAGTGTGTTGTGTGCTTTGAAAAATAAAGTACAAACAAAATGATTTCGCAATATAATGAAAAAGTACTCTTTAGTTCAGGGACTGAGACATGTATGTCATTACTAGAATTTATGATAGTGCAACCGTACCATAATTAACCTCTATGTCAATGGTGAGTTAATTAGAAGGTATTAAATATTAAACCCTGACACAGTAATCGTCAGGTTAATTGGAAGGTATATGCACCATACCGCAACCAATTTACCCTAGCAAACTTGAAGGTACAACCGTTTAGCACTTTACTTTGATAAGTTGATCGGAAGGTCTTTGAATTAATGAAAACAATGCTCTAGGTTATGCATTGAATTGAAAGCATTGGATATGCCTAGATTTAAACCGTCTATAATCAATCTCCCAACTGTTACATAAAAACTAGCTTAGTATTTATTAAAGCATACACGACATACGTAAAATAATAGAAATGGTATGGAAATTAAAAAAAACCCTAGCTCAGTATTTGCATGAATTATGAGCACAGCCTAGGTAATACAAAGTATAGAACTTTAAAATATATACCATCCATCACTTAATGGAGGTTTAAAATAATAACCATCCAACTATTAATGGTGGTTTAAATATTAGAGCATAAAAAAAATGCAACATATCATAATTCAAGCAATGGTTCCACATGTCCTTTCCCTCTTAATAAAGAGTTAATGAAAAACTACCCGCTCTTCATAGTCATAGACAACGGAAAAAAGTTGGAGAACTTCATTACTCCGAGCAAGATTGGAATTACAATACTAACTAAAAAAAATTAACAAAAGCTCCAAACTTCTCCCCAAGGTTAGTTTTAAACACTGCCACACTTTCTTTACCAAGTCAAGGTAGGAAAAGTGAGAGAGGTTCAACCCTCCAAGTAGGAAAAGGTCATAAAGAAATGTAGAAGAAAACCTATTTTCTAACCCTAAAAACTTAATAATCAAACTAGTAAGAGGGGGGTTATTTATAGGCAAGAAGAGGCTGATCCGGTGATAGAACTGACCAATCATAGTGCAACAGTCATCAAGCTGACCAATGAGGAAGAACTATCATTTGAGGTGGTTTAAGTATCGTCCAGACGCTAGCACGTTGTCCAGACAGTGGCCTTTCTCTGGTTCTTATGGCAATTGCTCCTCGGGACTTGTGCAGCCACTTGCTTCACCCTTTGGATGTTCCTCAACATCCAGACGCTAGCAAGTTTAAAACTTTCTTCTTGTTTCACTTTGGCCCTTCAACTTTCCAAAACTACACTTTTGTCCCTGTATTTCCAAAATATTACAATTCCATCAATTAGTAACAATACCTTTTAATTATTAAATTGGCGCAATTAACCCTTAAACAATAAAATACAACTCACCCTTCAACGCTCAAAGGAAACTAGAAAGGTGAACTTCATGTAAAAACGTTACTTTTCAGGGTTAATCAGCACACAATTTTTTTGTTAGAAACTAAACTCATATACATTTCCAACCATATATGGCACACATGTTAGAAGTTTCTTTAGTTGAATCAGTTTATTCTTTAAACTTAGCCAAAATCTGCACCCTACTCTTTCTAGGAAAGTAGAGTGTTGTGCCACTTTTCTTAGATTTTTTAAGACTAATATTTAAGCAAGCTTCCACCACCTTTTAAGATTTGATCTAGAGATACCCCAGTGTCAATCGAAGTGTCTTGGTGGATCATGACAAAATATTATTATGGTTTGGTGTCATGTCAATTCTAAGTATTTTTTCTGACCATTAATGTTTCTTTTATTTTTGAAAGTCAAGGAGGTGTGATAATTCAATATTGTTGTGTGGAGGTAAGGTCAACTATGACATACTTTAGATAAACTAGGCGTTGAACAATAATGGTTATGAGAAATTATGCGTGTTACTAAATGTCAAAGTACAGTGAGGAACGATTGCAGATTTTATTTTACGGTGAAAATCATGGGATTTTTATGTTATCCTCTAGGGTAAGTACGATAGTATGAGATAGTACAATTCTCAAATATGATCAATTGGAAGAATATGACAAAATAACCTTGAATTGGTGCAAGTTCTAGGAATAAGGTTAGGAATTGTGGTTATGATTCTAGGTTGATTGGAGGTCATTCTATAACCATGTACCTTAGGGTATTAGTATTGTTTTTAAAGTATTACAACGAGTGGCTAGTGATGCTAGGGGTAGAATTAAAAGTAAGATAGTAATACAACTTTGGTGTGTTTGAGTTCTTTGAACATGTAGACTCTCTAAAGTTAATAGTGTGACTCCCCTAAAATCGGGGGTCCTTTGTCAACTGGTTAACCAACTGTCAACCCACAGAAATACCCGTGAATGCCGCAAAACCCGACACCAAAGCACAACATCTCCTTTATTGGGATCACAAAAACACAGAGTTTAGGCAAAGTCTCCCCTGTACCGGGCTCTCCCAAACTCACAACCTATATGCTGATTAACCCTAATTTATGTAAAAATTAGAATAGTTAAATAAGTCAAATTGATAAGATAAAATAACTAAAAACTATCAATTAGAGTAAATTAGGTTTTTGTGCGTAAATTAGGGTTTTATGTGTGTTATGTTTAAAATTTTCAGATATTAATGATGAATTACCAGAAAATGCAAGGAACAATGTATAAAAGCTTGAAACAACAAAAGGCTAAAGTGTAATTTCAACAAAACAGGAGTTAGCATCCAACAAGTTGATGATCTAGCAAAGCACCACCGTCTGAACGGTGGTGGTGGCATCCGGACTGTGGCACTTGGCGGCTGAAGTTGATCCTGACACCTCCTGCTTCCTCCTCCTCTATATAAAGCCATGCATGGCCTTCATTCTTAACAAGGCCAAATTGAAAGGAGTCCAGAGAGAGTTCCAAAGAGAAAAAGAAAAAAGTGAAATTGTAACACAGATTCGGTCCGTGATACACTCCACTTGATACTTTATTTTCCTACATTTCTGTTGTATCTTTCTATTCGGATAATTGAACTACTGCCACCTTTTTGTCTTGATTGATAATAAAGGTGGTTGTATTTCAGTTGTTCCTTATGAAAGAAGTTACTTATATCCTCCAATAAGAGGTAAACATATGTATAATATTGGTTAACTTTTGGAAATGCTAATGTTTTATGTTTTTATCTATATATGTATTATATACTTCATGCATGATACAGTGATGTACGTAATTTTGGTGTTGTGCCTAGAATTATGTAATCTATGCATCATGAACCTACCGGTTAAATATCTACGGTGTTCCTATCGGTATGGTTTATCCTCCACCGGAACGCTAGGGATGTTCTATTGATGCATGGTACCAAACCTAAAATGATCCTTATGCATGGCTTGCTCTTCTGGATTATTAGAGCTATTTAACTACTATATGTAACTATCATATTAATGACCTAAGTGATCCTTATGAATGGCATGCCATTTTGGATTACTAAGATCGTTTAACTGGTATAAATGATAATATTCTTAGTCAAATATCTACGGCATTGCTATCGATATGGTTTATCCTCTACCAAAACGCTGAGGATGTTTAATTTGTATATATATATCACAGATGGAGTTAAGTGAATAATTCAAGTATTTCTCATGAATAACTTGTCCTTCTGGTTTACTCGAATTAGTTAGTAGGCACATCTATAACCAGCTAACCTAAGAAGTTGTTGTACTATAACTAATACCACTAGTTAACCTAAGAAGTTATTGTGTTATGGTTTATTATGTACACCTATTATTATAGAGTTAATTGAATAATTCAAGAATTCCTCATGAATGACTTTTCCTTCTGGTTTGCTTCAATTAATCAATTGTCATGAATACCACCAACTAACCTAAAAAGTTGTTGTGTGATGGATTATATACATCAGACCTACCGGTTGACTTGCCAGTAAAATGGAAGTTAATTGCTGTAAAGTAGCATTTCCAGTACTTGACCAATATAACGCATATGGGATCCTTGAACTGAAGGATACTTTTTAATATTATTCTATCAACTTTATTTGCAACGAACTATTTAATTATACTAGCTATCAATCTAAGCTCACATCACAATCTATCGCATGTTGTCCTATCTAAAATAACAACTTCACTAATTTTATTTTATTTCCTAATTACACACACTCTTCGGGGGATTGATAATTGGACTTAAAACTGAGAAAACTACAATTCGACCAGTTATACTTGAGTGTATACATATAAATCCGATAACGAAAAAGTGCGAATCAAGTTACGGTAATTTGAAATTAAATAAAATACAAAAGTTGTTTATTTGTATTATATGTATAAAAAGTGTGTTTTCTTTTTAAATAGTTTATGTATGTACATTCATCTGTAGGGTCTGTAAATCAGTCATCTCCTTCGTCTTAATCTTCGTCATCTTCATCTACACCAGAATCATTTGAATTAAATATGGCTAGAAACGTACCTAGGGAAGAACAACCTAGAGAACATGAAGTTCGTGGCTAGTACAAAATATTTGACCATTAAGCGAATATTTACTTCCAACCTGAACTAATGTCCCGTCATATTTTGCTTTTCCAACAAATGCTCTAAATCTTAATATTAAGCCACGAACAATCCAGTTATTACCACAGTTCCATGGTTTGGAAACTGAAAATCCTTATGTGCATATGAAAGAATTTGAAGAAGTTTGTGGAACATTGTAGGATAATTCTAAAATGGTTAGATTAAAATTTTTTCCTTTTTCTTGGAAAGATAAAGCAAAACAATGGCTTAACTCTTTAAGAGTTAATTCAATTACAAACTAGCAAGCTTTACAAGTTGAGTTCTTTAAAAAGTTTTTCCCTGTACATCTTACAAATACATTATGATGTCAAATAATGAACTTTTCTGTAAAAGAAGGTGAAAGTTTTTATTAGTGCTAGGAAAGATTTAAAGATTTTTTCCAAGCTTGTCCACATCATGCATTTGAAAACTGAACTTTAGTTGATTTTTTCTATGATGCTCTTCCACTTGCAAATAGACAATTTGTTGAAATGATGGCGTAGGAGAAATTTATGAGTAAAAATCCTAAAGAAGTATTTCAATTTTTTGATACTATTTCTGAGAGTTCCTAGATGTGGGACTCAACTTCTTCAAATATAGTGGAAACTAAGCCATCTACGTCCGAAAGAGAAAAATATGTGTTAAAAGAAGATGATGATTTAAGAGCTAAAATGACTAATTTATCTGAAAAACTAGAAGCTTTATAAATGAAAAAAATAAAACAAGTGTCTGTTGTTTCAACTAGTGATCAAATATGTGAAATTTGTGCATTGTCAGGACATCCTGCGGCAGAATGTCCAACTATATCTGCATTCAAAGAAGTGTTAATTGAATAATCTAATGTTGTTTCAACTTACAATAAGCCTTATTTGAATCCATATTCTGAAACTTACAATCCAAGATGGAGGAATCATCCAAATTTTAGTTGGAGAAATACACAACCTACAAATCAAACACAAGGTTCACCACAGTCACAAAATCAATAACAATATCAACCATATCAACCCCACAAAGAAGAACTCTAGCAGATACTATGAATCAATTTATTCAAAGTCAAATGAGTTTTAACACTCAAACAACTCAAGCTTTTAATGATTTTAAAATCCAAACTTCTCAGAGTATTGAAGATATCAAGAGTCACCTACCTAAGTTGACTCAGTCTCTCAGTATACCAGAAAAGGAAAAATTTCCATCTCAGCCTAAACGTCCACAAAGTCAAAGTCAACCTAATGTTGTATCCTCTGAACCTTCTCCAAGTCAAGTACAAGCAATTACAACATTAAGAGGTGGTAAGGTAATCGATAAAACTATTAAACCTAAAATCACTAACAAAATGCGGAAGTCAACTCCTATCAATGAACCACTTGAACTTGAACCTTCAATTGAAAAGCTACTAGAAATACAAAATGAAAAAGATCAACCATGTCCTACTCCTTTACCTTTTCCTCAAAGTTTTAAGAAACCTACATCTGAAAAAGATCAAGCCGAAATTTTTGAAATGTTTAAACAAGTTAAGATTAGCATTCCTGTATTGGATGCTATTAAGAGAGTTCCAGCTTATGCTAAGTTTTTAAAAGATTTTTGCACAATAAAAAGAAAAACAAATGTACCAAAGAAAGCATTCCTAACTGAACAAGTCAGTACTATAATACATCATAATACTCTTCTTAAGTACAAAGATCCAGGAAGTCCAACGGTCTCATGCTTCATTAGAAATTTTTGAATTGAAGAAGCTCTACTAGATCTTGGAGCCAACTGTAATTTAATGTCATATTCAGTGTATACACAATTAGGATTAAGTGAACTAAAACCCACTAGTGTTACACTACAATTAGCAGACCGATCAATAAAAACTCCACGAGGGATTGTGGAAGATGTTATCATAGAAGTTGATCAATTTTATTTCCCATCAGATTTTATCGTTATAGATACCCAACTAATTTTTCACGCATCTGTATGTATACCTATTATTCTAGGTCGACCATTCTTAGCTACATCAAATGCTTTGATTAATTATAAAAATGGAATCATGAAACTTTCATTTGGGAGCATGACCTTGGAATTAAATGTTCTTAATAATGCAAAACAACCTAGAGAAGAAGAAGAAATTTGTGAGGTAGATGAAATTGATAAGATTGTAGAGGAGAAAGTTAACACCTCTTTTTATTCTGACCCTCTACAAGTCTGTTTGATTAATTTTGTTGTTGATAGTGGAGATCCTGATGTGCAATTTTATGCTGATTTGTTAAATTCTTCACAGGAAATAACACAAAATGTAAGAAACTTTAATTGGGAACTTAAGCCCGATTGATCTATCCTTTATGCATCTCTAGTATAGAGTAGTTATAATATTCTATTATGCCATACATTAAAAACAATGTCTAATTTAAGTTGGGGGGTATGGGTGTCAATTTACTTATGTGTGAATTTACTTATATTTTTGTTTAGTGTTTTAAGTTTTTTTTATAAATTTGTTTGTCTTTGTGACTGACAGATGTTAAAGGACCAGATAGAGAGTCAATTTTCAATTTATTCATAAAATATATATATATCTATATATATATATATATATATATATATATATATATATGTTATGTACAATGGACGAAAAAATATTTTGGTTAAGTTTAATTTTGTTGTGTCGTCTTCCAAAAGATATCCATGCATTGATTAGGAAAAAAGCAAGAAAAGTAAGAAATTTAGAAATTTTTTAAAGTCAACCAAGACCCCTCTGTGAAAAAAGTACAGTTGCTAAACGCCGAAGATCAAAGCATTTTGGAGGGTGTGTAAGATGTGGTCGTTTAGAACATTTAAGACAATATAATCAGTGTGCGGAACCAATTTCAGGTCGAGCATTAGATTGTCTTCGGTGGATTAGGTATGGGCAGAGTAAGGAATACCCTAAGACGCCATCCTATTCTGCCCTAATGTTAACAAGATACGTAAGAAATGAAATTAATCGTGTCACTAGTAATATTGATACAAATAGTTCTTGTGAAACCCCAAAATTCGGGGGTCCGTTGATTACCCATCAACCCGCGGAATACCCGTGGATACCGAGTAACTCGATATCACACCATCATGCCCCATTTACCGAGGTCCTTAATTTAACAAAATTCGAGCAGAGTCTCCTTTGTACGGGGAGTTCTACCCAAAATACAACCTGTGTAATATACATTAACATGACCCGTCCGAGGCCCCATATAACACAATGACTACACATGGTCCATTTATAAATAAAACTTGACCACACCGGGTCCATTTATAATTAAACATTGGCCACACCGGGTCCAATCATCCATATTTATATCAAAACATGCAAGATTAGTTTAACAATAGTCCATATAAGTTCTATTACAATTTAAAAGATTACATGCTTAAAACATTCTTTCCACAAATATTTTGCATCAACACAAAATAAAGCCACATTCAGCTTTCTTCAAACATGAGGGTCCAAATTGTAGCCATTCACCGGTGTACCTCTCCCACCTAAAATGTTTACCATATACGGTGAGCCAACGCTCAGTAGAAAAACTCCTACAGAGGCTACTCCTGACCTAAAATGCGGATGCAATGCAAACATGCCACAAACAACTTCTTCCATTCCAAATAAGAATATGTTATTCAAGATAGAATTTTATGATGTCATGCCAAGTAATGTGATGAAACTCACTCATGCATGCATGCTATCCTGAGCCCACACCGACTCCCACAACACAATGCGACACATATGTGTAAAACAAACGTCTTTGATGAAGCACATCCAAAGATCATTTTGAAATCAACCATATGTCATAAAATCAATTCATTCTTGGATGTTTCCCATCAAATGAATAATTTTTATATTAAAATCATGTGCCTTTATTGGGTATCGAATTCAGGAATCGCACCTCTAGCTCCGTACGTCGTTACACTTTTCTGGAATTTCACCGCCAGTAAGTGTATGAACCAAGTGGCCGGGTTTTTCACCCGAGGGAGTGTCTAGCCCTACTTGCTGTACCCGACACATGTTTTTCTTGCAACTCTGTTGAACCTTGGTCCAACGGTACGAAACCCAAATTTTTCATGCAACCATGTGACTCAATAGGATGTTCCATCCTACTTTCCCGAGCCCACCACCAACCACCAAGGATGATGATTGACCAACCATGCAACCACACACCCATGCTCATGGTTATGGATGTGTTTACCCCGTGCATATGCAATGTAATACATCATTGTAAACTACTGCCATGTTCAATATGTAATGAATGTCATATGAACAATTTCAACATATCTCATGATCAATTATATCCAGACATATAAATTCCATGATCATCATAATGCTAACATATCGTTAAGCATACATCAACATAACATTAAAATTGGAAATCACATCATAAGCATGTAATTTCACTTTACCACATTTTCCAAGCATGCTATTTTATCAAACACAACAAACACCTTCAAGGCACCAATCATGTAATCACATAATTCAAGTATTTTAGAACCTTGCAACTATCTTGGATATGTGGTGAAGGTATGGCCACATTACATGAGGATCTGGAGGCTTAGAAGTTAAGAAATCAAAGGGGTATTGGTGTTTGATAACAAAGGCACCAGCACTAGCTCCTGCTGGTGGAAGTATCTCTGTTTTTCTCCAGTTTGACCATGATCTACTCAGAATCTAGAAACGTTCAAAACACGAAGGTTGTAGATATAGATGTCTTCTATATTGTGTCAAAATTTCAGCTCAATTCAACGGTGGGATCAAACGTTATGACAATTCTACGACAACTGGTCCGGAGCAGAAAAGTGTACCGACTTTTCTTGTTATCACATAATATTGCCCACATCTTTATAAATCACATTTGAGCACATAACACATCCAAACACATCAAATCCCAAGGAATCACACAAGTAACTTCATTTGCCAATTTTTACTAGGAATTTATATAGGCTCAATTCCACATCCATTTCCTTAGCCATATACATAAATGAGTCAATATATCTATAAGCACATATATTCAACCATCTCATATAGACATTCTAGGCTAAGAATAGACCCAAGTAGGAGAACCCCCTACCTTAATAGAAGTGTAGAGACTTCTACTCCACCAAAATAAGCCCCAAAGCTTTGATTCTCCAAGACTTTGTCTTTGAATCTTTGGTGAAAGTCTTCGTTTTTGGTACTCACGCGTAGTCCTCGTTGCGTAAATCGACTTTAGTTCTTGGTCTGACAGATTCCGACCAACGGATCTTAAGAAATCGTCGGAAGAAAACTTGAAAAACACACTTTCTCTCTTTCTCTCTTCTCACGCCTGAACTAGCCAGCCTCTTGGGGAAGAAAATCTGATTTTTTCAGATATTATGCCCCTTTTATACATTTAAAGACTTGGCCGTCGTCGCACCAAGTGTCCTCCTTTGTTTGGGTCCGTTTTTCGCTCCGAAACGATTAAATTTCGTACCGGTTTAAACTCAAAATATTTTATATGAACTTTATTTAAAATAATTTCTAAATTTTAAAATTTTAATAAAAATTTCATTTTTGGGGGTCATGGACACCCGTCACCTCGAAAAACGTGAAAAATCCGACTATCTCAAAATTCGACGAAATTTGTCTGGATAACAAGATTTTGTGAGATGAATCCAATGGTAAGGTCCGTTTTATCATCCGAGATCTAGACAAATACCAGTTTTCAACCCGCACTATAATGACAAATTACCATTTTGCCCTTTTTTCTTTTTTTTTTATAAAAAGTTTAAATTTTCCCGGGTTTCACAATTCTGACCCTGAATTAGTATGATCAAAATGATATATGATTATTGGAAGAATTGTACATAATTGTACATACTTGTAAAGAATTGTAAATAGATATAAATAACTATAAATTAATTAGGAAAATTAGTAAATAATAAATAACAAATAAAAATAAAAACAATCACTTCTTGAAAAGAAAAACTTTGTTGTCTTTCACTTACCTTTTAAATTATGCACTTGAACTTTAATTTATGTTTTGCACTTGTTTGCTTTAGACTGATTTGTCTTGAACTTATGTGTGCTTTAAACTTGTTTGTTTTGAACTAATATGTGTTTAAGTTTGTTAATGTTGATGTTAAGTTTGTTAACGTTAAGTTTGAAACTTATGCTTTCATGTTAGGATGACTAGTTCATATGATTCACAACTGAGTTAAATTTTTATTCTCATGTCTTGCAAGAATAGTCTCAATCTAATCACATAGGATTTTCATATCTTAGTTGTGCATTATCTTAATATTTTTGTTTAAACTTATTCTTAGAAGCACAAATAGATATCTTTATTATTGAAAACCTTTTGAAATATTACACTCTTTACATATGTAGTGAAGATGTAAAACCTATTGCAGATCTTGAATCAGTCTTTCTTGGAGAGATATTCTACATCTACTCAAATAAGAATCTTCGATTTAGCGATAAACTTTCTTTGAATAATCTCATTAGTTTTGTTTTGATTAGCACTTATTAAATTATATTGTTAAGCATTTTCCTTAGACTTCTATTTATAGATTATAGTAATGCTTGATTTCTGGAAAATGATCTTAGGTCATTTTTGATTAATCTTGAATCTTAACCATTTCTTTTACAAAATTATATCCTTAGTCAGTCGTGATTAAGCCTAAAAATTTACAAATTCTTTTCTTGAACCCAAGAAACACCCGAGCCAAACAAAAATATATTAAACCTACCTTGCTATCTAATTTTCTTGCACCCTCTTTTAAAATAGCAAAATACAGAAAAACAGAAGAAAAAGCTAGAAAAGAACAAAGAAAAGCAAAAGAAGGATCCCAGTCCAAAGAAAAGAAATTTGTAAAAGAAAATAGAAAGAAATAAAAGAGCCAAGAAAGTGAAAAATGGGAAAAATAAAAGAATAAACATGCAAAGTCCTAGAAAAATAGAATGAGGGGTGCCACAATACTAAAAGATAGCATTTGGAATTCAATGACGTCATTTCATAAACCTTAAACCCATAGCCACATTACAACCCAAATAAAGTCCTTTTTGATTCTAGAAATCATATATTTGTATTAATCCTATCAATTCTAAAAAGGAAAATGTTAATAATATATGTTTAATAAAGTGTTAATATTCTTTTTTGAGATTTTTTCAAATTCCAATTTTATTCGAATAACTGCTCTTTTAATTAACTACATGTGAAATTATTTTCTTTATTAACTATATTGCAATCATATGTAGCTTGTGAGAATAGCCACTATAACAGGTGTGTTCTTTTTGCTTAGTGTTTTCCAGGAAAGGACTGACATCAAGACTACCATGAAAGAGGGTAACATTTCTCAAGTGAATTTTAAAAATAAAGAAATCACTACACACACACACACACACACAAGTTTTTATAAAAATATATAGATAATGTTACAACTAATGTATGTTACTCTTATAGTGATCAGAAAAGGAAATATCTTGGCAAGATAGAAATAATATTGATTTAATTTTACGTGTGAAAAATATGAACTATTAATTCCTAATTACTGAAGTTTGTAGGTAGCTTCATTGAAAACATTCATGAGACAGAACTCGTCCACTAGGGATCACCTAGGGATTTAAAGGCTTGTTGCATAGGCTACAAAAATGATTTTACCTCTCATTGTATTATATTTTCATTTTGTTAATAGTTTTTTTATAATTTACTAGGGACTAGTAAAGTTTAAGTTGGGGAGTGTGATTAACCCTAATTAGTGTATAAATTAGAATAATTAAATAAGTCAAATTGATAAGATAAGATAACTAAAAACTATCAATTAAAGTAAATTAGGTTTTTGTGAATAAATTAGGGTTTCATGTGTGTTATGTTTAAAATTTTCAGGTATTAATGTTGAATTACTGGAAAATGCAAGGAGCAATGTATAAAAGCTTGAAACAACCAAAGGCTAAAGTGTAATTTCAACAAAACATGAGTCAGCATCCAACAAGTAGATGATCCAGCAAAGCACCACCGTCTAGACGGTGGTGGTGGCACCAGACGGTGGCCCAGGTGGCTGAAGTTGATCCTGACACCTCCTGCTTCCTCCTCCTCTATATAAAGCCATGCATGGCCTTCATTCTTAACAAGGCCGGATTGAAAGGAGTCTAGAGAGAGTTCCAAAGAGAAAAAGAAAAAAAGAGAAAAAAAAAAAAGAGAAAAAGAGAAATTGCAACACAGATCCGGTCCGTGATACACTCCACCCGTTTCTTTGTTTTCCTACATTTCTGTTGTATCTTTCTATTCGGATAGTTGAATTGTAGCCACCTTTTTGTCTTGACTGATAATAAAGGTGGTTGTGTTTCAGTTGTTCCTTGTGAAAGAAGTTTTAGAATCTGTATTTTAATTTCAGTTGCAATGAAAACTGTCCGCACTCCTTGATTGCCTGTAGCAATGGGGTGTGAGTAGTTATTTATATCCTCCAGTAAGAGGTAAACATATGTATAATATTGGTTAACTTCTGAAAATACTAATGTATTATATATTTATATATATATGTATATGTATTATATGTTTCATGCATGATATAGTGATATACGTAATTTCGGTGTTGTGCTGTGAATTATATAATCAGTGCATCATGAACTTGCCGGTTAAATATCTACGGTGTTCCTATCAGTATGGTTTATCCTCCACCTAAACATTGAGGATGTTCTATTGATGCATGGTACAAAACCTAAAATGATCCTCATGAATGACTTGCCCTTCTAGATTATCAGGGTTGTTTAACTACTATATGTAACTATCATATTAATGACCTAAGTGATCCCCATGAATGATTTGCCCTTCTGGATTACTAAGATTATTTAACTAGTATAAATGATAATATTCTCAGTCGAATATCTACGGTATTCCTATCGATATGGTTTATCCTCCACCAAAACGCTGAGGATGTTTAACTCGTATATATATATATCACAGATGGAGTTAAGTGAATAATTCAAGTATTCCTCATGAATGACTTGTCCTTCTGGTTTACTCGAATTAGTCAGTTGGCACATCTATAACCAGCTAACCTAAAAAGTTGTTGTGTTATAACTAATACCACTAGTTAACCTAAGAAGTTGTTGTGTTATGGTTTACTGTGTACACACCTATTATTATGGAGTCAATTGAATAATTCAAGAACTCCCCATGAATGGCTTGTCCTTCTGGTTTGCTTCAATTAATCAATTGTCATGGATACCACCAGCTAACCTAAAAAGTTATTGTGTGATTGTTTGTATACATCAGACCTACCAGTTGACTATCAGTAAAATGGAAGTTAATTGTTGTAAGGTAGCATTTCCAGTACTTGACCAATATA
>CAUOFW020006590.1:0-23532 GCA_963454935.2 Ilex paraguariensis
CACATTATGTTCTACCCCTCATTTCTCACTTTTCCTTCCATTTTTCATGAAGGCCATGTGTGGCTAAACCTTGATACTTGTCGAAGGAAACAGAAGCCTCAGAATTAATAAAACTGTGAGATTTAATATGCTTTTCTTGTTCAATTAATGATTTGATTATCGAATGTTCTATTGTGCCTATTTTTCATGATTGTCTCGTTTAATTACTATGAGGCCTACTAGTTTATTATTCGTTGCAATCTACAACTAGGTTAGATATCAAATCTGTAATTGTTTGATCACTCTAATTTATGAAGCAACTAAGATTAAATGATTTGCTGCGTCGGAAATCATTAGGTCTTAGGAAGAACACTCGACTAAATTAAATGCATCCACTTGTGCTTGTGTTGTTTAGTTTTATTGATCTTTCTAATTCTTAATGTTGCTACTAGATTAAACCTTTAGTACTTGTCTTGAGTTGTTAAGTAGTTGAGGTTAATTAGATCGCTTGTTTTCTAATTAATTGTGACTAAAGAAAGATAGGAAGATAGTTCTAACGGTAAATATTCAGATAGTGAATTGACATATACTTGCATCGATGATCAGTTATAAATTAAATTCTGATGGTGGATATTGACTTAGACCAAAGTTTGTTCTCTTGATTGATTTTTATACTTTAATTTGAATTGTTCTTTAGTTGTTTTTCTTAAAATTATTTTCGTTAACTCAAACCCCCTCCATCCTTGTTCACAAAGCATAAAACTAGGCTAGATACTCTCTGTCGGAACGATTCTTACTCGCACTATTACATGTATTTTTAGGAGTATAAGTTTTATTTTTGGGTGCTTGCGACAACACACCAAATTTTGGCGCCGTTGCCAGGGAGGTTTTTCTCTAGTTGATTTTTTGTGCTTCTTATAATCCTTATTCCGTTCTTGAAATTTTTGAATAAATTAAACTTTAGTTTTTGATAGTTATTTTTATTTATTTTCGTTACTCTAGATTTTTTTTTTTCATGATTTATAGAGTTTCTTTGATTGTTTATGACATGGTCCGCGTAGGGAAATGAAGTAAATCCAAGTCCAAGAAGGGTTGACACTGTTTTGGCCATAACTTTTGATCTGTTTGGAGTTACGAGGTCTATAATATATCAAATCGAAGCTCTCGACAAGCCCTACAAGACTCATTGCCCTTGGCTATGATAAACATTGTTAAACCCCAAAAAGTCCTGAAAAACACATGTTTGGGCCTTCTGAAGTTTTTTCAGTTTTGGTTTATTTGGATTATTTCACAATTTAATTATTCCTTGTGTAATTAAGATTTCCAGCATATTGTTTTGTATTTAAAGATTGTTTTTATGTGTTTTAGGTTTAACTCTTATTATTTTTATTTTATAAACATTGTGACTGCTTAGTCAATTATCCAACTTTGTGAATTCCTGTGATTGCAAAGTTATATAGATTCAATTCCTGTGATTGTTTCTATTCGTTATTAGTCTTTCGCTGTCTTAGTTTATGACTTGATCTTCTAATCAAGGTGTTTTGCAGTATGATCCAAAAATAGAGAAAACATTGCGTAGGTTAAGGTGGGAAGCTCAGAGAAATTCTGAAGAGAATGATTTGGCTCTTGATTCTCAATTCGCTAGTGATTCTGATTTAGAAGAGAAGGAAGTCATGGCTGGAAAACAAACTTTGAAAGAGCCCGTTGCCCCTGATTTGAATCAACAACCTTTATGCGTAATGTTCCCTAATTTAGATGCTATTACTACATTTGAATTAGAATCTGGATTGATACATATCTTGCCCACTTTTCATGGCCTTGCAGTTGAAGATCCTCACAAGCATCTAAAGAGGCTTCATGTGGTATGCACGACTATGAAACCCATGGGGGTGACTGAAGAGTAAATTAAATTAAGAGCCTTTCCGTTTCCTTTGAAGGATTTGGCTAAGAATTGGCTCTATTATCTACCCTCTGTGAGTATTAACACATGGAACGAGATGAAAAGGTTATTTTTGGAGAAATATTTCCCAGCTTCAAGGGCAACCAACATTCGAAAAGAAATTTGTGGTGTAAAGCAGCACAATGGGGAGTCCTTACATGAATACTGGGAACGTTTTAAAAAATTATGTGCAAGCTGCCCCCATCATCAAATTAGTGAGCAGCTACTTATCCAGTATTTCTATGAGGGCCTTCTGCCCATTGATAGGAGCATGATTGATGCTGCTAGTGGAGGAGTTTTGGTGGATAAAACTCCCAAGGTTGCGAGAAACTTGATAGTAAATATGATGGCCAATTCTCAACAATTTGGCACTAGGCTGGAACTTTCATCTAACCATGTTAATGAGGTAAATATTTCCTCCCTTGAACAACAAATTGGGAATCTAACTTCTCTTGTTCATCAAATGGCTGTAGGTAACATGCAAATGGTAAGGGCTTGTGGGATTTGTTCGGTAGTCGGTCATCCAACCGATATGTGCCCAACTCTTCAAGAGGAGCTCATTGAGCAAGTGAATGCAATGAGTTGTTTTCTTAGACAATTGCAAAAGAAGTATGATCCCTTTTCGAGCACATAAAACCTGGGATGGAGGGATCACCCCAATCTTAGCTATGAGAATCCACAAGTAAATCAGCCCTCAACTCAAAACTGCCCTAGCTACCAGTAATATAAGTAGCCATATCCTCCTAGACAACAACCGGGCCAAACTTCTAATTCTGGTATGTCTTTAGAAGATATTGTTAAGTCTCTTGCCACAAATACTTTGCATTTTCAATATGAGACAAAACAATTTCAACAAGAGGCGAGGGCCAGTATTCAAAGTTCGGACAAATAGATGGGTCAGATGGCAATCACAGTTAGTCAGCTAGAGGCACAAAATTCAGGGAAATTACCCTCTCAAACGGTAGTAAATCCAAGAGAAAATGCAAGTGCAATCATTTTGAGAAGTGGCAAGGAGATTGAGATTCCAGTAAAGGCAGCCCCAACATCATCGAAGCAAGAAAAGGATATGAGAAGTGGCAAGGAGATTGAGATTCCAGTAAAGGTAGCCCCTACATCATTGAAGCAAGAAAAGGAGAAAAACATCGCTGTAGATAGAAACGTTCCCAATGAAGATGACGTACCTAAGTGTAAGTTTCCACCTCTTTCTAATTATAAACCATTACCTCCTTTTCCTTATGCTTTAGCAGAATCTAGAAAAGATGAGCAAAATAAAGATTTATATGAGACTTTTTGTAGATGCGAGGTAAATATTCCACTTCTAGATGTTATTAAACAAGTACCTCGTTATGCTAAATTCCTGAAAGAATTGTGTACAATTAAAAGGAAACAGAAACTTAAAGGATGTGAGAAGGTGAGAGTAGGGGAGAATATTTCTACAGTTATTCAAAGAAAACTTTCTACGAAGTGCAAAGATCCAGGTATGTTTACTCTCCCTTGTACGATAGGTAACACAAGATTTGAGAAGTCCATGTTAGATTTAGGAGCTTCTATCAATGTCATTGCATATTCTATATATGCTTCTTCGAAACTTGGACCTTTGAATAAAACTGGAGTTGTGATTCAATTGGCTGATAGATCTAATGCTTATCCTAAGGGTGTAGTTGAGGATGTTCTTGTGCAAATTAATGATTTGTTTTTCCTTGCTGATTTCTATGTGTTTGATATGGAAAATGGTGATCAAAATGCTCCTATTTTGTTAGGAAGGCCATTCTTAAAGACATCCAAGACTAAGATAGATGTTCATAGCGGCACACTTACCATGAAATTTGATGATGAAATTGTTAAATTTAATATTTATGATGCCATGAAATACCCTGGTGATGATAATCTTGTTTATTCTATTGATGTGATTGATTCTTTAGCACATGAAGTTTTTGAACTTGATGGAAATGATGGATTGGAAGTTACCATTAGTAAGCATCTTAACAAAGAGAATGAGGAGTTAGCCTTGAGTACTAATTTGTAAGAAACTGTTGCAGCGTTGAATGATTTTTTGAAATTACAACAATCAGGTAACGTGCCTTATATTGCATTACCAATTTCTAATAAGAAGCCTTTACCTTTTGTTTTGCAGGCCCCTATTCCAAATATGAAGCCTCTCCCCAGTTTCCTCAAGTACGTGTTCCTTGGGGATGGAGGAACAATACCAGTGATCATCTCCAGTAAACTTAGTGCACCGCAAGAAGAAAAACTTGTGCAAGTCCTTAAGGAGCACAAGATTGCTATTGGTTGGACAATTGCGGATATTAAAGGAATTAGCCCATCTACATGCATGCATCGTATCTTACTTGAAGAGAAAGCAAAATCTTCCCATCAACCACAAAGAAGATTGAACCCACCTATGAAGGATGTAGTGAAGAAGGAGATACTCAAACTTCTTGAAGTTGGAGTGATTTATCCTATTTCGGATAGCAGTTGTGTTAGCCCGGTTCAAGTGGTTCCTAAAAAGACTGGAATAACTGTTGTGAAAAATTAAAATGATGAGTTAGTTCCCACCAGTGTTCAGAATGGGTGGCGGGTTTGTATAGATTATAGAAAATTAAATGCTGTAACTCGCAAGGACCACTTGCCTTTAACTTTTATTAATCAAATGCTTGAAAGGTTAGCTAGTCATTCTTACTATTGTTTCCTTGATGGTTATTCAGGTTATTTTCAGATTGCAATTGCTCCGGAGGATCAAGAAAAGACGACTTTTACATGCCCATTCGGGACTTTTGCATATCGTCGCATGCCCTCTGACCTTTGCAACGCTCCAACTACTTTCCAAAGGTGTATGGTTAGCATATTTTTAGATTATATTGAGCATATCATAGAAATCTTTATGGATTATTTCACAGTTTATGGAGACTCTTTTGATAAATGTTTGCATAACCTTACACATGTTCTTCAAAGATGCATAGAAACTAACCTTGTGTTAAATTCTAAAAAATGTCATTTTATGGTTGAACAAGGTATAGTTTTGGGTCATGTTATTCATCTAGGGGAATTGAGGTAGATAAAGCCAAACTTGATATTATTCAATCTTTACCTTATCCCACTAGTGTGCGGGGAGTTTGTTCTTTTCTTGGACATGCAGGTTTTTACCGAAAATTCATCAAGGACTTCTCCAAAATAGCATTACCCTTATGCAAGTTGCTACAAAAAGATGTGGCTTTTGAGTTCGATGAAGCATGTAAAAAGGCATTTGATAAGTTGAAAGAATTGTTGACTTCTACCCCAATTATTCAGGCCCACGACAGGAACACTCATTTCGAGATAATGTACAACACAAGTGACTATGCAGTAGGTGCTGTTTTTGGTCAAAGAATTGGAAAGGCGTCTCATGTCATTTATTATGCTTCAAGGACTTTGAATGATGCCCAGAAAAATTATTCGACTACTGAAAAGAATTTTTAGCTGTTGTTTTTGCTCTAGAAAAGTTTCAATCTTATTTGCTTGGTACTGAAGTCATTTTTTACTCTAATCATGCAACTATTCGTTATTTGACGATGAAGAAAGAAACAAAATCAAGATTAATAAGATGGATACTTCCCCTGAGTGAATTTGATTTGGAGATCAAAGACAAAAGAGGGAAAAAAATCGTGTCATAGATCATTTAAGTCGTTTAGTTCATGTGGAGGATGAACTTAATTTGCAAGAAACGTTCCCTGGCGAGCAATTGTTCTCCGCAAATGTGACATTACCTCAGTATGCGAATATTATAAATTATTTGGTTACTAATATTTTACCTCTTGGTTTGTCAAGAGTGATGTCAAATACTATGTGTGGGATGACCCATACTTATGGAAGCATTGTGCAGATCAAGTGATAAGAAGGTGCGTTCCTGAAAATGAAAATATTTCCATTCTCACCTTTTGTCATTCTTATGCTTGTGGAGGTCACTTTGGAGCTCAGAGGACAGCGAGAAAAGTGCTAGAATGTGATTTATATTGGCCGTCTTTATTCCGAGATTTATATTCTTTTTGTACCCTTATGCAAGTTGCTACAAAAAGATGTGGCTTTTGAGTTCGATGAGGCATGTAAAAAGGCATTTGATAAGCTGAAAGAATTGTTGACTTCTACCCCAATTATTCAGGCCCACGACTGGAACACTCATTTCGAGATAATGTACGACACAAGTGACTATGCAGTAGGTGCTGTTTTTGGTCAAAGAATTGGAAAAACGTCTCATGTCATTTATTATGCTTCAAGGACTTTGAATGATGCCCAGAAACATTATTCGACTACTGAAAAGAATTTTTAGCTGTTGTTTTTGCTCTAGAAAAGTTTCAATCTTATTTGCTTGGTACTAAAGTCATTTTTTACTCTAATCATGCAACTCTTCGTTATTTGACGATGAAGAAAGAAACAAAATCAAGATTAATAAGATGGATACTTTCCCTGAGTGAATTTGATTTGGAGATCAAAGACAAAAGAGGGAAAAAAATCGTGTCATAGATCATTTAAGTCGTTTAGTTCATGTGGAGGATGAACTTAATTTGCAAGAAACGTTCCCTGGCGAGCAATTGTTCTCCGCAAATGTGACATTACCTCGGTATGCGAATATAATAAATTATTTGGTTACTAATATGTTACCTCTTGGTTTGTCTAAACTCTAAGAGATAAGATCAAGAGTGATGTCAAATACTATGTGTGGGATAACCCATACTTATGGAAGCATTGTGCAGATCAAGTGATAAGAAGGTGCGTTTCTGAAAATGAAAATATTTCCATTCTCACCTTTTGTCATTCTTATGCTTGTGGAGGTCACTTTGGAGCTCAGAGGACAGCGAGAAAAGTGCTAGAATGTGATTTATATTGGCCATCTTTATTCCGAGATTTATATTCTTTTTGTACCCTTATGCAAGTTGCTACAAAAAGATGTGGCTTTTGAGTTTGATGAGGCATGTAAAAAGGCATTTGATAAGCTGAAAGAATTGTTGACTTCTACCCCAATTATTCAGGCCCACGACTGGAACACTCATTTCGAGATAATGTACGACACAAGTGACTATGCAGTAGGTGCTGTTTTTGGTCAAAGAATTGGAAAAACGTCTCATGTCATTTATTATGCTTCAAGGACTTTGAATGATGCCCAGAAACATTATTCGACTACTGAAAAGAATTTTTAGCTGTTGTTTTTGCTCTAGAAAAGTTTCAATCTTATTTGCTTGGTACTAAAGTCATTTTTTACTCTAATCATGCAACTCTTCGTTATTTGACGATGAAGAAAGAAACAAAATCAAGATTAATAAGATGGATACTTCCCCTGAGTGAATTTGATTTGGAGATCAAAGACAAAAGAGGGAAAAAAATCGTGTCATAGATCATTTAAGTCGTTTAGTTCATGTGGAGGATGAACTTAATTTGCAAGAAACGTTCCCTGGCGAGCAATTGTTCTCCGCAAATGTGACATTACCTCGGTATGCGAATATTATAATTTATTTGGTTACTAATATGTTACCTCTTGGTTTGTCTAAACTCTAAGAGATAAGATCAAGAGTGATGTCAAATACTATGTGTGGGATGACCCATACTTATGGAAGCATTGTGCAGATCAAGTGATAAGAAGGTGCGTTTCTGAAAATGAAAATATTTCCATTCTCACCTTTTGTCATTCTTATGGTTGTGGAGGTCACTTTGGAGCTCAGAGGACAGCGAGAAAAGTGCTAGAATGTGATTTATATTGGCCATCTTTATTCCGAGATTTATATTCTTTTTGTACCCTTATGCAAGTTGCTACAAAAAGATGTGGCTTTTGAGTTCGATGAGGCATGTAAAAAGGCATTTGATAAGCTGAAAGAATTGTTGACTTCTACCCCAATTATTCAGGCCCACGACTGGAACACTCATTTCGAGATAATGTACGACACAAGTGACTGTGCAGTAGGTGCTGTTTTTGGTCAAAGAATTGGAAAAACGTCTCATGTCATTTATTATGCTTCAAGGACTTTGAATGATGCCCAGAAACATTATTCGACTACTGAAAAGAATTTTTAGCTGTTGTTTTTGCTCTAGAAAAGTTTCAATCTTATTTGCTTGGTACTAAAGTCATTTTTTACTCTAATCATGCAACTCTTCGTTATTTGACGATGAAGAAAGAAACAAAATCAAGATTAATAAGATGGATACTTCCCCTGAGTGAATTTGATTTGGAGATCAAAGACAAAAGAGGGAAAAAAATCGTGTCATAGATCATTTAAGTCGTTTAGTTCATGTGGAGGATGAACTTAATTTGCAAGAAACGTTCCCTGGCGAGCAATTGTTCTCCGCAAATGTGACATTACCTCGGCATGCGAATATTATAAATTATTTGGTTACTAATATTTTACCTCTTGGTTTGTCTAAACTCTAAGAGATAAGATCAAGAGTGATGTCAAATACTATGTGTGGGATGACCCATACTTATGGAAGCATTGTGCAGATCAAGTGATAAGAAGGTGCGTTTCTGAAAATGAAAATATTTCCATTCTCACCTTTTGTCATTCTTATGGTTGTGGAGGTCACTTTGGAGCTCAGAGGACAGCGAGAAAAGTGCTAGAATGTGATTTATATTGGCCATCTTTATTCCGAGATTTATATTCTTTTTGTACCCTTATGCAAGTTGCTACAAAAAGATGTGGCTTTTGAGTTCGATGAGGCATGTAAAAAGGCATTTGATAAGCTGAAAGAATTGTTGACTTCTACCCCAATTATTCAGGCCCACGACTGGAACACTCATTTCGAGATAATGTACGACACAAGTGACTATGCAGTAGGTGCTGTTTTTGGTCAAAGAATTGGAAAAACGTCTCACGTCATTTATTATGCTTCAAGGACTTTGAATGATGCCCAGAAACATTATTCGACTACTGAAAAGAATTTTTAGCTGTTGTTTTTGCTCTAGAAAAGTTTCAATCTTATTTGCTTGGTACTAAAGTCATTTTTTACTCTAATCATGCAACTCTTCGTTATTTGACGATGAAGAAAGAAACAAAATCAAGATTAATAAGATGGATACTTCCCCTGAGTGAATTTGATTTGGAGATCAAAGACAAAAGAGGGAAAAAAATCGTGTCATAGATCATTTAAGTCGTTTAGTTCATGTGGAGGATGAACTTAATTTGCAAGAAACGTTCCCTGGCGAGCAATTGTTCTCCGCAAATGTGACATTACCTCGGCATGCGAATATTATAAATTATTTGGTTACTAATATTTTACCTCTTGGTTTGTCTAAACTCTAAGAGATAAGATCAAGAGTGATGTCAAATACTATGTGTGGGATGACCCATACTTATGGAAGCATTGTGCAGATCAAGTGATAAGAAGGTGCGTTCCTGAAAATGAAAATATTTCCATTCTCACCTTTTGTCATTCTTATGCTTGTGGAGGTCACTTTGGAGCTTAGAGGACAGCGAGAAAAGTGCTAGAATGTGATTTATATTGGCCGTCTTTATTCCGAGATTTATATTCTTTTTGTACCCTTATGCAAGTTGCTACAAAAAGATGTGGCTTTTGAGTTCGATGAGGCATGTAAAAAGGCATTTGATAAGCTGAAAGAATTGTTGACTTCTACCCCAATTATTCAGGCCCACGACTGGAACACTCATTTCGAGATAATGTACGACACAAGTGACTATGCAGTAGGTGCTGTTTTTGGTCAAAGAATTGGAAAAACGTCTCACGTCATTTATTATGCTTCAAGGACTTTGAATGATGCCCAGAAACATTATTCGACTACTGAAAAGAATTTTTAGCTGTTGTTTTTGCTCTAGAAAAGTTTCAATCTTATTTGCTTGGTACTAAAGTCATTTTTTACTCTAATCATGCAACTCTTCGTTATTTGACGATGAAGAAAGAAACAAAATCAAGATTAATAAGATGGATACTTCCCCTGAGTGAATTTGATTTGGAGATCAAAGACAAAAGAGGGAAAAAAATCGTGTCATAGATCATTTAAGTCGTTTAGTTCATGTGGAGGATGAACTTAATTTGCAAGAAACGTTCCCTGGCGAGCAATTGTTCTCCGCAAATGTGACATTACCTCGGTATGCGAATATTATAAATTATTTGGTTACTAATATGTTACCTCTTGGTTTGTCTAAACTCTAAGAGATAAGATCAAGAGTGATGTCAAATACTATGTGTGGGATGACCTATACTTATGGAAGCATTGTGCAGATCAAGTGATAAGAAGGTGCGTTTCTGAAAATGAAAATATTTCCATTCTCACCTTTTGTCATTCTTATGCTTGTGGAGGTCACTTTGGAGCTCAGAGGACAGCGAGAAAAGTGCTGGAATGTGATTTATATTGGCCGTCTTTATTCCGAGAATTATATTCTTTTTGTACCCTTATGCAAGTTGCTACAAAAAGATGTGGCTTTTGAGTTCGATGAGGCATGTAAAAAGGCATTTGATAAGCTGAAAGAATTGTTGACTTCTACCCCAATTATTCAGGCCCACGACTGGAACACTCATTTCGAGATAATGTACGACACAAGTGACTATGCAGTAGGTGCTGTTTTTGGTCAAAGAATTGGAAAAACGTCTCATGTCATTTATTATGCTTCAAGGACTTTGAATGATGCCCAGAAACATTATTCGACTACTGAAAAGAATTTTTAGCTGTTGTTTTTGCTCTAGAAAAGTTTCAATCTTATTTGCTTGGTACTAAAGTCATTTTTTACTCTAATCATGCAACTCTTCGTTATTTGACGATGAAGTAAGAAACAAAATCAAGATTAAGAAGATGGATACTTCCCCTGAGTGAATTTGATTTGGAGATCAAAGACAAAAGAGGGAAAAAAATCGTGTCATAGATCATTTAAGTCGTTTAGTTCATGTGGAGGATGAACTTAATTTGCAAGAAACGTTCCCTGGCGAGCAATTGTTCTCCGCAAATGTGACATTACCTCGGTATGCGAATATTATAAATTATTTGGTTACTAATATGTTACCTCTTGGTTTGTCTAAACTCTAAGAGATAAGATCAAGAGTGATGTCAAATACTATGTGTGGGATGACCCATACTTATGGAAGCATTGTGCAGATCAAGTGATAAGAAGGTGCGTTTCTGAAAATGAAAATATTTCCATTCTCACCTTTTGTCATTCTTATGCTTGTGGAGGTCACTTTGGAGCTCAGAGGACAGCGAGAAAAGTGCTAGAATGTGATTTATATTGGCCATCTTTATTCCGAGATTTATATTCTTTTTGTACCCTTATGCAAGTTGCTACAAAAAGATGTGGCTTTTGAGTTCGATGAGGCATGTAAAAAGGCATTTGATAAGCTGAAAGAATTGTTGACTTCTACCCCAATTATTCAGGCCCACGACTGGAACACTCATTTCGAGATAATGTACGACACAAGTGACTATGCAGTAGGTGCTGTTTTTGGTCAAAGAATTGGAAAAACGTCTCATGTCATTTATTATGCTTCAAGGACTTTGACTGATGCCCAGAAAAATTATTCGACTACTGAAAAGAATTTTTAGCTGTTGTTTTTGCTCTAGAAAAGTTTCAATCTTATTTGCTTGGTACTAAAGTCATTTTTTACTCTAATCATGCCACTCTTCGTTATTTGACGATGAAGAAAGAAACAAAATCAAGATTAATAAGATGGATACTTCTCCTGAGTGAATTTGATTTGGAGATCAAAGACAAAAGAGGGAAAAAAATCGTGTCATAGATCATTTAAGTCATTTAGTTCATGTGGAGGATGAACTTAATTTGCAAGAAACGTTCCCTGGCGAGCAATTGTTCTTCGCAAATGTGACATTACCTTGGTATGCGAATATTATAAATTATTTGGTTACTAATATTTTACCTCTTGGTTTGTCTAAACTCTAAGAGATAAGATCAAGAGTGATGTCAAATACTATGTGTGGGATGACCCATACTTATGGAAGCATTGTGCAGATCAAGTGATAAGAAGGTGCGTTCCTGAAAATGAAAATATTTCCATTCTCACCTTTTGTCATTCTTATGCTTGTGGAGGTCACTTTGGAGCTTAGAGGACAGCGAGAAAAGTGCTAGAATGTGATTTATATTGGCCATCTTTATTCCGAGATTTATATTCTTTTTGTAAGTCATGCGATCATTGTCAAAAGACAGGTAATATATCCCAAAGGAATGAGATGCCCCAAACCCCCATACTATTTGCGAGATTTTTGATGTTTGAGCCATTGATTTCATGGGACCGTTCCCTGTATCTTTCGGTTATGTTTATATTTTACTTCTTGTTGATTATTTCTCAAAATGGGTGGAAGCTAAAGCCACCAGGATTGATAATTCTAAAGTTGTTACAGATTTTATCAAGTATAACTTATTCTTCAGGTTTGGAATTCCAAGATCCCTAATAAGTGATCGAGGCACTCACTTTTGCAATCAAACTGTGGGAACTTTGCTAAGAAAGTACCATGTGACCCACAAGGTGTTAACTGTCAATCATCCGCAAACTAGTAGACAAGCGAAAGTGTCAAATCGAGAGATCAAGTCTATCCTTGAAAATACGGTCAATCCAAGTAGAAAAAATTGGAGTCTACGCTTGGATGATGCCTTGTGAGCATATAGGACTGCATATAAGACGCCCATTGGTATGTCACCTCATCAGTTGGTGTTTCGAAAACCATGCCACCTTCTAGTTGAGTTAGAACACAAGGCTTATTAGGCTATCAAGAGTTTCAACATGAAGATGGAGGAAAATGGAGAACACAGGAAATTGCAATTACAAGAATTAGAGGAAATCCGCAATGATGCCTATGAGAGTGCAAGGATTTACAAGGAAAAGAAGAAATCTTTTCCTGACAAGATGATCTCTAGGAAGGAGTTTAAAGTTGGTCAACAAGTCCTTCTATACCATTCATGACTTCGTTTGTTTCTGGGAAAGTTGCATTCTCATTGGATTGAACCTTTTGTTGTTACTAATGTTTTTCCTCATGGTGCAGTTGAAATTCAAAGTTTAGCAACTTCCAAAGTGTTCAAGTCGAATGGTCATAGACTTAAGCCTTTCTATGAAAGTTTCCAAGTAGAAAATGTGGAAACATTGGACCTTGAGGATCTGATTTATACTGACTGAAGAAGGAAGCATTGGGTCGAGCCAACGACAATAAATAAAGGCGCTACTTGGGAGGCAACCCAATGGAAGTTTGTTTTCTTATTCTCACATTTATATTTTGGTTATTTTTACCTTCTTTGCATTTCACCTTACATTAGAGACAATGTAAGTTTTTAAGTTTTGGGGAGGGGATTTAAGTTGTGTTTTAATTTTTAATTTTTGAGAGAAAAAAAAAAAGAAATTTGCATGGTTTTTCAAAAACTTTTCGAAAAAAAAAGTTTTGCTTTTTATTTTGTGGTTTTCAACAATTTTTGGTTATGTATGTCATGAGCAAGATTCAATTATTAGCTTGAAAAATTCATATCATGATTGAATAAGTAATCTTCCAACTTAGAATTAATTAGTCTAGTTATTTTCCTTGAGAATGGTAGTGACTAAATTTAGTAGATAAAAGCTAGCGAGATTTTGAGCCTTTAGACTGACACATCCATATCAGTCTCACCATTTTCTTTCATATGAAATATTCTTCCTTGAATTTATTTCTCCAGAACTTGCCTTGATTCTCTTCGAGGTCATATTGACACATGTATGCATGAACATGATTAAGGCCCTCTTTCTTATAAGCTATATAAGCTAGATAGCCTACCTTGTAATTAATAATTCCCTTTGTTGAACCCCTTTGAGGGTTACTATTTTTTGTCGTTTATTATGAACCCACGTTACAAACTTTAAACCCGAAAAACAATGCCTTTACCCAAGCCATAAAGTTAGTGGAGCATTTTTCATTATTATGATATGTATGGGTGTGCAACTTTTTAGTATGGGGGTGTCTAGATTAGTGGTATGGCTATGACTTGTGAAATGGAACAAGTTCTCATTCTCAACTCGTGAGTTCCATTGTTGATGTAATTATAGTGCTGAAAAAAAAGAGAAAAAAAAAGAAAGAAAGAAAGAAAGGAAGTAATGGGAGAAATTGCTTTTAATGTTACAATATGTCCATGTTCATAACTCCTCTTAAAATTCTAAGAAAGGGGCCTGCTTATACGTGATATATAAAAAGGTGGAAGCTTTTGCAAAGAATCGTTTCCTGCTGCAAACGAAAAGTGTTCCTTTTGAACAATCTCTTTTTCAATGCAAGAATTTTATATGGTTTAAATGCTTTAAAGCCAAATCGAAGAAGTTGCTAAATGGAGTGATTGGTTTTGCATATCTTATATATTTGAGCGTGAGTTGATTCATTTTTTCTCCACTAGTTTCGATGGCTTTTGAGCTACACTCCCAACTATTTCCTACCTTGATCCTAAACCCTGTTACAGCCCTTGAAAAGCTCTTATGATTCGTGTTATGCATGTGATCTTAGTGGTGGAGAATGAGAAGATATGCAAGCCTATGGTAGATTATTTTCATTAAAATGAATTTGAGCGAAACACATACCCTTCAAACACATAAGAGTCGAGTGTTTATTTCCATGAGGGTCTACGTATTTAGTTTACTCCATCTTCGAATGAAAATGCTTACTAAGTAATTGTAAGTTGTTTAAGGATGTTTGTTCATGATATATTATGAGTTTTGAAGAGCTTGGTTGTTCTTTGTTAATGGTGTTGCAACTTTGGTGTTTTTGGGAAAGTAAATTTGAGTTTTGCCTGAGGATGAGCAAAAGTTAAATGTGGGGGAATTTGATGAGAATGCAAAATATCATATTTTTTTCTTTTAATATTTCATATTTTATACTTATTTGGAGCCTAAATGTACTCATTATTCTTATATTTTGATTTAGGATGTAAATGGAGACGTTAAATGTAAAACGAAGCTAATTTGACAGTTTCGACATCGCTTCGTTATCTGGGCATAACTCTCTCATCCCAGCTTCGATTGAGATGCTTCAAGATGTTGTGGAACGCTAAGAAAATGCTCTACAACTTTCATGTTTTGCATTTTGAGAGATATTGGCTTAATCAAGGTCAAAATCGGGCATGAAGTTACAACTAGTGCACTGTTCAAGTGCTATTTATATTCTGAAATCTGGTGCACGAAAATTCCAATGAACTTTATTTTATTTTTATTTTCCTAGTTATATTAGAACTTTACTTCCTAGTTATAAAAACAATAAAAATCTACTTTTGGGGGGCACTATGGTAAATTTGGACCATATCCTACCTGCAAGGAAAAACTCACCCATTTATCCCATTTCACCCATGAGTCAAAATTATCCAGATTAGAAAGGTTTAAGTCAACTGTTCACTATGGCTGGGGAATTCAATTATTACTTTTATTATCTCATTCTTTTATTTTCCAACCAAATAAAGGATATGTGAGGACCCCGATTATTTATCCCCAATCCAACCCATTTAACCCCAATTATCCCGTGAAACAAACACTCTTGCGTCTCCTGATTATGCATTTGATGGGTGTTTCTTTATTTGCTAAGTTCTTGAGGCGTGATCATCATGTGCATCAAGTGGATCACTTGAAGTATTAGGTCCATCACTATTACTTCCCCTCAAACTAGACCGGGAACAAAGGCCAAGTTTGATTCGTAGTGGAATGAACTTCCCTTTAGACAAGGGCTTGGTGAAGATATTCGTGATTTGATCCAAGTAGTGAGAGTACCTAGAGCAACCTTCCCGCGTACATAATGGAAATCCAGCTCTATATGTTTTGTATGTGTAAGCCCCATGTATTTTTTTGATTTATATTAGATGATTATATATTGTGTTGATTTATAATGAATTAAGGATGAATAAACTATGTAAATGGTGATTGTAAAAATCGTTGAAATATATTGAGAAAGTTGAGGTTTAGGGGTAATCACTTCTAGGGAAATGAAGTTAGTGAGAAACTAAACGTATTTAGATGAAAATAATATCAAAATTGGATTCAGAGCGTTAAAAAACCTTGGGATAGGTGATTTTGAAACACATATTTTTGGCAAATCCTGGTAAGAAAGATTTTGACACTACTTCAGTGCGTAGGCCATAACTTTGTACTACGAACTCCAATTGATCTGAATGTTGTGGAATTAGAAAATATACTTTAAGATCTACAAAAATCTATTCCATAGAAATTTCATGAATCGACTTTTAATTAGGTCAAGATGAGGTTGAAAGATTGAGTTAGGTTTCAGAATCTAGGAATTAGGGCAGAAAACCATTAGAAGCAGGAGATACTAGGAGCATTTCCATTCAAATGCAAGATTTTGCATTTGAATGCATGATGATGTGTTTGGACCCAAATCCCTCCATTCAAAAACAAATGCGTGATTTTGCCCGATCAAATCCACACTTGAACTGTCTTTTCACCCTACAAATACCCTAGGAGGGTTTTGAGACTATTTTACCTATTTTTCAACCCTAGGAAGCCCAGAGGATTTGGGAGAGAAGAAAAAAGTGAAATTCTCATGGATTAACATGTAGGAATTACATCAAATGCATTAAGATTAGATAACTGTGGATTAAGGTAGGGTTTATTTCCCAATTCTTATTCATTGAGATTAGAGTTTATTATGTATATACACTTTTGATTCTAAATCTTAAATATATTATAGATAACAAAGATTTTGATTTCTTTTCAATCTTATGAATCGTTTTTGAATAAAATATATGATTTACATCCAAGATTTACTCGTTCTTGATTCAAAAATCTTAGTTCTTGATTATTCTCAACTTGGATATATCTTTTTTATGATCTCTTGCATGTTTTGATTAGATTACTATTCTATTTTGAGAATTTTGGAATTATGAATTGTGGTATTCGTGGATTTTATGAAAAAAAAGTGTTATTATTTTCTCTTGTATGGATATGCGTGATGAACATGGGTTGCACTTGACCAGATATTATAGAATGTTTAGACGAGTTTTTTCACTTGAGGGGTTTAAAGGTTCTCTATCACTCGTAGTAATGTTACTTGAGTCATTGCGAGGGTTCAAGAATTCACACTATTCACTCACGTGGATTGAGGCAGAGGGTTAATAAATATATTATTCCTAGGAAGGTTTCTTCAATTCTGATTCCTAAAGTGGGTGTTGTGTAAATGCGGACAATGGATTTGATGATTGGGGTGGATGTGTGAACCAGATATAGTCAATGTGAGGAACAAGGTACAAAAGAAGTTTAAGACGAGAGGTTACACTATCAAGGTCAAAGCCCTAACCAAGATCTTCTCTTTCCTCAACCACTTCCAAGATGCCAAAGATGAAGCCCTAGATCTCCACCTCGACGAGCTTCAGCACCAATCTCGTATCATTATATGATTTATAACTTCCCCAATTATTGGTTCATCTCTTACAATGTATCTTACTTATTGTAGAATTGTGATTGTTGGCAGTGAAAGCTTCAATATTGGACAAAGAACTTGTTCATCAAATGGTGAGCCTTCTATGGGAAATTGAAGTGGTTGCTGCAATGGAAAGAACTCATAGTAGTGATACCCAGGTATCTACGCTCCGTATAATTTGATGCCTTTGACATCTCACAGTTCCAATATGATCCTCTCAACAAAATCTTCTACAAGTGCGTATAATTGTGTTTTTACAATTTCTTTTTATTAAATTGAACTAGCAAAAATTCAATCATAATTTTTTTTGGGTTGTTTTCCTTAGTTTTGTAGCACAAGTAATTGGATTGTAACATGTTTTCAAAAAAAAAAAAAAAGGATTGTAAAATGTTGAATTTCATCATAGCAATTTGAGTTGTTTATTTGGGCTTGTGTTTTGAGATCAACATTATTATGGCATGATGTGAGATGACCCAATTGCTTTGGAAACATCTCGACCTGCAGTTTGCCACAAGTTCAAGTAATTGTCCTCCTTTTTTTTAATATCAATTAATGAATTATTTTCAGTTATATTCCTCTCTTATTCGGATTCCTGGCTCCGTTGCTGTCCATACCTAACTTTCGCTTTCACGTCCTTCTCAAAGCATGTAATTGTTCTTCTCAAGGCATGTAATTGTTGTCATTCTAGTTCTCATTCGAGGAAGAAGCCCTAGGCCCATCATAGACCTCCATTTCAAGTTTGCTCCTTTTGGAGTTGTTAAGTCTATGGCCAAAGGCATCGTGATCCCTTTGACTATCATTCAGAGGGAACATGTAGTTTTGATGTTGCTGAAATTGAAGATGATAGGCTGAAGGAACCATGGTTGCAGTAGGGTTTACAATCTGGTGACAATTTTTGAGTTTGAAGTTAAAGTTGGTTCCACTAGAAATCGAATATTGAGAACCGGAGACGAACGGTGCTCTTGGACCACCTGTGAATTGTTGCACCACGACTCTAAAATTGGTCGTGTCCATGTTGAGTAGGGTGGTTGGGGTTCGCCTAGAAACACTCAACCGCCTTCGAACAGGGTGGGGGGAGATGTGAGAGTGGTGGTTGCGGCGGTGGCTTCGAAAACTCGACAATTAAATATAGTGGCCAGGGTAGTTTGGGATTCATGGTAACCAGGAAAGTTGTGGTGGTAGACTTGCATCCAGCCCGTGGGACAAGATATGTTTTCACTAGTAGCCATAGAAGACTATGGTCAAGTATTTGGTGTGAAGAGAGGAGCAAAAGCATTGGGTCATGGTATTTATATAACTAACAAACCTCGTGTGAGACCCGATCATGCATTGCATGCATATTAGCATAATTATGTGGGTTAAATTATAATTATGTGAAAATACTTAAGGGTTAATTTAAATAAACCCTTTATAGTCATGGTGTGTGTGAGCATACATCAAGTATGTGGAACGCGTTAGTGACGTATTAGTGAGACCTATTTAGAGAAATTGAATGTGTGAAAATAAGAGTAGTTTGATTTTGAAATCACTTAAAAACTTTAGGGGAGGCAAGTGTAATTATTAAATGGGTGAGTCATCTTTAAAGGCCAAGTGTGTGTGTGTGTCGTATGTGTATGTGTTTAAAGTATAGAGAGTGTGTGTGTGCAATATAAAGTGTAGAAGTGTGTGTGTGTTTTGGTTTGTTGAAACTATGAGTGAGAGAAGAAAAATAAATATGTGTGAGTGTTTGTTAAGCCGAGGGCAAGGAAAGAGAAAATGAGAGAAAAAAATTAAGTTTTGGTGGATTTCTAGCTCAAACCGAAAGGGAGAAGAAAGGGGGGGGGGGAAGGGAGCTTTCATGCCGGACCAAGAGTGAAAGAAGGCAAGAAGAAGGTGGGGAAAAAGAAGAAGAAAGCAAGAAGAAGGTAAGGGTGTGTGTGTGTGTGGTTAATTTTAAGTATGTGTGTATTTGTGTGGGCTGTTTTAGTTTAATTTTAAAACAGGTTTTGTGTGGGTTTATTTAAGTGTGTTAAATATAATTAAAGGCTGTTAAGAAAGGAATTTAAGTGGGTATTAAACCGAGGGTGAGAAAAATGTGAAAAATGACTATTTAAGATGTTCGGTATGCTTTTCGCGGGCTAGATTGAAATCGAAAGTATGAGAGTGAAATAGGAGGTTAAAGGGTTCAATAAAGAGACTGTTTTTCACGATTAAATGTGTGTGTGAGTTTGAGTGGAAATGGGTTGATAAAGGTTGGAAATGTGTGTCGATAATACCGAAACCCTGATTTATATACGTTATTATCACATGTGTGAATTTTAATGCAAATGACCTGAAATTTTGTATGTTGCATTTTTAAATGATGCTTGATGTAATAATGTAAATTTCAAATGCAAATGAATATAATATCCGATGCGAAATGTATGAAATGCCAGAAATGCAATTTTTAGAATTCATGGTCGAAATGTGTGAAAATGCCCCCCGGTAAATGTGTTTGACCTATTTAATCTTAATTGTGATTAATGTAAGCGATTTTGGAGATTTGGAGAGAAAATGTGATTCCTAAAGCTAATGTGCCAGTGTATGACTGAACAATGCGAAAATTGGGGCTATCGGGGCTATTGAGGCACTTTGGGTTGAATCATCTTGCATACATTAGTCCATAATTAATTATTCAATGTGCTAATCATATTGATATTGTAATTATAAATGTGTTAGATGGAACATGTAGGATAGTCGATGTTAAGACAGATACAGTAACACCGAAGGGATCCACCGGTGAGTCTGAAGGGTCATAAATCTGTACACTTGAGGTGAGTGTATATTTTTATATGCTTTGAAAATGTTATTATAAGATGATAGTAATGATAGAATTTAATAGCATTTTTCTAGGATTATATGTTATATGTTTATGTAATTGAATGATGTTTTGTATTATATATTGTGTATTGTGTATTGTAGAATATGGCACAATGTTTGAGACAGGAGCGTCAATGCCTGATCACTGGGCGTGTAGTTGTGTGTTAGTACTGTGGTGTTCTCGAGAGGTTTGGGAGACACGGATTCATGTGGGATCGACTACCCGATGAAGGGTGGTATGGATGTATTGTGACTTGTAAATTCTTTGAAATTGTATTGATGTTGTTGTTTGATACGTGTATCTACGTAATATCTACCTACTTCTGTGTATTACTATCATTTTCATTTCATATACAATATGTATACTCACTGAGCGCGTGATTTAGCTCACATCCCTATAGGTTCTCTTTTTTAGGTACTATAGAAGGAGTTACAGATCAATTTACTGTCCAGTCGATTGAGTATGTCCGTTAATTATGTATTTAGTTTTAATGAGTTGAGTGATACAGGTTGAGTGTCTGTATAATTATTTGATGGACTGTATATTATATTGAGTGAGAGATAGTTATAGCAGGTTAATGATGTATAATTGTAAACAGACTGAACAAACATACTTTGTGATGTATGTTATGTGAGTGTGGGATTGTGTATATGCTTATAACCTGGAAAACAAACAAATGGTACATGTGTTATATATGGTACAGGTTATGAGTCAAGTATTACCATCATGTTTAATGTCTAAAGTTATAAGTGGTGATGTTGCACCTATGAGATTATTTGGTATTTTATTAATCCAAGTTATAAATGTATACAAGTGTATCAAAAACCTAGTTATGTCTTATCCTTGGAAGACCAGGATGGGGAAGACCAGGATGGGGCATGACACCACAATGTGCGTTGCACATTAATATATTTAAATAATAATTTTATAGTTTAACTTATATTTGTAATCTATTTGAATAATAAATTAAGTGCTGAATAATTAAATTTTATATTAATTATTACTAAACCCAATTATTAATTTACTTTACTCTTCTTTGAGTACTTAATTTATTAATTTAATAGGTATCTCTTGACTTCTTTAAACATTTTTTCTCTTTTGTTTATAGTGAAATTTTATTGTAAAATTGTCATTTTTGAGTATTTATATATCTATATGTATTTTTATATTTTATTGTCAAAGAGATTGATTAAATTGTAAACTATTGTTTGTATTATAATATTATGATATTGTTGCATAAAAAAAATTAAATGTGAAATATATTTGACAGTAAAATTTTATTTGCCAACATGTATATAATAATATTATATAGATTGAATTTTATATTTTTACATAAATAGATATAGATATAGAAATTATATGAAAGTGTATTACCAATAAATGAGTAAAAAAAAAATTTAGAAGTTAAATACTACTAATAAAAAAGGTCTAAAAGAACTTAGAAGTCTAATAGATATAAAAAACATTACAAATTGGATGAAAGTAAATAAATTGATATAATTAACTTTAAAATAATAATTAAGAATTAAATCAAAAATTAAATTTTTTTTATAGATGCACATTTATAAGTAAATTTTAGATTTTGATGACAGACAACACAATTCCGAGTCAAAGAAAAGACTTTTTGGGTTATTTTGATTATCATAACCCTTCCTTTCTGTGGAGGAGATGACACGTGACTAGGCACGTGGGTCTATGTCGGAAAATGTTTGGCATATGGTCAGGGCCGGGCCAACAGCAAGTCCAACAAAGCCTTTGCTTCAGGTCTCACCCTTATGGAAGACTCCAAAATATGTAGGTGTGGTTAGAACAAACAAAAAAGGAAAAATTGTGAAAAAAATACACTATGCACTACTTATTTGTGAAGAAGTTAAATCTTCTGTATATAAGTCTTTTTTTGTGTAAATATTTTGTGAACAGATACAATTTAGCGATTTTTTAACTATTTCATTTACTAAAAACTTTTTTAAATATTACAGTTCTCTTTTCAAACAGTTTTTAAAATCTGTTCAATGTTCTAACCACAAGTAATATTGTGTAACCATAGCCATCGGCGGCTAGTGAAAGTTAGTAAGACTCACTAAACCAACCATCCACATTGATTTCATATAGTAAAATTGATAAAGAGTTTTGGAAAGTGTGACATTGTTCATCACCCACTCCCACCCGGGGGAGGGGGGATAAAAGGGCAGAAAGAGGAACTTTTGTTTCCCTACAAACAAGTAAAATATGGACTCTGCCGTATATAAACAAATGATGAGGTCTTCCGGGCTCTTTACATTACAACACAACATTTCTAGAGTACTTATTTCGGAGTTTTCAATATGCCAATGAAAGATTAATAAAAGAAGAAAATAAAAAATTTCGAATGGGGTCCAATAATAAAAGCAGGGAAAGAGAAATCTGAATTGAACAAACTCTGCACCATTACACCATAGGGATTTCAAAATCTGCTATTTAGGAGTCTTTACCAAGTTTCGAAGAAGCTTGCAATAGAAAGAAGGTTTGCTGTAGCTCTAACATCATCAACAAATAGTACTGAATGCATCTACCTCATCAGTCCTGATGTTTACAATAGCTTAGGCTTAGTTTTTGCAGACCGCATTCCCTTAGAAAATCCAGAAATCTCCTGCTGTGTAGCAATCACAACTGCAGATGTGTTGCTTCAGATAAAGAAGGAGAGCATATAGCCAGCAGTATCAAGTTTGGTGTAAACTGTAAACAGAGTACAATTCTGTTAGTCCTCCAAAAATCTAGCAGCGGGAGATCTCAGAAACACTTCATTAATCTCCTTTTCTGTTTAATAGCATTTTGCCCAAGGCAAAATGTAAATCACCTTCAAGAGGTGATTATGGATATTAATGCATTCTGGAGAGCTAGCTCTTTCTTCCTCATGCATGTCTAGTAGTGTTGTCGTGCAACTAACTAGGTCTCAAATTAGAGTCTTCCTGAAATTAGGGCAAAAAGATTAAAATAAGAAGTCCATGCATGCAAAAGTGTAATTCCTCCAATCTAACAATATAATTGCGATATCTCTCACAGACTGACCTGCATTCTGTAACTGAAACCTTGTGGTCTAAAATTCAAATGTCCCTACATAAATTGGAAGTAATATTTCAGAAATTTTATACCAAATCTCTCTGAAAGTACATTTTGGATTAAGATAATCAAATACTATACCAGACAATATGTGGCAAGTACACAATTGTCCAGAAATATAAAACACTGTACCAAGCCCTGCACATTCTGCTGAGACTCATAATAGCCATTTAGTGTCATTTCATCTGAGTTGAGATTCCCCTATAAGCAAGAAAATCGAAACTGGGATATGATTTCTAAACACTATAGTTGTAGTTTTTACCTTTCTCAATCCTTAATGGTCCAGAACTGATATAACACCATTTACCACAGGCTTTCACTAATTTAAAG
>CAUOFW020006591.1:0-375000 GCA_963454935.2 Ilex paraguariensis
TTGCCGTCTGATCATAAGGCCACCATAATCGACGGCAAAGCAATCGCACAGACCATCCGATCTGAAATTGCCTCCCAAGTCCGCCTTCTTTCCCAGAATTACAGCAAGGTCCTCTGTGTGTGTGTGTGTGTTTATGCTGCTATGACTTATTGATTTGTATATGGCATAGCTTGATGATTTATGAGCTGCTGAGTTTTAGTTCATTCGAAATTCTTTTTCCTGAACAAAAATTGGCATAAAATCGTGATACTGCATCTCATGATACAGTTGATAAGTATTGTTAAACGATCCATTTAGTATAGCCATACGGATTTAATTTCTGTTTGTCAATCTTCCGTAAAGGATTTTCACATAACATGAAATTAATTCTCACATGTGCACATTTCTAACTTTGGAAGCATGATTGAACTATCGTGGAATTGGCTTTTGACTCTTTTTTTTTTTTTTTATGGGATTTGATATACACTTATACATTGAACATGGTGATGAAGTGAATATAATTCATAAGGGCATCTCCAATGTTGACTCAAATGTTTACTCAAGTTTGAGTTAACATTTTGAGGAAAAAAATTTGATTTGATACAACACACTCTAATAAACAAATTCAAATTTAAAGAAGGGCAAATACAAATTTAAACTAGAGCAAACTCAAATTTAAAAGAATTTGAAATATGACAATTGGATCTTTTAAAGAGTGAAATCTAACCATTAAAGATTTGAGTCTCTCTTAATTTGAATAAAAATTTGAATGTCCCTTCATTTGGTATAGGTTTGAGTCAAAGACTGGAGCTTATTTTTAATCAATTTTTACTCAAATTTCAATTTGAGTAAGGATTGGAGATGTCCTAGCACCTTTACCGGATTATGTCTGCTTTATATAAAGTTTAACTTTTCCTGAATTGATGTCGCTCCTCGTCATTTGCGCCACGATACAGTTGACTATTCATACATTAACCCTTTGAGAAATTGAGCTATTGGTTTGTAAGTAGGCATTTGAGTAATCAAAGACAGAAGTTTTCAACTAGTACAGATTTCTTAAAAAAACTTACGCATATGTTTTAAACCGTATGTTTTTTAAATTATATCTATCCTTAAGGATTTGGATATGGGGACATGTAGTGGAAGCATAAAGTAGAAGCAATGCTTCTGCACCCAACCTTCAGAGTTGACTCAAGACACTTAAATTACATATGATTGTGTGTTTTACATGGAATAAATGGTCAACATAATGTTGCTCTTGCCTGAAATTATAGGTTCCAGGGCTGGCTGTAGTCATTGTAGGAAATAGGAAGGACTCTCAAAGCTATGTGAATATGAAGAGAAAGGCATGTGCTGAAGTTGGGATTAAGTCCTTTGATATTGATCTGCCAGAGCAAGTACCTGAAGCCGAGTTGATCACCAAAGTTCACGAGCTGAATGCACAAGCTGATGTACACGGTTGGTTAGTTAGTAGTAAAAACAGATGTCGAATTTATATGCTGCTTATCATTTTTACCTAGTGTGAAGTAACATATCTGTGAATATCTTCTGCATTCTGTATGTTCTTTACATGTCTAATTTCTTTTTGGCAAATTACTCCACTTATTATCTCTAAATTAATAAGTTTTGGGCAACTAAATTATTTTGTTACATATAGTTAGCTATTTTTGTGTACCATTGGCACGATTCCATCATCTAGCTGAAGCCATTACTTAGAATTTAAATTGGAAACATCACCTTATATGGGAGTAAAGTATTTTATTGATGTTGCAGGATTGTGTCACATTACATCCCACGCCTATTGTGACTTTCCAGGCAACACATTGACCTCAGGGTCAAAGTGTCTTAAGCATGCCTCATATATATTCTATTTCTAGGAGCCACTTTCTTGAATTGCAATACTGTCCATTTTGAGAAGAACTTTAATCACTTCCACAATTATTTTGGCCTATACCAGAAAACATCTGTTTGTCAAAGTCAAACTACATTTTATGAATATTGTCATAAAAATTGTTATTAACCATGCAGTGGTCAAACTCATACGCTTATATAAACTTAAAACTATCAACAATTACCTGGCAATTATAGTTGGCAGTTTCTGGTCTAAGTTATATGTGTGTGGATTAAGTTTTTGTTTACTGATACACATCATATCTGCAAAACCAACCTTGTCGCACATATGCATAAAGGATTGTTGTATAATACCGACATCTATCAGTGTTGTGAGACTTTTTACCTCTATCTCTATATAATTCTTGTTCCTTTTCAAATATTGGTAAGACTTGAGATTGGCCAAATGTTGTTAGTTTCTTCTATTATCCTGAAAAGCTACAATTTATCCATTTAAGCAGGTATTGAAACAAAAACTTTATGGCATCTGGGACATACATGCTCAAGCTCATTGTTTTATGAATTGCCTTTCGTTTTAATTGAAATACCTGGTTAAGCCATGGTTGTAAGCAAGAAAATCTTGATGGCATGTTTTGTTTGCTGCAGGTATATTAATCCAGCTTCCACTACCAAATCATATAAATGAAGAGAAAGTTCTAAGTGAAATCAGCCTTGAGAAGGACGTAGATGGCTTTCATCCTCTGAACATTGGCAAACTTGCTATGAAAGGCAGAGAACCTCTGTTCCTTCCTTGCACCCCAAAGGCAATATATTAATATGAAACAATTTGATGTGCTCACTCTGAGCTGAACGTCTTTAACCTATTGTGTGAAACAAACCTTTTGGTTCAAGAGATTCTTAAATGTGTCATACCTGTTGTAACTTAAATACCACCTTTGGTCTTATGAAATAATGATTGTCAACAGGGATGTCTTGAACTCTGGCACGAAGTGGTGTTAGTGTAAAGGGAAAGAAGGCAGTAGTGGTGGGTCGAAGCAACATAGTTGGATTACCAGTTTCGCTGCTACTTCTGAAGGCAGATGCCACAGTTACTGTTGTCCACTCCCATACTCCTGATCCAGAGAGTATCATTCGGGAAGCAGATATCGTTATTGCTGCAGCAGGACAAGCAATGATGGTACTAAAAACTGTTTATAGGATTGATTGTTCCTTGGTTTATGATGACACTGTTGTCTCTGTTTGCAATTTAGTATTGTTCATTTCCTCATTTGTTTCATGAAAATTCAGCTCTTTGATTTGTTTCCACCTAGTATGTCATACAAAGCAGTGGTAGATTCCTATCATAGATAGTGAGACAACACTATTCTCAGTTAAGAACCTCATGTTCTGGAGCCACCTTCCTGTATGCATCAGATGCAACATTGCCATCATTGGTTTGGCAATGGGTAACTGGATGATATTTACATCATAGCCCACTCCAAAAGCTGCATTTTTAGCTTTGCATACAAGCTTGATTTATTTCTTCATTATGAGTACGTTTGACTGATTTAACTATCCAATTCTCAGATCAAAGGCAGCTGGATCAAACCCGGTGCTGCAGTTATTGATGTCGGGGTAAATGCCATAGATGATCAGAGTAAAAAATCTGGCTACAGACTTGTGGGAGACGTTGATTTTAAGGAAGCATGTAAGGTAGCTGGATGGATAACACCAGTTCCAGGAGGTGTGGGACCATTGACCGTCGCAATGCTGCTCAAGAATACCTTGGATGGTGCCAAACGTGCAATCGAGCGCTAAAACAATCTCAAGTTTTTCACTTCACAATAACGTGCTGCACATTTGAAGTTAGAATATAGCAGGAAAGCATTCTTGTATGCTGTTCAGTATGTGGGTTTCTTTGCCACAACAGTCATGATGTTGTATTTTGTCTGAGGATGATATGAGTACATGAATTTCTGAACATTGGTGCGCTACTTTCCGCTGCTTGCTGCTCTTCAAAGTTCAGACCATCTTTACCCATTTTACTTTATGCCACATCATGTACAATCTCTTACAAGAAAACATGAAAATCACCAGGTTGAAGGCCTAACTGTTGATGAAGTACATAGCGTAATGCGGTTGAGGGAAGAGGGTCCATAGTCTTTTTTTGGTCACTATTCATACAGGGAGAGGGACTTGATGAGATTCGCACTTTGCACTAGGAGATAAAGCGGAAAGACACTGACCACTAGGTCATACGAGACTACATCAATAAATGAATACTATAAAAAAAATTATTTTTTTTGTGCAGTACCATTTAAATGAATTATTTGCAGTTACAATTAACCCGATTAAATTATTATTAATTTCCATTTGTTGGTTGTATCGTTTTGTGTCGAGTTGGTCAATGTCTACGGAAAAAATTGACAACCATGGAATAGTCTGAAATAGAGTATCGCAAATTTAAAGGTATAGCTCAAGTGGTAATAGAGGCAAATTGTAAATTCAGATATTTGAATTCAAATCTTGGTAATTTTTTAGAGCCAGGACATAAGAAATTTATCTCTCATGAATACTTTAGTCTCAATGTAAATGGTCTGTTTTTAACTAAATCGAAGATAAAATTAGTCGAAGTGCACGTAAATTAATGTGGACACTTTTAACGCTCGAAAAAAGAAAAGAAATAGAATATTGCAGCAGAGAGGACAAGAGTGGCAAATGATGCTTCTGAATCAAATGATCATTTATTAAGTCCCAGAACACAAATCCAAGTGAAGGAAAATTGGGTCATTCTCATTATTCTAGTTGCAAATTCAAGGGGTCCAAGAAGGATCCCTAGGACTAAAGAAGCTAGCCTTCACATTGGAGTTCAACAGTTTAAGTGCAGCACTAGACTTAATGCACCTTGGAGTTTTATACTGGTTAATTGACCCTCCTTGGTTGATTAACATATCCATCAACAATTCAAAACTCCTGGGCTTCACTACTCGAATCTCCAATGGCCCGACGGACTTGTCGTGAGCCCGACAGCGCCTGTAGATATAATCAAGTTCTTCTTCAATGGTTATGCAGCAATCTTGAAACACCCCGGGATCGACAGGGGTGACCTTGTCTGCCATTGATGTGCAATGTGTGATCTCCCAGTAAATCACATAGTGCCCTGGTACAGATGATGTATCGGCAGAGCTAGTGTATTCCACCAGGAGGGCATTGTAGGGTTCCAAGAGTCTCTTTGCCACTGTGATGCTCCTGTGTAGGTCTTCTTCATTGGTTTTATCGTTATCAACGCTGAGAACGACGTTTCTCCTGCAGATGAAACGAAACTGTGGGGCTCGATTATGGAATCCTGTCACTTGGAGCACATCACCAATGCGATACCGATAAAGTCCTGATTGATTAATCCACCAAAAATAGAGCTTTATTTTGATACAAGTTTTTAAGCATAGAACGAAATCCAACAGAAAATAAATTTATAAAAAAAGGATAACCCATATAATATCTCCATGTGATTTAAGCTAGAGTATAACAACTAATGGAGTTTAATAATTTAGTACAAAAAACATCAGTATCCTTCAGCTTTCCCTATTTTTTTAGGTTTTCTAATTCTATATGAATTGAAAAATCTACAATACGAACTACAGAATATCTCAGAAAAATAAATATAAACGTAATTTAACATGGAAATATTTACGAGCAATGCAAACTTATTTTATTGATCTAATTTGTTGACCTAAAATACTATATTTTTTGGATTGATTGTGGTCTTTATCAAACATTAAAACTTAATGTTAATTTAATAAATTCACTGAAATTACATCATTAAGTCAACAAATTATATCAAATTTTTAAGTGTAAATAGTATTACTTAATATTAAATGCTAACTTAATTTGTCGTTAGTAATAGAATTATTTAACGGTGTCAGTTTAATCTAAAACTATAAGAGTTATATGTAGATTTTTAAAGTAGAAAGATAATATGTGTGTGTTACTCATTAGATTAGACCATAGATAATCAAAAGCTTACCCCAAAAAAAAAAATCATTATACTTACCAGAGAAAGTGGTAACCACCAATTCATAGTAAGAACCAAGTCTAACATTCACCAGGTCGACAAGCTTATTGGGGGGCACCTCTTCATCTTCATCCATATCCATTAACAGTGTTCCATTATCTCCCAAAGGTATGAATTCAAAGTAACCCATGTTGGGCAAGAGAGTGAATGACACATCCGCAGGGTCACATAAGGGTTTCAAATTCACACCAAAATAACACTCAGATGAAGCATACATGGTGCACACCAATGGCAACTTCCCATCACTATAGTACTCAAGAGATGATATATATTGTGCCATGGACCCTGTCACCACAGCCTCAATGTACTTAGCCTTAGGCCAAAGGTGACACACTATTCCCTTCCACGATGGACGGCCACAGATGGCCTCAATCTCGTCGGCTAGTTGTCGGTCCGGTGATACGAGTATGACTGACATGGCTGATCGGCATTTCGGGTCGGTGATCATGGGGTCCAAATGGCCAGACCGGATATCGTTGCAGAGGGTGATCCAGTGGTGTTCGAGGAAGGAGATGGAGCGGAGAAGAGCGGAGGCAAAGACGGCTCCGAGGCGGAGGACTTGGTAGCGGTGGAGGAGGCCGGCGAGCAACTGGCAGTACATGCTTTGATGACTATCCTCGCACAAAATGGCTTCGTCGGGGCTGGTGAAATCGTTGTAGGGGTCTCTTGAGCGGCATTTGAAGTGCCTGCTCTTGTAGTAGCTGGTTAGAACAGCCCGAGCAGGTAAGCCACAAGGAGTGGACATTTCTGCCTTGACAAAGCACAGGTACATAGCCTTACCCTCATCCAGACCGGGGACATATCTGGTATAGACAATGATGAGGACAAAGTTTACATTTGTGAGGTGGTGACAAAGTGAAATTGTTAGGAATCGATTGTAAAAGATTAGAATTAATCGGAACATTTTGTAGCACTAATTAATCTTTTAGGGTTATAACTGCACTCAAAAGTAATCGTAACTTCAATAGATCGCACCATAATTTTATTGTTATTTTGTTATAACTTCTTATAAGAAATCAAACTTAATAACTTAATCGATCCAAAAAAAAAAGACTATGAAATCATTATGGCAGAAGTAGGTGTATGTAAGATGTAAACTAGTGATCAAAGAGACTTAGGTTAGAGTCCACCTCTCTTGAAGTAGATTAATTATCGAGAAGTTATTCATTTCGGTATGCAATCAAGCGGAGTTACGCACATTTTTTGTTCCTTTAACTGGAAAAATCAACACAACCTAGAAAACTGAATATCAGTTGAAAGAAATTGCTGAATGCAAATAAACATCTTACTGGTTCATTATCGGCATGATGAGGTTATATAGAAAGGTTCGACGATCTAGATCTTCTGCAATTGATGGCATCAGCTTAGGTTCTCCAGCAGACGTTCCGGAGCTGAAATGCAGAAGAACATGAAGTTAAACCATGAAAAACATTAACAGAAACAACAAAGCGGAGCAATGAACCACACACAGACACAGACATAGAGACAGAGAGAGACCTGCATAGCATCTCAGTGATGGGGTGACCGGTAATAAGAGAAGAATCTTCACCATTACCGATCCTCTGAATATAAGAACGAATGCCCTTATATGTGATAACTGGTACACAACGCTTAAACTCTGTTACACTTTTGGATCCCAACAAGTAGTTATGCAGATACTCAGTCTTCCTATTCCTTGTTAGTATGTCTTCTAAAAGACACTCTTGAACCTCATCAGCTCTCGCTGTTAAGGTCTCCAGCTCCTTTAATGCCTCCTCACCTTTGTACTCTAGTTTCTTCCCATCCATTATATTTGGAAATGAATGGCAAAACATCTGAAGGTAACAGGAGAAGGCACCTGAGTTGCACTCAAAAAACTTGTGGTGTATAGTCTTGAAACCCATGGGTCTATATATAGAGTGAATTGTTTGTATTCTCAAAATTGGTGTCTCTTTCCATATGATTGGTATCCTAGCAGAGGCGATCCTTGATATTGATTCTATTTTCAAATGTGACCCCCTGCAAAAAATTCCTTGCTTTTAAGGGTCGCTAACATGCCAACTTCATAATTAATGTGGCCTAGCTTAATTGGTCATTGTAACGACAAATTTCGTGTGTAAATTAACACAAAATAAGATCAGATTAAAATAGTTAATTTAATTGACTTGAAGTAAAAGATATAGTGTTGACTCTCTTCATCGTGCTTTTTACATGTATTGTACTCTGATTTCTGGTGAATTTGGTGTAGATGAGAAACTGATTGGCGTGTTTCTTGATCTTCAATGGGTGGCAACTTTGATAGATTTGATGAACACGAGAGTTGGATCGACGTATATCTCATTCTTTAATTTGATGATGTTTTTTTTTGAATCTCTTCACCATTATTCGTTTTGAAAATGGCTTGAAGATAATTTAGATTTCTCTAACAAGGACCTTGATGGTATGTTCTTCTTCTCGGAGATAAACTTGTAAGGCTTTAGTTAAAAGTGAACTTTGAGTGATCTTTCTTCCTCTTTGACTTCTTCTCCTTATTTTCTTCTTTTCTTAGCCCTCCTCTAGATCTCTATTTATAGTTTTAAGAGTAGTTATCCTAGTAGTTATTCATAGAAGAATATTTTTACGTGAATACCCTTATATGGGCTTTAAGTAGTAGACTATCCATAAATTAGTAGGCTTTAGTGAATTTATGGAATTTAAGTCCAACCCACTTTACCTTTAAAAGTTTGTTTAATTTAGGCTATAAAATTTAAGTTCATTTTAATTTAACAAGATTGGTTAATTATGTTTAGGCTTGTACTATTTGGGTTGTAAAATTTAGTTTAAACTCAAACATATTTAATTAAATTTATATTTGTATCATTTGGGCTTATGAAACTTAGGTTTAACCCAATTTCATCTATCTAATTGATTTGGGCTCAATTATAGACATTAATTTGTTACTTAATTTTTTTTTTTAATGTCTACAGCCACTTTTTAATTTTTTTCAAGATTTTACTAATCAATGTATCAAATGGCCCTTCATTACCAAAGACAATGCCTAATTTCTTAAGCCCTCCTCTTTTGGGTTTTTATTGTGCATTTTTTTGGATTGTTCTTCATCCTTTTGGGATTCAATCAATGTATTATTTGAAAAATATAATAGTTGATTTTTCATTGAATATTGTATACTAACTGTGAAGATACACTCGGGGATAAGTGATTTAATTGTAAAATTTACTTAATAATATATAAATTTCTAAGGATGCATGAGGGGCTCACTTATAGATGGTGAATTCCACTTAGATTTATTACAAGTTATCAAGCATTGAAAAAAATTAAAGCACAGTATAATGTGAGAGATCTCAATTGTCATTCTAGGTCGGGTCGATTTTACAAACACCTTTTTATTTTATTTTATTTTTATTTTTATTTTTTTTCATATTTTACAAACACTGATTACCCATATTGCTACTCTTTGGTCAGTTGCATTACTCTTAAATTTATGTAGTCAACATTTACCACCAGGAAAGGTTTTAATACACATCGACAATCAACATTTACATAAAAACATGATAAGACTGGGAAAAGGAAATGTTTTGTTTCATGGAATGAATGATCAAGTACTGGCTTCTGCTACCTCATTGCTAGGGGACGATTATAAAGCAGTCTATATAATGTAGCACAATTCTTAGTCACAACTAAATATCATCCAGCATGCACTAATGGGTAGCGTTCGTGATGAATTGAAACTTTTAAGCGTACTTTTCTCGGTTTATAGAGGGTGATTATCAGTATAGGATGGTGCCTACTGCCCATACAGTATAGCACACAAAGAAGACCAGTACTGTGTTGAAACTCAGAACGTATATTCTATATGAATATTGCGATCATTTAGACTATTATATTGGTATCAAGTTCGTGATCATGGATAGTCCACTTGCTATAGTTCTTTGTCCCCCGGCAGAAAAAACAAAATCTTATTCCTGCCTTAACAAGTGCCTGAGAAAACTGGGTTAATCATATTTGTTCTCTTATTTTGAGAATAAAGTATGATGTGTAGTTACGGACCTAGAATTTGAAGAGTAGTGGCATAAGACTAGATACCTCCAGCAAAATAAAAAAGTATGATGCGTAAAACATGAAAAAACCCTTGACTTTTTTTTTTAGTGACAATCTAGTGGATATCAAATAACGTCAGAAAGATAAAACGAGTCAAGTTGTAAATATCAAAAAGTCATTCGCAACCCCGATTAAGATAAAGTCATTCGTTATTTCTTATTAGCATATTAAGATGACCAGAGAATGGATTACAAGGAATGAGAGAGCTAGTCTCTTTCTTGTCCTCTGATATCAGCAAAACTTTTGTGGTCACAGAGAAGAAAGAATCTCAACCATACAATCAATTCGAGATGCTCCAAGTGAATGTCTGTCAGGAAACATACTTATCCAGAAAGAAAGCAAAATCGACGTCAGTATCGACATCTTTAACTCATGTACCACTGTTGAGGTTGGTGCTCGCCGCATCCTCGCCAATCTTTCGTTTCCTTTTCAAAAAATCCCCAATCTAAGATAACATTGGACACAAACGACACAAAATTAACAGGATTATATGTAATTTTAATGGATCAATTACATACAATAGGAATTTATACATAGACGGTTATAGATGAGTTGGGTATAAACAGAAAAAAAAATTATAATACAATAGTACTTAAAATAGTGTCAAAACACGACAAGGTACAACGCGTTCAGTTGGGTAGTGACAGAACCCCACTTCTTGCTCCTGTGGGACTATTTGAAGGACACAATGGTGGTAGTGCATTAGAAATCTTTTTGCATTCATAGAAGTTTGTGATAGTGCAGGGAAAAGAGAACTTTGCTGCGTCTTGTTTGCACATCGCGTGCGTCACCCACATCATGGTGTCCTCCATTACCTCCTTGGAAGTATTATCCGTACTTACTTCTCCACTGATGAAGCATCCCATCGTCCCTGATTGTACTTCAAACATGCACTGATGATCCTATCCACAATCTATTGAAATGATGAGGGTGTGAGGGTGTGTGTGGGATAGGTTATGAAGGTTTCATGTTTAATGAGCTAGCTTGCAGAAGAATGCCAGAGAAATGGAAGGAATAGCAAACTCTGGCAAGCCTTACAAAAAAGAGTACCCCTTTAAAATACACTTATCAATTCAAATGGATCAACTCATCAAAAGTTCTGATTGTTTGATTTCTCAAATCATATATACCTTATCGATTGCAGGGGCTAGATAGGGTTCTAAAGAATCAATGCATAGAGACCACATAAAATTATCCTCATCACTATATGCTAGCTAGCTGGCTAGGGTTTGACATCTCCTGAGGCTACCGTTTTGCACGGCTCCATCTTGGTCTAGAGGCCCCTCCTCTTAACCTTCCAGCAGAAATGACGAAAGCTACACCAAAAATTCATGAACATGAGAAGCAGGAAAACAAAAACAAAGCATTTTATGTAAATGTTGTTGCAGGCATCATGATGGGATCATCAGCCTTTTGGATAAAGTCATATTCTATAAAGAAATGTTATACAATTTAAATAAAATTTAAAAACATACATTTCAAATGCGTATTATCTCTCGAATAAATGTTAGATAAATAGATTTCATTGAAAAAATTTATAAGACCCACTTATTTAAAAAATAATATACATTTAAATTTAAATTTTTTGAGTTTTATTTGATACAAACACACTTCCAACTTTAACTAGACGAAGTGGCTGGCTTTTCTTGAGGTTGCTTTTTCTGCTAGAAGCATGCATGCCTAGTGTAGACGACTAGCTTTCCTTAGTACTCATATAGCACCCGAATTTTCTTTGCGTAGAAAATCAACAATGATTTTTAGTCATAGATGTTCGTCTAATTCATCGGGAACCATTAAATCATTGCAATAATATAAGGAATGTCTGGCATAGAGACTAGTGAAGGGGTGTGAGTTTTTTTGGTAACTATACATAAAAATATACAAAAACAAATACAACTTGAAAAATTACTTAGAGAATCTTTAATCCTAGCTCAAATTTAATTTTGAGAAAGAAAATTTAAAAAATTTGTTCCAACCTTTGACTCAAACTTATATCAAATGAGTGGGGCTATTTCCACCCCATAAATCTTCATTCTCACCCCATTTAATTTCTCATTATCAAACTACTAACTTCACAATTTTTATATTCACCTTATTAGTAATTAAATCCACCCCACACTACATATACCTATTTTAATAAGTAAACCCAATTTATATTTTGTCATAATTAGGGTTGCATTCTTTATTTCTTCTCATGCACTCACCAAAGCATTTTTTGAATATGAAGTTTTTTAGTGAGATAAAGTTTAGTATTACTTCTCAATTTAATTTTATGTTTGATTTCATGTTTGTTATATGAATTTTTATTATTTTTGATATGTTTTGATATCTTTGTCAAATTTAATAATTTTTTATTTAGAATATATATATATATATATATTTATATGTGTATATTTTCATATTGTTTATTCTTTTTTTATCTTGTTAAAGTTTTGTATCTATACTTATTATTTTTTTTCTTGTTTGATTTTGTATCTGTGTTTGATGCTTATTTTTTTTTCATATTCGATTTTGCGTCTTGTAATTTTGCTTATTCTTTTAATTTGACTTGGTTTTTTTTCCTTCTTGTTTTAGTTTGTTTCTTTCTTCCTGTTTTTTTCTTCTTTCGTTCTTTTCTTTTTTTTTTTTTCGTTCTTTTCTTTTTTCTTATTTCAGCATGCTTGATTTTTTTATTTGTTTCATTTTTGATTCTTTTTTTTTTCCACTTTTGTAAACATATTTATGCATTCAAACTAATTGGCTTCTTTCATTATTTTTTTCTTACAATGTCTTCTTTCGTTTAAGGGGTGTACATAAAATGAGTGAGTTTAACTATTAATGGGGTATATGTAGTATAACGTGGGCTAAATTACTAATGGTATGTGTATAGAATGGGTGAACTTAGTAGTTTGAGAATAAGAAATTAAATAAAGTAGGAATGGAGATTTGTGGGGTGAGAATAACCATACAAATATCAAATTAAGGGAAACTCATTTTTCTACTCAAATCAAGGGAAATTCAAATTCTTTCCTAAATTTTTAATGGTGAGAATTTACCTTTTTTGAAAGATTCAATGGTCATCTTTATTTTCTTTTAAATTTGGGTTTGTCCTAATTTAAATTTAAGTTTCTCTAAATTTGAATTTGTTCATTGGAGTTTTTTGTATCAAATTATGCTCAAATATTAATTTAAATTTGAGTAAAAATTTAATTTATGATTGAAGGTGCTCTTGGTGATCGAAAAACAACTTCAGAAAAAAAAAAAAAAAAAAGTTTTGCCCAATATAGCTGCGACCAATTTTTCCCATGTATTAATCATGTGGGCTGGACCGGCTATCCACTCGGTTCGGTGGACAGATCAAGGTAAAATAGTCTTACCGCCCAGCCCATTTAATTGGTTATATGTCCCACTAATTTAAATAGCCCCACCTAATTATATCCCATTAATGAGACACAAAACAGGTCTAACCGACAACCCAGGTAAGTATGTTATTAATCACGTTTACCTGGTCCTTTTAATTCAAATTCAAAACTCTCTCTCTCTCTCCGGCCAACTAGTGGTGACGTCGTCGCCATCTCTGTTCGTCTCTCTCCTCCATGGCTTCTTCGTTATCTTCTCTCTCCTCCATCAACAAAGTTGTTTCATCAATGTCAAAGTTCTCTCGTAAAAAACACAATCCACCTCATATGGCGTCCACCACCACCATCACGCATCACGGCTGGTCAAGAGGACTACCTTCTCTTTGGATCTATCTAGAAACTTTACACAATCTCAATCTCACCTTCCTCTCTCTAACAAGTTCAAAATTCCGAACCCCCATCACTTCATTCCTCAAGCCGCAGTCACCGCCTTCGATATGCATTATGACGATGTTGTCGTCGTGTTTACTACTTTTTGTGAGTACTATTTTTTTATCTATCCACAATCATGTTGATTATATGTAACACATTTTTTTAAAAATATTATTATTTTTTGGACTTGAATGTTTTATGTTACTATTTTTTTTATTATATTAATCTTTATGTTACTGCTTTTGTTGAATATGTGTTATTGTTCATGTTACTATAATTTTGAGCATGTTACTGTTTTAGTTAAACATGTTACTACTATCATTTTTCTAAATATTTATATTTAATATTACTAATTTAATTGAATATTATTTTTTTTGTATTTGAATGATATTATTTTTTGCGTTTGAATTTAAGAGAGATAATTATTGTTAAGCATGTTACTATTTTTGTTGAGCATGTTACTATTTTTGTTGAACATGTTACTGTTATTTTAAAAAAATATTAATATTGAATGTTACTATTTTTTTATGTTTAAATGTTACTATTTTTTTGTGTTTAAATGATATTATTTTTTGAATTTAAATGATTTTTTTTTTTGTATTTGAATGTTATTTTATATATATATATATATATATATATATATATATATATATATATATATATATATATATATATATATATATATATATATGAGACAGATATAGTTCTAACCTATATATGGATATAGATAGATATGATAGAGAAAAAATTTTAATGTTAGTTAAATTCCTAAGATTTAAGAGTTTTTAATTTTTAATTTTACTTCACTTCTAAAGGAAAGAGATAGTCTGGTAAAACTGACAAAAAACGAACTTCATAACAAATAAGTTTCTTTAGCAGACTTAAGTCCAAATAAGTTCAAATAAGGGGACCAGCCTCGCCCAATGGTTTCTTGTCATATAAATTGATCACGTACAACAAAAAATAAGGATATTTGCGAGTTTTTTATTACAAAAAAGTTTAAGGGCCCTCTCAAAAAATTGGTAACAACTAACTTGTTTATAGGACTGATAGTCGAACAAGTTCGAATGAATTCGAGTCAAGTCTAAAAAACTTGTTTTTTTAATCGAACCTAAAAAATTGTTCAATTTTGATTTGTTTACAAAACGAGTCGAGTCTAAACGAACCGAATCTAAGTATTTACATATAAACGAGTCAAGTTTATCGAGTTCTAACTAAGCCTATCGAACTTGTTTTTTAAACGAATTTAAAAAATTGTTAAAGAGTGATTTGTTTAAATAACGAGCTGAACTTAAACGAACAAAAAACAAACCGAACTAGAGTAGTTAGGTTTGATTAATTGCACTACTTGTTCATCTATCTTTCTCTAAGATCAAATTTGACATGTCTCCCTTAGGGGTGTCCATTGGTTGGATTGCCCATGGATCTCGTTATTTGCCTTGAAAATCAATAGGTTCGACAGTCGACCGTTGAGCCCAAACCCAATATCTTTTAAGAGAAGATTTGAATTTGTCCTCAAACTCATTACTTGGCCCATGAACCCACCTACAAAAACCTGTTAAAAACTCGGCCCAAGAGCTCGTCTACCCTTCCACCTAATTGTTTGAAAAAAAATTGACTATCGAAACTTTGAAAGTTTGGTGACAATATATGACTTTATTTTGTTTAAATAAAATTATTTATTATTTATTTTTTATCCATTTTAATTATACTTTTAATTCAAATATATAATTTATAAAAATACTAAGTTAAAACTTGTTTAAATGAAATTGTATTATACATATAAAAGAAAAGGTCGTCCGCAAAAGCTTGTTCAATGAGTGACGGGTTGGGTTGTAGGTAACCTACCCGTACCCAAAACTCGGCCTAGCCCATCTGACAACTCCTTTGAGCAAGAGCTTGGGCCTACCCTGTCTAGGCTCGATTCAAAAAATATTTCACGGGCCTAACCCATAGACACCCCTAATCTCTCTAATAACCCCCCTCCCCCAATCTTTTCTCTCTAGCTACATAATCTATATCTATATCTATACTACTAATAAAAGTACCTTAGATAAAAACCTTTTGATTACCATTTTTACCCTTGAACAATCCTAAAAAGTCATATTTGCTATCCTCATCCTAATGTCTAAAGAGGTTATGAATGTATCAATTGCCAATTGGAATTTGATGTCTCCCAAGTTCTTTAACTTCATATGCTTCTCTTCTCGCTCTCATTCTCTCACAAACTGTGTGTGCGTAATCAGAGGTATAGCTTCACCGAGTAAGGATTGAACAACAATCTCTGTTCCTTTTTTTTAAGTAATCTATCAACCATAGATTTTGCTTGGTGCTATTAGTGATCTATCATAGTTATTGCATGCTGTAATTTTTCTTTAGTGATCTTTTTTTTAATGTAACTGCTCATGTTTTAAATGTCACATACTTTTTTTCATCATGCAATAACGAAACCAAGCAATTGCAGCAATTGTTCTTGTTGTCATACGATAAGTTAAAGATCAATGTTTTATATTATAATGAAACCTATGATTCAAGTAATTGTACTTTGAAGTACTGTTGTATTGTCCCTAATTGATTGGTCTATCTGTTATAGTTTTTGTTTTATAAAAAATTTAACAATGGCTGAAATAATGTGATTTCATTTTTTAATTCTAAAAAGTTCAATTATAAGCTTTTCTATTTTTTGTTGGTTTTTTTTAAATATATTATTATTTATTAAATGGCAATTTTTTCACTCGTAGGATCAAACCAAACTCGCCAATCATATTTAATATTAAATCAGCCACACCCGAATTCACAATTGATGTTGATTATTTTGCAATTCTTTGAAAGAATTTTAGGTAAATGCCTGCTATTTTTTACTTGGTTTTAACACTAAACTTGTGAAGGTAATCAACTGAGAACTCCCTTCGATTTGGTTCTATTTCTTTGGATGCTATTGATTTTGATCCAATTACATCTGCCTTTCTTGATATATATTGACATTACCTAAAGCAACCAAAACATTATGAGCTTTTAATTTTTTTTGTTCGTTCTCTCTACGTTATCGATATTCTAGCAATGTGAAAATTCTTATTGTAACAACATTCTTTACATTGAAATTCAAACTACAACAGAGTTTCTACACCCTTGATTATAGCATTTAACTTTTTTGGAGTTATAGAGTCATTGTCCTGGTAATTAAGGAAATAAGTGTAATTTAACAAAAACTTATCAGCATACGCTTAAGCAATAACAACTAGATGCATGTTTAAAAGATAAAGCAATAACTAGAAGAGGATTCTTCAATTAACTTATCAATGTTAATGTCACCATATATTCTTTTATTCATAAGTGTGTTTTTTAGTCTTTTTTGAACAATATTTTATAGTTTTACTTATTCTTATTTTTGGGAGTTAATTTGTTGTACATCAAGGAAAAGAAAAGAATTGCAAGTCTAGCCACACAACTCTATCCTTTCTCGCTTATGGTTTTGTGGACATATGTGCTCATTTTCTGGTTGTATCTCTGCATCACAGATGAGTGAAGACTACCTTTTGATCATAAGCCAACGGTCAAATAATTGATGCCACAATACATGCAGTCATTAAAATTTTTTAATACTTGATGATCCAATTCCATTTTTTAGGGCAGCTAGATAATCCGTGGAGCTGCATTACACTACAGAACTTTATTTTTTTTAAGAATGATCTCATGGAGGAATGTATATTCTTTGGACACATCTTCCATGATACTAATCAAGATGATACATTCCCAGAGCCTAGAGTCAATTGAGAGTGCTATGGCTTTTGTGTTGTTTATGCTAGCTTTAATCTTTATTTTTTGAAGGGTTATTTAGGATGACTTTATCATTTTTCTTTTAAAAATCTTGATTTAACAGTTCTTTGCCTTTTCGGAATGCTAGACAATTGATTTAATAACAATGCATCCATTAACTATTAGTTTCATCTATATTTTGATTTTGGGTGCTTTTCTTGGAACATTATACTCAATTGGAAAAGTCGGTCATGTCTATAATATTCAATATTCAATACACAAAATAACCTTAATAAAATAATTAATGTCTATCTTATCTTTCTGTAATTAATAACATTATTAAATTAAGTTAAATTTTCACAGTTATGTAGACTTTTGGGTTGACGACTATTGGCTTCCTATAACATACTTTGAATAAATCATCCATATTTTCAATGAATACACATAAAACCAGGTCAAGCTAATATTCCTCGAGGATGAGTTGGATCTATGCAGTGACTGTAGCTATACCTTCCTAAGCCAAAGAATCCTGAAATTGACAAATAAAGTTTCAAAAAACACATAAACTTCTCAATTCCTTTACCTTGGCAGTACAAATCTACACATTTTTCTTGTCATAAGAGAGCATGATTAAGAATGACTCATACTCTGTGCAAGCACCTTTTTTATTCTTTGTTTTGTGTTTTCCTTTGCTCTGGTTCATAGCCACTTCCAATCTACTTTTTATGTTCAAGACTTCTCTCTGTTTCATGTGCATACAAGTTCGTTGAATTGTGTTAAATTAGTCCAAATATTTCAGACTCCAGGGAACTCCATAACTTTGTTTCCAAAAGTGATTGCAAGCGCACATTTAGAAGAGTACTACTTGTTACATAAAATATCGGATAATACAAGACACATTGATATTGTTTGCAACAACACTATATAGCATTGAATATTTTATATAGTCTATACATAAATCACGCGTGCACTAACTAGTATAAAAAAAGAAAAAAACAATGAAATTTTAAATCAAGTAGGTTCTTTAGCTCTGAACATTAAAGAGTAAATTTAGTCTTACTGAGTTATAGTAACTATGGAGACTCAAATTCAAGCGTTAAATGATAAAATTTGAATTCTTATCTACTGTATCTAAGTTTCGGATTCGACGTAAGTGTGGTGGGCCCTTTTGCTAATAATTATGTGATACTGAGAAACAATACTTCTAACGAATATGTGGAATGTCTTACTCCGAACTTTCAATTATTGACACGACACGAACCGAACACAAAATTAATGGGTTGCACACAAAATTAAACAAGTCAATTGGTTAAAACAGGTCAACACGCTTAAACACGAAAAAAATCATGTCAAAATCAAGTTAACCCGATTTTAACTTGATTAACCCATATATTTTAAACGAGTTGGTATGATTCGGATACGAACCAGACCTAACTCATTGTAGATTCGTTTAACCCGTTTATGACAGTATAATTCTTAACATTATTATGATAGTATACTAGTATAATTTTTGCTTTAATTTTTGGATTGAAACTTAAAAGTATTTTAGTTAATTTCATTAATAAGATGTGATATGTTATTTGTGAAAAAATTATTTGAAATTTTGGATAAATGATTGAAATGTGTATTTAATGGTATGAACACGTGTGGAAATATGTTATGTGTGTTAAATAGGTTTGTATATTAAATAGGTTAATCATATCATTTTATGCATGTTAACTCAAAAAGAATCTGTTTAATAAATGTGTCAAACATGTCGAGTTCGGGTAACCTGTTTAAAGGTCAGATCAAGTTAGTATTTATACATCTCAACATGATTATTAAATATGTCAAGTTTAAATTTTGAAATTTGAAATTTGACGACACAAATTCGAAATCAACTTAATATGAAATAACTCAACCCGACACCTTTGACGCCTCTAATCTTACTTACATATAATATTATGTACAAAATAAAAAATAAGGGTATTCACGTAATAAATTGTATATCTAAGAAAGGATGTTCTCGTAATTTACTCAAAAATGATTTATTGAACGGAAAGAGAAAAAATGGTGTACATTCGAAAACCCTTTAGCCAACGGTTCCCATATTCTCCCACGTGGTAATGGATAAACTGTTTCCTTGCACATGAAACACCAATGGCTGTGGCTACTCTGGCCCTGCACTGCCACTGCTTGTTGTTCTCTTCCTCATCATCGAACAAGTCTATAACAAGATTAAGAACATGGCTTCCCAACGAAACACCCACTTTGAGTTCTTTACAGAGGTCTCACTTTTCACTCATCTCTTGTTCTTCTTCTACTTCCCCGCCGTCGCCGGAAGTCAGTACGCCGACTGCAGAGTCTTCCGTCAACTTGGGTCTCTCCCTCTTCTCCAAAGGACGGGTATTTTCATCATTCTTTTTTCTGTTCATCTTTCTCAAATTGAAAATCTCGAAGAGCCTTTTCTGGACTTGAGTACATTGAAATAACCTTAATTAAGGTTCTTATTATGCCCTCAAATTTATTTTCTATTATTCATCATTCATCATTCATCTTTCTCAATTTGGAAGTCTTGAACAGCCGTTTCAAGAACTAGGTACATTGAATAGCGGTAATTTCGTTTCTTATTATTTTCGGAGAAGCCTGAATATGGGTCCTCTGATTTTTTTGTGATCCATGGCCACCATATGTTATGATATGGATATTCACTCATACTTTGTCTGATTCTGCACCTTGTCTGTTTCATTTAACCCCACTCTGATGAAGTTTGTCCAGTTGTTATTTCACTTTAGTATTGTGGATATAGTTTTTCAATTGAGGACATGAAGATATTGTGGATTCGATGCAGCCATCTTGTAAAGAAAGTATCGAATTCTTTCTGACAAGTACCTGTTTGAATTTCCGAGATAAAGTATACCAACATAAGTACTTTTAGGTTTGATTGAAGGAACCAGGTCAGTTTGAAATTGATACAATCCAAAATTGCAGTGATGGTTTCACCCTGGATAAGGAGTCAAATGTGAAGTTTTCAATTGATTTGTGAAACATGAGTAGACAGAGAGAGTAAAACATGTATCCAGGCGAAATCCGTGTAACCACCAATTTTTAGCATGAGTAATCTCTTAGTGTCAAGGGTTGGAATCTTTGGGAGTTTAGTATAAGTGCACGAAATTTTTAGTGGAAATACGAGAGCACTAGATGGTGTTAAAAGATTAGCGTAGGGCAGAGCCAAGACTCTTCCAAGTAAGGCAACTGAAACTACACCCAGCAAGTTTAGTGGAGCTGTTAGCTAAGGTATAACAGCTTTATTCTGGGAAAGCAGATTAAGAATGGTTGAATTAAGTTTATAACTATTTTATAAATGTAGAAGCACCAGAAGATTGTATTTTGTCAAAAACAATTTCTTCTATTTCTGTCATTTGAGTAGCACAATCTGATTTCTTTCGGGAGATTAAATTTCAAGTATGAATTTTCCGAATCTGAAGGGTGCAAGATAAATGTGTATTCCATATTCGTTAAATTGCCAGGTTAAAGATGCTCTTGTTCAGTTTGATACAGCACTTACTTTGGATCCTAGTCCTATGGAGGCTCAAGCGGCTCTCTATAACAAAGCCTGCTGTCATGCCTACAGGTAGAATTCTACCGTTCCTTTTTCTTTATTCTGAAGTTTTGCTACAGATGTTGATATTGAAAAACGAGATTGAAGTAACTTAAGGGCTGTTTTTTAAAGTACCTTTTAGGAAAATGACTTTTCGTTGTACATGCTGTACATAAACTCGGTCTAATTTCAATTTAAGAATCGATGAAGTTTATTCTGCCTTTATTTTATTTTAACTGCACAGTGTGTTGCTATTGTACAAATAGCAATAGTAGAAAAATAGGCCCATTAGCAGGCACACTGCTCAACACATAGGAACAAAAAGACCACTTTGCATTTTGAGACATGCAAATAATCCCACCACAATCTATCCACCAGGCATTACAATTGACGTGGCAGCATAGTGCTTAGAACCCTATACAAATACCGACTCTTGTAGGTAGAATGATGCGTATTTATTGCAAAGTTCTGCATAAAGCAAATATTGAGGTTGTGGCTGCCCCCCTTGAAGGAGCAGCTTTTAAGGGAGTAATGCCTCTTTAGCTATCATATAACCATGCTTCCGAGTTCTTTGAGAATTCTGGGTAAATTTAGTCCAAATGATAAAGGCTTTGCTGCTATAATGAAGTTCCATGGACTATATACCTTAAAGCCTCAACTGGGAAAGAATTCCAAACAAACTGGTCTTCTTTAGCGAAATTTTAAGAGGTGGCAAATTATCCCAAATCTCACTTTGCTGCACATTTTGGGTTGAGGATGGCCTAAAATGAAGGAGAAAATAGAAACTACAAAGTCGACCGTGGCATCTCTATGGATTATAGAGCTTGCAACAACGTCATTCCTCATCTGCAAATCCAGCTCTACAACAGTTGCTAAGCACCAAAGACCTAATTAAGGTCAAGTTGATTCTTGTTGCAAAGTTAGAATGGTCATGGGCATTTAAGACCAGTCACAGATGGGACAACTGACTAGATCGTTTATTTCCCTCAATCACATTAGAAGTATGGAATGTTTTCCACGTGTGCTCCTTGCATTACCTTGTCATTCTCCCTTATCTGGAAGTTACTCAAGAGTTGCAGAGAATCAGAGGAAATGGGAAAGGTTGGGAGCATTTTTTGGAGTCAGCTGGGAGTTCAAACGTTCTTTACTAATATAAAGAAAATAAACTTAGTCAAATATTTCAGTAGTGTCGTACTGTTTGTATGATGTCGTGGCATAGATTGCTTGCTTGTGTGTTATAAGTTACTTTTGTGTCATTCAACAAGTTTCTAGGTTCTTATCGGAAATTCAACCGTGTATATTACTTTGAACAATGTCAAGTTAGCTTTATGGATCTGATTTGTTTTTTTATTTATTTGAGAAAGAGGGGAAGGAAAAAAAGCTGCGGAGTGTCTACGCACTGCTTTGAGAGACTATAACCTCAAATTTGGTACAATTCTTAATGATCCAGACTTGGCCTCTTTCAGAGCTTTGCCTGAATTTAAGGAACTCCAAGAAGAGGTTTGCAACTAATTTTGGCTACATTGTCTTCTGTTTTTTTCTACATATGCGAAACATAAAACATTCAAGTTGCATTGTTCTATAAGGTTGTAGTTTGCATCTCGTCTTCGGTCAAGTTTCTTTGATCTCCCTGATAAAAGAAGTAAAAGTAATAATTTAGTGGTGAAAAATGTAATGGAGTACTTGCATTGTAGAACATTATATCTGTAGCCTTTTCGTTTTATTTACAGGCTAGGCTGGGTGGGGAAGATGTAGGCTACGGTTTTCGAAGAGACCTCAAACTCATTAGTGAAGTCCAAGCACCATTTCGAGGGGTTAGAAGATTTTTCTATGTCGCATTTACTGCAGCGGCAGGAATTTCACTGTTCTTTACAATACCCAGGCTATTCCTTGCAATTAAAGGTGGTGATGACGCTCCTAATATCTGGGCGACAGTTGGGAATGCTGCCATTAATTTTGGGGGTAAACAGTGACCTAGCTTTGTCAATGTCGTTATTTGGTTGTTGATGGTGTGCATTTAGAGTTATTACCCGGCTTTAAACAATAGCAATTGACTTGTTTCTCAAAATGACTAAGCTTTTGAATCAGCAATTTACAGGTATCATAATTCTTGTGGCATTATTTTTCTGGGACAACAAGAAAGAGGAGGAACAACTTGCACAAATATCACGAGATGAAACATTATCAAGGTTGCCTTTGCGCCTTTCAACTAATCGGGTTGTTGAACTTGTGCAGTTACGAGACACCGTGAGGCCTGTTAGTATCATTGCTTCTCCTTAATAGACTATATTCCCCATATTGCCTTCACAATGAAATATTTTTTTGAAAAAGAAACAAGGAAATGAAGAAAAGCCTGTTTCCCATCCATGTCTAGATAGTGCAACAACATCAAGTGTGGGCTCTTTGCATCGTGACAAGTAAATGGTGAGAAAAAGACGAATTTTTTGGGGGTTTTCAACTCGAAGATTTTACCAACTAATTTTGAGCATCTTTAAATATTTTCATGATATACCATTTTTGCTGTCATTTTTCTCCTTAAGCATCATAGATATCTACTATTATATACACAGAACCTTCATTGCATATACTATGTTAATGTTTTTATTTCCTTTTCCCCTTAACTATACAGTTGTCCATGTCCCTCATTGTAGGGTTCATTTTCTGACTGATACTTGGCTTAAGGTTATTTTGGCTGGGAAAAAGGAGTCTGTCTCTTTGGCCATACAGAGGGCAGAGAGGTTCCGAACTGAGCTTCTCAAACGAGGCATTCTTTTGGTTCCTGTTGTTTGGGGTGAAGGTAGAGCACCGAAAATCGAGAAGAAAGGCTTTGGTCTTCCTCCGAAGGCAGCTGCTTCTCTTCCATCTATAGGGGTAAGACTATGATTGAGAATTCCCATATGCATTTGTAATGGCTACCATCATCCTTAGACGCCAAGGACGAATTCTGACCATATAATATCTAAAAGGAACCAAAAGAAATGATCGATGTAAAAATGACAGCTCCTCTTAAAAATGCTGGAATCCCAATGGTACAGACCCTATCACTACGAAAATATAGGACTGATCTCGTATGATTACTTCATTAAATGCATCTTTCATTCGCTGTCATCCTCACTATAAAAGGCCTTGGGTCAAATATCGGTCATACCACTGGTTCCCCTTCACAAGTGTGCACTCACTCTGTTTGTGTGCATGCGGGGGCAAACTGTTGCACGTGTTTGTATTTCAAGTCCAGAAGGCCATACCCTATGTCATATATTTGAAAGCATGGTGTCTATAGGACATCAAATTTTGGAGAACCCTGTGCATGTTATAAGCATGTATTGAATCAAGACATTTTGTTTGTTAATTGACACTTACCTGGATGGCACCATTGCAGGAAGATTTTGAGAAGCTGGCCCAGTCAGTAGTTTCAAAATCAAAATTGAAAGCTGAGATTCGATTCAAGGCCGAGGTGGTATCACCTGCAGAGTGGGAAAGGTTTGTGCAACTCTGTTTTGTCTACGTAGGTACCATGTCAATTGTCTTTGTCGTTGTGAATGACACATTCCCCTTAACAGAGCACAGATTGTCATTTTCAAAAGTGGATTGCGTTCCAGTGGCACATGTACTTCTTTCTAAATTTTTCCTATGAAACTGTATCGGATTTTAGCTACTTTAATGTTTTGTTTACTCCAAAATGTTGTACTCAATCTAAGGTTATCTTTGATTAGTTCAAGTTGCAAATAGCTTCTTCCTTATTGAATTCTGGTCTCTTCCGGCTTTCGGTTTTTCCTGAACTTAGGTGGATAAAGGATCAACAAAAGTCTGAAGGAGTTACTCCTGGGGAGAATGTGTACATAATACTGCGTCTAGATGGCCGTGTTCGAAGATCAGGAAAGGTCAGTACTCTGATGGAATATTATTGCACAGTTTATCTTTTCTTTCTTTTTTCCTTATTCTCCCTTGGACTGAAATGGTATCTATGATTGGTTGGCATGTTGGGTGGATGATAACAGGTAATCCATTTGATGAAGGTTGATTATGGAAAATATTTATCACAGCCTCTGTAGGGCTGAATAGAATAACTTAGGATTTTTACCCATTCTTGCATTTTGCCTCATGGTTACCAAACAGAATCTCATGGCATTCAGGTGGTAATTGTAGTTAATTGGTGATTGTTTAAGCTAAACTCGAAAAACTTATTCACTCTTCTCTAGATAGTGTTGTGCGCTCCACTTGTATAATTGTGAGAGAAGATCAACGTTTCTCCCCATCCCGGAACAATAATTGGTATCAGAGTGTGGTTGTCCTAAGTTGTACTAGACACATTGTAGGCATATCTTGTAATTGCTTGCATTCCTAGTTTGTTTGCCACTAAACAATTGTCGATCTAGGTTGTTCTGGTTTCATATGGACTTACACTGAACACTTTGTTTCTTTCTCAGGGCATGCCTGACTGGCAACAAATTGTGAAGGAGCTGCCACCAACGGAAGCATTGCTGAGCAAGCTAGAACGTTAACATGAGTTGCTTTGGTTTATTACACGCTTGATGCCTTAGTCTGTCCGGTCCCTTAGGCCTAGTTTCCAAAAAACACAACCAACTGAGCTATTCATTGTGTTGTTGGATTGTCTATAGGCCACTTGGTAGGATGTATGAAAAAAGAAAAAGAAGAATGGTAAGGATCAACTTTCTATCCTTGTAAAAGAAACATCTTCTTTCCACCTTTAAGAAGGATGAGAAGTAGAAATAATGAATTTTTTCGGGTTTGATATGATGCATATCTTACCGGTATATCTTTATATATGAAATTAACTTATTGTGATACAGAGTAGAACAAATATATAAAGGGATGTAAAAGTAAGTGACCTACATATCAATATACATGTTTACCTTTCCTTTTACTCTTTTGTTCAATTTTGGGTTGATAGATTTTGATAGAATTAAAGGGGAAAGACGCATTCCTCTAGTTTTTCTGCCTTTAACCTTTCTTTACTAACCAAACATAATATCTTTTTAGTTGCTCCTCCCTCCGCCCCTTTTTTTTTTCTCCCATTTTTTGTTCTTCCACTTTTCATTCTTAACTTTTCACTACAAAATGGGGGTGACAATTTTTGATACAATACGAAAACATGACTCAAAATTGACACGAAATTAGTAAGTTAGAATTAGTAATTTTTTGACATAAACTGTTAACACGAATAATAAATAGATCAAGTTAGTGTTAAATACAAACAATATAAAATTGACACAATTAACATGGTTAATTACTATTATAAAAATAAAATATTATTTTTTGTTATATTTTATGAAGTAGTGATATAATTATTGTACAAAAAAAATGTTTTTATTCATTTTTATTATTATATTTATTAAGTTAATTTTTAGTTTATAGAAAATATATGAGCATAGGTTTGATTAAGAGAATTAAATTTTAAACTTAAATCTAAGCGTTAAATTTTGTATTTACGAGTTCTTGAAGGAACTCAACCCACCTAACGTGCCTAACACTCAATTTTCTCTGGGAATGAAGGTATTTTAATGTCTGATGATCAGAATATAACACAAACTCATATGGCAATAGATAATACCTCCAATGGCGAAGATCTTGTACCACAACGTAGAACTCTTTGTCATATGTAGAGTATCGTTGTTTAGCTTCATTGAATTTTTCACTGAAGTAAGCAATAGGATGACCCTCTTGACTCAAAACTCCACCTATCCCTACACCAGATGCATCACAAGCAACCTCAAACACCTTAGAAAAATTTGGATGTCAAAGAACCTCTGTCATCCTGTGCTTAATTTCTTGAACGACTACAGCAAGTGTCCATTGAAACTCCCCTTTTTTCATGCACTCTGTGATGGGAGCCATAATGGAACTAAACCCTTTAATAAATCGTCTATAGAAGGTGGCCAAACCATGAAAACTTTGAACCTCAGAAATTGTTCTTGGCACTAGCCAATCCCTAATAGCACGAATTTTCTCTGGGTCAGTTGCAATACCATGCGCAGAAATAACAAATCTAAGGAAAAGCACTTGAGTTTGCATAAAGGAGCACTTCTTAAGGTTCGTATAGAATTTTTTCGCACGTAATGTCTGCAAAATTTGTCGAAGATGATCCAAATGCTCTTCTTTAGACTTACTATAGATCAAGATGTCATCAAAGTAAACAACCACAAATTTTCCTAGGAAAGGACGCAGTATTTGAGTCTTAACCCTCACAAATGTGTCAGGTGCATTAGACAATCCAAAAGGCATGAACAACCACTCATAAAGTCCATCCTGGGTTTTAAATGCGATTTTCCATTCATCTCCTGGTCTAATTTGGATTTGATGATAACCACTGTGCAAATCAATTTTGGAGAACCAAAGTGCACCGGCCAAAAGGTCAAGCATATCTTCAAGTTTCGGTATAGAAAATCGATACTTGACTGTAATTTTGTTAATGGCACGACTATCAACACACATTTTCCAAGAGCCATCTTTCTTAGGGGTCAACAAAGCAGGGACAACACATGGACTAAGACTATGACGAACAGACCTTTTTTGCAATAGTCCATCTACTTGTCTTTGGAGTTCAGCACGTTCAGTGGGATTCATACGATAATGGGGAAGATTAGACAACTGAGATCCTGAAACTAAGTCAATAGCATGCTGAACATCTCTCATTGGTGGCAACTCATCGGGTAGTTCCTCAGGAATCACATCATGGAACTTTCTTAATAGACTATCAACCTCAGGCAAAAGATCGTCTTTAGATTCCAGAGGACTTTGAACAACTTCTTTAACAACTAGAGCTACCATTATACCAGACTCTTTTCTCTCTTTCTCAAATTCTCTATAGGTCAAGATGTGAAGGTCTTTCTTGTGAATTACTGGGGAAGATGACCTATACTTTGAAGTATTACTTTCTGAAGGTTTCGCAGGTTTTAACTTAATGGTTTTCCCCTTATGCTTAAAAATATAGGTATTTTTCCTCCCATAGTTTGTCACATCTAGATCAAAAAGTCACGGGCGACCCAACAAGACATAAGCAGCATCCATAGGTAAGACATCACACCATATATGATCTGAATAGTCACCCATCTGAATAGGGACCAAATATCTATGTGAGACTGGTAAGGAGGTCTTGTCAACCTAGGCGACTTTGTAAGGTTGTGGGTGTGTCTCTGACTTAAGCTGCAACTGAGCTACAGTTGATTTAGAGATGACATTCAATGAACTTCCCCCATCAATGATGACCTTGCAAACTTGACCCCCACATCGGACTAGAGTATGAAAAATGTTGGTGCGTTTCCATGATGCTCTGTCTGAAGGGGTGGATAAGATACATCGCATCACACTGATACGAGTGTCATCAGTTTACCACTCTTCCTCACCCTCATCTAGTAACTCTAAGGGTTCCTCATCCAAAGGATCAACTTCTTGGTCAACATCCTCTATGTCAAGTGAATTCTCTAATCCCTGGTTAATGGTCAAGGTACGCTGAGGGCACTGTAAAGAAATATGACCCTTGCTATGACAACGGTGACACTCTATGGAAGAACTGTCCTGGCAAGAACCTGTGAGTGTAGAATCTCGACCCCTAATGGTATTACCTCTCAAGTTGGGGTAATTGTTACCCCTGGATGTGACAGGACCTGATTGGGTGACGCCTCGAGACCGATCAAATGGGACTGACCTTGATAGTTGAGATTCTCCGGTTTGAGAAGGCATTCGAAGCTGAAAGGGTGGCCTAAGGCATTGTTCAATCTCTAAGGATTTATAATATGCTTCCTCAACCGTTTCAGGAGAGTGTAAGTTAAGCTCTCTTTTAATCTCAGGTCGTAAGCCATTAATGAATTTTGTAACTGTTACTCAAAGCTCTTCCTTTATGTCACATCTCAGAAAGAGTTCTTCAAATCGAGCTAGGTAATCAGTCACACTCGAGGTCAATTGACGCAAGTTCATCCACTTGTCCAAAAGTTGGCGCTTATAGTAAATAGGGAGATATTTATCTCACAATTTTTGTTTCATCTCAGCCCATAAAATAATTAGTTGTCCCTCTAGGCACTCTTGGTCTCGTTGGACTCCCTGTCAATATCTCTTAGCCGAACCAACAAGTTTTATTTTGGCAAAACGAACCCAATGGTTGTCGGACATATCATACCAATCAAAATAGTCATCCATGTCATCCAACCAATCTATGAAAGCAACAGGATCTAACCTACCATCAAAGCTAGGAGCATCCACTTTGAATCTTTGTGTGATATCCCTAGATTCTTCGTGGACATGCCTATGTCGAGGATTATGGTAACGCAGAGGGGAAGACCTATGGTATCTGGCACGTGGGCGGAAGGGCTTATGATAACCATCCATATCACCCTCTGCTGAATAGTCAAACATGACTACCTCAGCAGGATCCTCCTGAACATTCCTATGACCTACGTTTCATCCAAAAAGCAGTATTAGGAGGTGTCTTCCTATCTAGACGATGTATTCAGCTCCCCTGAGCTACTTGCGAAGTGGATAGGACACCTTGACATGAGTCAGTAGGATTTATCATGAGAGGCAGGTGCCAAACATTGGGTACTTGGTTAGACTTAGGTGAAACTTATGACTCACTCTAGTCATACACAATTGGGCTAGTTGAGTAGTAACTTGAGAAAGTTGTTGCCCCGTTCCTTTAACTTCCTCACGTAACAAGTCGACTGATTATTTAGTATCGGTTATATCAATGGTGAGGGTCTCAAATTTTTGTTCTAATGAAGTTTGAGATTCTGAAAGCTCACGAAGGGTCATAGTGAATGTAATGTAAAATTTGGGCTAATGTAAATGGTCGACTAGACTAAAAATTAAACCAAGTAATAAAAATTTTAAATCAATGCAAATGGTCACACAAAAGAACAAACGTATTGTAAAGAGGCTCAAATAAACGTGAGACAAGCAACAATGAATTTAACAAGAAATTGGGTAAGTTAAGTTATGAAGGTGGTGTGTGGGAACAACAAACAAAGAAGGTTATGAAGGTGGTATGCGGGAACAACAAACAAAGAAAGTTTAAGTTTTTTTTTTTTTGTTTGACTTACCAACAAATATAAATACTAGTTACCAATTCTCAACTAAAAGAACTCGTACCTGGTGTTAGATGCAAATCCAAGAGGATATTTGACAAGTTAGGGGATGATCCTACAAAATGTAGAACTTTTTAGGGTGTTTCTGCAATTTCTAGAACTTCTGGGGTGATGTTTCTATAATTTTTTGAACCTGTTGGGACGTTTCTGCATTATTGGAATTTCTGGATGATACTTCTGTAATTTACTAGAACTTCTAGGGTGATTCTGTAACTTTCGAGAACTTCTGGGGAAGTTCTTGTAATTCTAAAACTTTATGGGGGTGAAAGGATTAAAACTAATGTCTTCTTCCTTAACACGATGGAACGAGGAAAAAGATGGGCAGCGATGAAGTCAAAGCAGCACAGGTCAACGACGAAAATAGGCGCAATGAACAGTACACAATTTTTTTATTTTTTTTTATGGAACGAGACCAGAACAGTGTGCACGATGAAAATTTTTTTTTTTCTAGAATAGGAACGATGAACAGTAAGAATCTGCCAAAAAAAAAATTTCGATGAACGGTGTTGTTGAGATTTTTTGTGATTTATACGAATCGAAATTAGACACTGATATCAAATTGATGTAGATCGTATTAGAGAAGAATTAGGGATAAGAAGGGAAGAAGAAAGAGATGAGAAAAGAAGAATAAGGAGATGAGAATAAAGAGAATTTTAGAAAGAAGATTCAATATCAATAATCAATCAAAGTCTACCAAAATAATAACATATCTCCTATATATATATAGGGAGACCACAAATCCTAAAAAAACTCTAAAAAAAATAAATAGTCATAATGACAACTAAACCCCTGAAAAGTATAATGACAAATAATTCATAATCCTTACGCCTACGCCTACTATAACGAAATATAATCCGATTCCTATCAGCAGGTCATTCACACTGGGATTAGGGTTTTATGAAAGATAAATTTATCGTGGTCTAGTTTCAAAGAATTAATAAAATTTAACTATTGTCCCTTGAGCTAATTTTGCGTTCTACCATAAGCATTTGAAGCCAACTGGACATCAACCTTTTCCATGGTCCAAGTCAAATGGCAATTTTGTGGATGCCAACAGTTTGGATTCCATTTTCTTCAAACTAAACTAATTAAACTGGCCTGCCTGCCTGCCTCCTCTCTTGTCTTGTTAAACCATATATCCTAAGGAAGAAGAACTTGAAAGAAGGAAAACATCGAAGACAACACAGCACAAACAATGGAAAACTCTTCTTGTTTTCCAGTTCTGATCTCTTCCTTGTTGATTGGAGCTCTGATCATCTCCGCCAATGCTGGCGGAGACCACGGGGAGTTTGGCTCGACGCCTGTTACAATAGGTTGCCGAGGCTCCGTTGCGGAGTGCATGGCCGGTGACGAATTCGAAATGGACTCCGAGATCAACCGGCGGATATTAGCAACCATCAACCACATAAGCTATGGTGCTCTACAGAGGAATGTTGTTCCATGCTTTCAGAGGGGTGTTTCTTACTACAATTGCCAGCCAGGTGCAGAAGCTAAACCGTACACCCGTGGCTGCAGTGCCCTTACTCGTTGCCGAAGTTGATTTTTGTCCCTTAATGTGTCATTTGAATTCTGGCTAGTTTGATTTTTTTTCTTTCAAGTTTGCTTTTTCTTAGATTTCTAAGGAAGGTGATCTTAATTACAGTTGATCATTGATAGTGTCACATGAGTTTTATTCTATGTTTGTATCTATTTAAATTTATATCCAATCAATTCCGTTTGATAATTCAAGAATTATCAATTCTAAACTTTATGTTCTGCTTTAATCTGTGAAGAAATTTTATGACATCTAGCGATCTTTATTACTTGCTATTTTTTATGTTTTGTTTAGATTATTATCAAACAACTCTCTCCTAACCATTATAATTCTCCCGGAGTGTACTCTCCCGATGACTTTTATTCATCAATAAAGATCTCTAGCCACCGCTGTCGTTCCCGAGAATGGAGTAGGTCACCCGGACCGAACCACTATAAATCTGTTTATTTGCTATTATTTACCATTTTGTCATTCATTAACTATTTACTGCTCATTAATAGTATCTCTTGATATATTCGACTGTTGATTTTGTGTCATATCAATTTGTGCATCATCAGTTTGGCACCGTCTGTAGAAAATGACTAGATTTTTTACTCTCTCTTTCAACCCATGGTAATCATGACTAGATCGATGAGTCAACAATCGGGAGGCAACAATCCAACCCATTGGGAGGAGGCTCCGTTACGACGACCCCTGTCATTGGACAACAACTTCTACAAACCATGCAGCTGCTGGTAAACCCAAATCAATAGATCATACAGTTGATGCTCGCCTAAGGAAGCGTCGCCCCTCACCATGTGGGAGGAGTCTCACTCCCTCCAACAAGAGAGGAGCCACAACCCATCCTCTCTGGGCGCCAAGCAGTCTCCCACCATGGGGGCCCTCGCCAGAATGCCCCAAGGCCACACCAGGGCACCCCTCTCCCAACAATCCCTCCTCAGTGTGTAGGGAGCTCACGTATTCCCCCTCCACACGTATCTGCGCAGGATGAGGACGAAGGAGAAAATCAAAATGACGATCATGGAAGCCAATACCATCATCCAACTGAGGATGTCCCCAATCAATGGGACGAGAAGATCAGAGAGATGCAAAACCAACTCGGTGATACCCTTAACGCCATCGAGGCACAGACGCCTGAGACGGTGGACTACCTAGTAAGACGTACCAATACACCTTTTATTGCTGATATAGTCAATTATCCCTTACCCTCGAAGTTCAAGATGCATGTCATCGAGATCTTCGATGGTATCAAAGACCCCCTCGACCATCTTGACACATACAAATCTCTTATGCAACTTCACAACGTGCCTCAGGAGATTATGTGTAGAGTCTTCCCTATCACCTTAAAGGGTCTGCTCGCCAATGGTTCACAAATATTAAACCCTCCTCCATCCACTTATTCGTGGAACTGAGTAGGTCATTTGTCTCCCACTTCATTGGGGGACGCCGACATCAGAAACCTGTGACCCACTTGCTCACCATCAAGCAGGACAGGGATGAAAGCCTCAAGGACTACCTTGCCCGGTTCAATGAGGAGGCTCTTCAAATTAAGGAGCCAGATGATAAGGTATCCCTAGCCACCTTTATTGCTGGCATTCGCTCCTCTAGTTTCATGTTCTCCATTCTCAAGAAATCGCCCTCCAACATACTCGAGCTACTGTCTAGGATACAGAAATAAGTGAACGTCGAGGACGTCACCAAAGCCTATAGAGGTGAGTCCTCCCAAGGAGGAGAAAAAAGGAAGGATACCCACGAAGACAAGAGGGAGGTAGAGAATAAGAGAAGAAAGCTGCGAAAGTTTCTATAAAGGACCGTCTCGATCCATTACCCCCCGAGAGATCGACAACCTTTCAAGCCATTCAATACCTCGGTGAAGCACATCCTATTCCAGATACAGGATGACCCTGCGATCCATTGGCCCGGAAAGATGAAGTATGACCCCAAGCACCAAAATTCTAGCAAGTACTGTCACTTCCACTGCGACCACGATCACGACACGGACGAATGCTTCCAGTTAAAGAGGTAGATTGAGGATCTTATTCAGCGTAGCCAGCTGAGACAATATGTTGCTGGTCGAGGACCAACTCCATTACACGAGGAACGAGAACGCCAGTAACCCCTCGGAGAGATTCAGACTATTACAGGAGGGTTAGGAGGAGGAGGTGACTTCAACTCTACTAGAAAAGCACATGCCCGGAGAGCCAAACAGATAGAGTCACATGACTTTCGCCTAAAGAAGACACCCCGATATGGGGAGGAGAAGGTCATCATTTTCTCAGACAAGGGGCCTCGAGGGGATCTAGATCCCTCATGATGACCCCCTAAGTCCTGACCCTGATAGTTTCCAACTACCAGGTTAGGAGGATCTTGGTCGACAGCAACAGCTCAGCTGACATTCTGTTCGTGACAGCCTTCACCTCGACAAGGAGAGACTGTAGTCTGTCAGGTCTCCCTTGGTTGGCTTCTCGGGAGAGAGAGAGTCCATCCCGTGGGATCTATCATCCTGTCTGTCACAGCAAGAATTACACCAAGGAGGTCTACTATCATGGATGTTTGGGGCCCAGATGGAAAAGACAATGGAGGTTTACGTAGACGATATGTTGATAAAGAGTATAGTTGTGACAGACCATGTAACGCACCTGCAAGAGACCTTCGACGCGTTAAGAACGTATAAGATGAAGCTAAATCCTGAAAAGTGAACCTTGGCGTCAGTTCAGGAAAGTTCTTTGGCTTCATAGTCCACAAAAAGGGAAATGAAGCCAACCCAGGTAAGATCAGAGCCAACTTAAAGATAAAGTCCCCCGTCTCAACAAAGAATGTCCAACACCTTAATAGGAGGATAGCAACCCTCAACAGGTTTGTCTCTAAATTAGTAGATAAATGCATACCCTTCTTTAAAATCCTTCGCAGGTCTTTTCAGTGGGGCCCAGATATAGAGAAGGCCTTCCAGAAACTCACGGCTTACCTCGCCATGCCGCCTCTACTCTCTCATGCTGCACCAAGAGAGACCTTATACCTTTACCTCTCCTCTTCACCCTCTGCTATGAGCTCCATCCTTATCAGGGAAGATAAAGGCATCCAGAAGCCTGTATACTATGTAAGCAAGGCATATTGAGGGGGCAGAGATAAGATATTCAGAACTCGAGAAATTGGCTCTTGTACTCGTCACTGCCGCCAGGTGTCTATGCCACTACTTTCAGAGCCACACCATTGTTGTTGTTACAAATCAACCATTCAAGAGGATTTTAGGGAAGCCTGATGTCTCTGGTTGGCTACTCAAATAGGTCATCGAGTTGAGCAAGTTCGATGTGCAATATCAGTCACGATCAACTATCAAAGCACAAGTACTTGCAGACTTCGTGGTAGAGGCTACACCACCACAGGAGTCCCAGAAGGAAGTACTAGGCGACCTGGCGCCCATCTCCTCAGTATTATAGCCTCTACCGCCATGAGGTTGGAGGACATGATGACTCGGAGGAGAACCCCCAGCCTGAGCAGCCTAGGGTGTCGTCCACCTGGCCTAAGGCATTGCCCACTATGCCTGGGGTGCCGCCCACCCTGCCTAGGGCATTGCCCTCTCTGCCTGCATCACATACCACTTTCCTCTCTCTCTAGGCATCATCCGGTTGCCCATAGCCTTCTACCCCTTTGACATCATCACAACTCCCCTCATCACAGACACCATTGCCCATAAAGTCAGCTCCTTCTCCATCATCTACTCTACCAGGTTGGAGACTCTACGTGGATAGGTCCTCCACCAACGAGGGCAGTGGCACGGAACGAGTGCTAATCAGCCCTCATGGCACTCTGTTGAAATACGTCGTCTTCCTCCATTTTGCCACATCAAACAATCAAGCTGAATATAAGGCCCTCATATCAGGCTTGAAGCTGACGTTGGAGATGGAGGCCCTCTACTTGATAGCCTACAGTGACTCCCAGCTCATAGTCAACCAGGTAAAGGGAGACTTTAAAGCAAAGGAGGAGAGAATGTAAGAATACCTCTCAGAGGTCCAAGCCTTGCTCGGGAAGTTTACCAACTTCCAAATCTACCACGTGCCCCGAAAGGAGAACATCATGGCAGACACCCTCGCCAAATTTGCCTCTGCCAACATACTAATGGGTTCGGCACTGACAGGACACCAGTTCAAACCTAGCACCTTCAAGACAAAGGAGGACGATGTCAACTGTGCATCCTTGGAGTCCAACTGGATGACTCCCATCTGGGCTTACCTACAGGAAGGCGCTCTCCCAAACAACCTAGTGGAAGCTGGGAGATTGAGAATGAGAGAGTCCAGGTATGTCATCCTACAAAACACCCTCTTCAAGAAAAGTCATTCTCTCCCACTACTTCACTGTCTTACCCCTGAAGAAGTCAATTACGCCATGAGGGAGATCCATGAGGGGATATGTGGGAATCACTCAGATGGACGTGCGCTGGCCCACAAAACAGTTAGGTAAGGATACTATTGGCCTACCATGATCAGAGACACCCGAGACTTTGTCAAGAGATGTGACAAGTGCCAAAGCTTTGCGACTATGCCCAGACAGCCACTAGAAGAACTGACCACCATTCAAAGCCAATAGCCTTTCTCCATGTGGGGATCAACATCCTAGGTTCCCTCCCTGTGAATCGGGACCAGTGCAAGTTCATAATGATAGTCATTGACTACTTTACTAAATGGACAGAAGGTAAAGCCTTAGCCAGAATAACAGACCAAAAGATAAAGGACTTTATATGAAGGAGCCTAGTCTGCCGCTTTGGAATACCTCTCGCCATTTTGAATGACAATGTCAAGCAGTTTGACAACAAACTCCTCAACAGTTTCTATGTAGACCTCCAGATCAAGAAGCCCCACCCATCCATAAGCAAACGGACAAGCAGAGGTCACCATTAGGACCATACTCCGTAATTTGAAAGCCAGACTGGAAAGTGCAAAACGAAGATGGGTAGACAAACTCTCAGGAGTATTATGGGCCTACCAAACAACACCAAGGAGTCCTACGAGCGAGACCCCTTTTTTCCTAACCTATGGGATAGAGACAGTGATACCCGTTGAGATTGGGGTGCACTCCCTTAAGGTCCAGCACCATGACTCTACCAGTAATAAAGAAGGCCTCCGCATCAACCTCAACTTAGTAGAGGAGGAGAAGGAGATAGTCATGCTCAAGAATGGAAAGTACAAGCGTCGCATGACCAAGTACGACAACTCGAGGGTGAAGTCTCACTCCTTCTTACCTAGGGACCTAGTCCTCAACAAGGTCATCCTGTCTACCAAAAACTCTCAAGAAGAAAAATTGGGTCCCAATTGGGAAGGGTCCTACATGATCACGGAGGTGGTAAGGCCGGGAACCTACAAAATACAAAACTTTGAAGGAAAAGTCCTGACCCACCTATGGAACGCAAAGCATCTAAAGAAATATTACCAGTAGCTGGGGGCAGTGAGTTATAAGTTGGTGGTCACCATTTAAACTATTTACTTTTTATTTTGGTCAATTTCCTTCAAATATTTACTTTGGATTATGAAATAAGATTTTTCCAAAAGATAGAATTTGACCTGTCAACAAAAAACGTGAATACAAAGACACCTCCTAATGACAATCACTACCTCCACTTCCATCATCACTTACGTCCTCCTCATCAGGTTGACAGCTAGAGAAGTCATAAGTAGGGAATGTTGCTGAGACCTTTATCCTGAGCTCATCATAGCCATCAATGAAGGCTCCTGCCTTGGCCCTCTTAGTGGCATCCTTCATTTTCTCCATCTTTATGGAGTAAGCCTTTGCCCTAGTAGCTCTCTCAAGAGCTACTCGATCCACCTCCAACTTGGCAGCCCTCTCGTGCGCTAGCCTCAACTACTCTACGATATCTTCTCGCGCCTGCCACTCAAGGCCTAATTACTTCGTGGCATCCTCTCGTGCCTGTCTCTCAAGCCTTAACTATTCTTTAGCAGCCTCACGTGTCCGCCTCTCCACTATCTGGTCATCGATTGCCTCCCAAATCTTCAATGTATTGGTAAACAAGCAAGGAAAAGCAGCAGCCACCTACAGACATTCAAAAATATAAAGAAAGTCAGGTACAAAGCCAAAATATAACAGAAGAAAGCCAGGTGCAAAGCCAAATAGGGGTGCTGGACATACCAAAGTAAAGCCCTCCACAGCAACGTCAACGATGCCCTTTGGACCTCAAGAGGTAACCTCCTGAGCCTTCGTGCAGTTCATAAACCCCCAAAGCCTCTCCTTGGCCAGCTTCACATCCCGCAGGATAGATACTGAGTCACTGCCCGAAGCAAGACAGCTAAGCGGACCCTCCACCCTAGAAGGGGAGCGCGCCGGGGCCTCAGCCCCTACTATAATGCTAAGAACATCTCTAGGGGGGTGACGAGACATGAATAGGAGAAGAAGTGGGGGAGTCACCAAGCCCCGCCTCTCGGGGACCAGCCTAACCAAGGATCCTCAAGTGAGGAGTACCAAGGGCACCGGACTTTGCCTAAGGAGGAGGAGAAGACACCGCCCTCGAAGCGCAGACCGCCTCCACCACCGATCTATCAATAGAGGCTACCTTAGAGCCATTGACTCCATCGAGCCCCAGGCCTCCATCGGAGTCTTGAGTGTTCTCCCTCTCGCCTAAATGAACACCCGCAAGAACAAAGTCAAGCCATTGCTAAAGAAAACACTCATATCAACAGAAGAAAAAAAATGAGTACCAAGTAACGTACCTCGGGAGCTCGTTTTATTCAACTCACTGATTGAACGCTTCCTGGCGCTGCCCAAAGTACCATCAAACTTGTCTACATACTTCTTGGAGCTACCCATAGTGCTCAAGTCATCGCCATCGCCATCGCCAAAGATGCTTGCTTCAGCGCCAATTGTGCCCGCCTCAACGCCAAGGGCGCCACCCATCTGTCCTCCTGCGTCAAAGGCATCGCCCGCTTAGCCTCCTGCACCAAGGGCACCGCCTCCTACCTTACCCACCATGTTGGTGCCGCCCCCCCATGATTTCTCCTATGCCTGACGCCACACAAAGGTCCCTAGCAGAGAAGGCGCCGCCCAAAAGAGAGCTGGCGTCGCCCAACGTTGTGTTGGCGCTGCCCATGGGGTTGGGCTCGCCTGTCTCTCCCATCGCTCCATCTCATCTGCTCTCTACAGCACCACCGGCATCCCAAACAGCCAAAGACGCCTCCTAACCCTAGAGACCTGTCGCCCACTTCATCACTGACGCCGTCCATCTGGCCACTAGTGTTGCCCAGCCTCTGGACCAGCTCTCTTGAGCTCTCCATCATCTCGCCACCCACCTTCTTTGAGCTCCTAGTCTCCATTTGCCTTGTTTTGATTTAGAAGAGAGAAAACTAAGGGTGAGAAATGGATGAGGAACAGTAACCTCTTGAAGAGGCCTTTAAATAGAGGAAGAATGGCTTCTTGAGGAAGCCTTGTTGAAGTAGCTTCTTGGAGAAGCTTGATTGAATAGCTTCTTGGAGAAGCTTGGTGAGATAGCTTCTAAGAGAAGCCTCCAAAAATAAGAAATTAAAAGAGGAATGAGGATGGAGAGACCAAGGACCTCTATTTATAGATGAAGACCCAACAAGAGCAATGCCGAAAAATGCAAAAAAAAAAAAAAATTGATATCAGTAAACTCAACAGAGTCCCTGAAAATGGAAAAGCGTCGTGAGGAGCAAGAAAACTCCTGCTCAAGTGAAGAAGAAGCACATGCCCTCAACCCCTTCCTCTCACAAAAAGTTAGAGGCTTGGGGCATGGGGGAGAAATGATGAATCCGAAATCAACAGGGCCAGGCCCAAGCCCCTAGCGTTGCCCATGGGGACCCTCCTAGCTCTCCTTCATTCCACGCTCTCCTTCCTCATATGGGCGCCGCCTCTATGGTCTCCCTCCTCATTTTTCCATTTCGATTCAGTTTAGGATCCAGGAAGCCCGAAGGAATAGGAGCACATGGGAGAGAATATCGGGATACGCATTCATGGAGATCTAATCCCACCTTAATTGTACTTACCAAAAAATAGTGATCACCTTGCCTCGCCATACCTATATAATGTAAGTTCTCTCCATATAGAGGACATGACCAAGAAATCTCTACAATTGGAGATCCCTACACACACATTGTTATTCTCTCCTAACCATTATAATTCTCCAGGAGTGTACTTTTCATATGACTTTTATTCATCAATAAAGATCTCCAACTACCGTTGCCGTTCTCGAGAGTGGAGTAGGTTACTCGAACCGAACTACTATAAATCTACGTGTTTGCTCTTATTTACCGTGTTACTATTGATTAACTATTTACTGCTCATTAATTGTATTTCTTAATATACTCGACTGTTGAGCTTGCGCAATAGTAATTTGTGTATCATCACTTAGAATAATGCTTGAAACAAAGAAAACATTAATTGGGAGACACTTTTTTTATGATACAGAAGAAGTTTTTTTGTTGGGTCAAAATGATAAGAGGTAGTTGCTCATCAATTTTGAAGGACAACTGTGGAGACCAAGATTCACTTTGGGGAGAGGAATCGTTGGAACTGTTGCAGGAGTATGTTGGCCCATAGGTCAACATCGTATCTGCTAGCCAAATCTCAATCTATCTATAACTCCAACTCATTAAGCCTGAAATCATGTATATTACATGTTGGATTAATTAATTGTCTAGTATGATAGTATGAGAATATGGAATCAAACGTAACCCAACTCGTATTCAACTCATTAACAGGTCTAAAAGATCAATCTAATTACAATACAAACTTATGAAGATTAAACTTACCCCCAATACTGTTGTATCTCTTTCATGTTAGTTTACCAAACCCCGCTAATTAAAGCATTGTCGGGAAGGATTATGACAATGTAGTGTAACATACAAATCAGAGCAACAGCGGTCTAATGTATATGGTCATAAAACCAATGCATAGTAGATCTAGGAGAGCATCATACCCTCGAGCATTAGCACCATGAATGCCCTAGGGATAATACAATAGTACCAAAAGTTTATTTTTCAATACCATATACAAAAATGAATCCAAACAGTAAATCTTAATTTCAGTTAGTTATAGCCATAGGCATGGTACCGAAAATAGTTTTTTGTATCAAGTATTTTATCCTGCATATCCCCAAATCCCTCCAGTTGTTAGAAAAATGTTGCCTTGTAAAGTCTACAAAATAGAATCCTTTTTCAAAAAAAATAATATATTTGAGTGAATTAAAGTAAAAACTCCCAATTAATAATCACACAATCGTGTCTGAATATATGAAAGCCATTGTAACATCCAGAAGAAAATAAACAAACAGAAGAATGTTAATCACAGATGCCCGAGGCACTCATGGTCTGTTATAGTAAGGGCAGTTCTATCCTCCCAACCAGATTTGGGGATAAGAAATAGTGAGTATGAAACTGCAGTCACAGCATCCATTGCAACATTTTTTGAATAGATCTAAGCAGAACCTTCATCTGGTTTCACTTCATCTGGCTTTTTGGATGGTGCCAAAGGAGATGGAGAGCCCTCTGCGCCCATTTCTGACCTGAGATCGTTGATGCTCTGCTCCAACTCATCTATCCGGTTTCCCATTTCATCGAGTACATTGCAGTTAAGGAAAAAGGAAGAACGTGGAGAAAAACAGTAATTTTGTCAACAAATGAATGACAAAGCAAGCATTAAAATTCCCGAAGTTTTTCTTTCCATGCATAAACAAGTTCCAAAAAGCTCCCTCTTGTACAGTGGGTCCTCTATTTACCAGTGCCTGGAGCATGCAAAGTTTGTATTCAAAAGAGAGAGAGAGAGAGGGAGGGGAGGGGGGAGCAAGACATGGATGATGTATTCTTCTAATCCAATCAGGGTATTCATGAACTTGACCTCTATGAAGCACAGTAAACTACCAAAAACTATTGGCCAACATTATGAAAGCTCGGCTGGGACAAACGACGGCAGTGTCTAGAATCTGACGCCATCTTAATTACACCTACTTGTTTTAAGCGCCAAATATCTTTATTTCTCATAGACATGCTTCATTACTAAATATTGATACTACCAACCACACCCAATTGGCATCCAACAAAGTTAAAATGCAGAAAAAGGATATTCTTTGAAACAATAGACTCAGACATGGTCTGGAACCTGGTTTGCTGCAAGACAAAGATAGAAATAAGTAACAATTGTATTTCTAAAGAACATAAAATCTGCATTCCAACTCACCATCTGTTGGAGAAGGTTTTGCACCTACAAAAACAATACAAAAGGTTATTAATCATTGAGACTTTGATATTGCAAAGTCAATCACAAGTCAAAAGGATCCCCACAATCTACTGAGATTCCATTCTTTAATCAATAATTATTTTGCTGCAAATAAAGTGATAGAATTTAGTTTTTTTGGGTGATTTGGATATCGGGCGAGCTGTCATCAATCACCAGCTGATATATCCATCCTAGAACATACAATTCAACCAGTTTAAATCAACTGTAGTACTTCAGATCACATGATAACCTGACCAAAGAATCTGAAGTATGCTTTACCACTAGCAAACTACCATTACAACTAGATAAAGAACAATGTCTTAAGAAAATGTCAATATAAGAATAAAAAATGAACTTACAAAAGCCGTCATATCAGCAGTGCTTTGCTTTGCATCTCCTGAATCTTGTCCGTCCTGCCAGCAGAACCATAAGAGGTCTACCTCAAAACATCTAAATCATAAAGATTGCATATGCCATACCAAAAATGGAATCGGAGGCACCATGTACCATAACTCAAATAGAACAGTGATGGGAGGGCCTAAACTCAACAACAACATTACTCACAACTTGACTAATAACCTTGTTAAAGTGAAACTAGCCACCCTTTTCGAGCTTTGAAATTGCACCACCTCTAAGAGATGAATGAATATTACAAAACTCTACCACTTAGAGCAGAAGATAGGAAATACTCTTAGCAGAAATGCAACCTCGATGTATTTACACAAGTTAACAACACAAACTAAAATGGCAACGCTCCCTCAATGGATTTACTCAAGTTAACAGCACAAACTACAATAGCAATGCCACCTCAATGGACCATACGCAATAGCTACAATTTGTAAACGGCTGCTCACACAAAGGTAGCAAAATTTCAAGCCATTCAACCACAATATACGTCAATCAATTCTCATGCTTTATTGCCGAAACTCCACAAATATAGGAGATTCACATTTCAGCCATGATCAAACTGCCTTTTTAGGACGGATTAATATATAGCAATATTAACACTTAAATCGAAGCGCGTGAATGTTTATGTGAATACAAGATGAGATAGAGGTTTGATAGAACAGAAGGAATTATTGCACTGTTTGTAGCCAAAGACCTAAATCATGTAGAAAAACAGATCTAAGAGTTTGGAAATGAACTCTCTCGATCTACTTGTCCAGGAAAGTCTTTAAACCCTAACATTATGAATGTCGATAAAAAAAAACTCATGAAAAGAGTAGTAAAATAAGAAATTCAAGCTAAAAGAAACGCATATCGCATAATTGGAGGTTGATGATAAGTTCTGCAAGTACAAATTGAGAAATTGTACTTACCATTCTTCGATGATGAATCACACAAACGCACTCTCTGCTTCACTCCTCCCCTCCGCGTTCTCTCCCCCCTTTCCAATGCGACGTTTGTGTGCTACTGATGAGTACACCACAAGCGACGGAGACAAACGATCTAGCGCACTCTCTTTCTTCCGAGTGAGATTCGTTTAATTTACTAATTTGCCCATTAGTTTTTTTTGGTCCTAGGGAGCCATTTGTGTTCAAATTTCAAATTCTTACAAATGCAACTTTTAAAAAAGGGTCCCACACCTAAAAAAAAAAAGGTAAAATAAACTTTTAGTTTTCAAAATAAGCGTTTGATTTATTTGATGCCTAACATTTCAATTATCTCTGAGATTTCTAATTTATATCTACGTAATCCAATTTCAAACATTTATTAAAAATTTGTAATAGTTTTAAACACGAGTCAATCACGTAATTTCTAATTTATGTTTATTTAATTCTTAAAATATATCTATTTGATCCTACGTGATTGACGTGTAACCACAAACATGACAAATGTTTAAAATTTGACCACATAGGTACAAATTAAGAAGAATAATAATATTTAGACCTACAAATGAGACTATGATTTCCTACGATGACAATATAATTTCATTGAAACCATTAGATCAAGAACAAGTTTCAACAATTTATAAGATTCACAGTCTATTCAAAAGTCATAGTAAATAAAATCAACAAATCAAATCAAATCAAATCAAATTTTTTATACAAATAACATTGCTCAATTAAGAATCTTAAAGGCCAAATAAACACAATTGAAAATTTGATGACCAAATAAATACTACACGCATACTTAGTGACTAAATATGTATTTTACCCTAAAAAATATATATTCCATTCACGAAAATGATTTTTCCATGCGTGAAATAAATTTATGTACATTTAATCACCCCACAGTGATGAAAATCCCGTTTGTCTTTTTATAAAAATAACTTACAAATGACCCATAAAGAGAAGGCTAGTGTAGTGTATCTTTGACAGTTTTACATCCAAGATTTTAGATTGAAAATTGGGAGGGAATAAACAATGTACAAAATTTTAAACAAAAGAGGCAGAAGCCTTGGTGCTTCATTCGCCTTTCTCTCTCATCAATGATTCACCATCTCTATAAGGGTATGCAGGTGTAGCAACCCAGAGCCCTCCCAGTATAACTAGGTGAATACTAAGAAGCAGGACCGATGAATAAATGTTTGACGGGTAGATGTTCCAGCATAGTTCCACCCCCATAAACAAAATCAAACTGCACAAAAAAAGGATCAAATAAGGAAATTGATAGAAGGAAAAACAGAACGAATAAGAGCATCGCCAAAGCAGAGGAGAAAAAAAAAACTCAACAACCGAACAACCGAACAACGTACCGTATCAATGTAGGAAATGGTGTTTTCCATAGTAGATATGGTAAGCTATAGAAATACCTGCAGAGAAACAACTCACTGACTTTTTTAGTATGAAGATGCTCGATTTACAGTGAATGAAATTAGGCCACACAAACACATGCATACTTTTTTACATTGCTCCACCTATAAGATTGTTCAGTCTTTTATAAGACTCAGAATCCTAGTCCAGATTACCGAAACAATGTATAATTAACTGCAGAAAGATGTCACCACCATACTCCAATCGGCTTATAGTTGGTGCCCGTTCCACAGTACGACTGGCACTCAAAGACCAGGCGAATGATGGCCCACCCCATCCAAGAGTTCTTAAGTCACAGGGGAACTCATGGCTGGAAACAATCCTTATGGTTTTGATATCCGATAGAAAAATAAGAATCAAAATCCAAGTTGGTTGGGTCCGTTATGTAGCTAGGGGTATACCGCCACGTCAAGACTCTCTTTCGAGAGTGATATCACCACCGGCTTTAAGAAGAGGGAAAGATCACTCCTAAGTGCGCCCCCAGGCCTAACACGCATCCCACAGAACTGTCTACTTAACAACCATAACTATGGCAGGAAACAAGTTCATATCGTGTAACATAGCACATCATATATGCATATCGATAAAACTAATTTTCTTAAGTATTTATTATTTTCATTTGTTATTTCCACTTGGACACAACTTGGCACAAATTGTATGAAGCCAGTTTTTATATGCAAGCATCTTCGTGGCTAAAAGCTACCTATTTAGACATTAACTCTAACAGGTAGAAAAGAAAAGCAAAACTCACCAAGAGTAAAACTGATAATGCAGGGATCGGGCACATACAATGCCAATGAAATTCCCAACAAACATAGTGGTCACAATATCTGAATTAAGCAAAGCCCAGATTTAGTATCCAATTCAGGAAAGACATATAAAATAACAATAGGAACTATAACATTAATTATAAGAAGGAAACATACAGAATATCCACCTAGAAAAGAAGAGTAAGAAGAAAACATAAATGGTTGTGCTTCAATTCTTACGCTCTTTTTTGAGAAGCTTGAAGGTTGAGTTGCCAATGTAAAATTGTTTAAGAGAGGAGCTTGAAATAGCAAAGCTGAGCCTCATTTGGTTTAATTTTGACTGCAAGAAACAGAGCAGTCCTCCTTCGTGCCTACAAACAATAGACATAATGATTCTGTAGAACTCCAAGCAAGTTTGAGGACCTACTGACATAAGCCTATTAAAAAATAATACTGCAGGCTTAGTAGTGTCTAAGAGGGGATGAGGACATTGTGTTTCAAGACTGGCCACACACCCATCTCCTTATCGAGCCAGACACAATCTGTGAGTGTATTCCAGAAGGCTGAGGCCCACAACCCATCTGCTCCACAAAATGGATTTAATCCAGGAACAGCAATAGACAGAAAAAAGTAGTCCAATTTGGGTCAAGAACATGGGATTTCCTCAAATCTTGCGTCTCGTCATTGCAACTTCTACTACACTCACTATTGAAAACAAGGGAGGTCAGAAGATCTACTTACTTGCACCATATATAATGAGCAAAAACTGTAAGCACAACCAGATGAGTAATCAGTAAAGAGACTGCAAATTCCTTCGAAACAAAAACCGGTTCAGGAACAAATTTGAAGTTAACAGACCTGAGTGCAATATAGTTGAATTTAGTTCTCAATTAATTGTACTTGGACCAAGGACAATAAAGAAAGTTAGACAAGCAATATATTGAAAGAACAGACAGAAATGTGCATTCAGACGTTCAAAAGAAATGCATATCAAATAATACTTTAGCAGCCAATAGGGTGCAAAATTTGTAAGTCAAAGGTGGGGAAAATAACCCTTCTAAAGGGCTATTTTTTATTTTAAAAAACAAATTGCCCATTAAAATCAGCGAGTTTTCAAGACTGTTCTTCCACTTGGCATGAACTGAACTGTGCCAACTTCACATGCAAGAGAACCACAGACATACTTTCAGAAGTATAAATAAACACCCTCAAATAATGGGAATCCTGGCTATCTTATTCAGCATATTAAAATTTCTCCATATAGAAGCCACTACAATTCGTTTTTAGGCCACAATTAGAATTCTTTGTTGCTTCCACAAGTCTACTGGAAATTATGTATCATTTTAAAGAATAATTATGAGTCTTTCATCCATCACATTTTAGGAGACATCCAGCAGATATTATTTTTTCTTTTACTTTAATTCATCCTTGTAAGTATAATCTTCTGGCAATATTCTAAAGCATGTCACACAACTAATATATGTTATGATCTCTATCAGGATATCCATTAGAAAATGAATCAATATATAATGCTTATGAGGTAAAGTATACATATATTGCAAATGCATTGAAATAAAGCACATACCAAAAGTGGATGAAGACCCGCCCAAGATTGAAGGCTCTTGATATATATGAAATTGGATAAGATAATATAAATGGCAGCCCCAGAAGAATCTGCAGAACCGTTCACCAAAAGGTGGCGGAAATAGATGAACATCTGTATCAGTCTATCAGACAATGCCCTCCATCACATATTTATCACATTTGCAGTCCAACTCACCTAACCACATTAAATATAGGAGATATGATTAATTGTCCTAACAATTGAAGATATTGCATATGAAGTATTGAAAAAACTTATTGGCTACATTAGGTATAAACTAAGTTGCTCATAGAAATTCTAGTTTCAAAATATCAAGCAATTCATTGGCCAATGTTGAATGCACAAGTATGCTGAAAACAAAGGCAAGGTATAGGCACCTGCAGTAATGCTGCACCTGCTAAAGCAGATATCACGCCAGCAATATCCATAGCCTGTCTTTTAAATGATTCAGTGACAGCAAAGAGAAGTAACTAGAATAAAACTATGCTATAATTAGGAAAATATAGACAAACGTAATAAATATACCTTCAGCATGAGGAGCAACAAAGGGGGAGCATATAGAAGCACATTCATCTTTATGGAAACAGCTCCACTGTAGTGATAAGAAAAACAAAGTCAAACCCACTCAATTGGTTAGTACAATGCCCAATAACATATTGTCTATGCTAAAAAATTAACTAATAAGGAATTGTAAATACTACCTGAAAATTATTAAACCTAGATGCCACTTTTGGTAAAGAAATAAGGCTAGTGCAGCATGGAGGAGAGTCATGGCAAAACAGTCATTGAACAAACGAAGAACAAAAATCGAGTGAACTCTTTTAGAGAGACAAAGCAAGGAAAGAGCCCACCACGGAAGCTGCAAGGCAGTTTAATCAGTGTAAGATAAAGGTAAGGAAAACAACAGAGAGGAATGTGTTTTCTGACATATATATGTGTCAAAACTTGCTTTCGTGTGTGTGTGTGTGTGCATGTGTGTGTGAGAGAGAGAGAGACACACACACAGAAAAATGCGAATGGGAACAATCAAAGATTTCTACTATCATTCAGACAGATTTCTCCTCAAATTTTTTCTTCCAAACTTCAAATAATGCAAACATTCAATCTTATCCTAAGGAATAAGATCATCTCCAATACATTTTCCCTCTATTTTTCTCCTTGATAGATCACCAACCGTAAATTCAAGTGGGACCCATTGTACATAAGTTGGTCCCTCACTAATTCATCGTTGCCATTGGTGATTTATCAAGGGGGGAAAATAGAGGAAGAAAGTATTAGAGGAGATTTGGATCCTTATACTAATAACTTGCATAATTGTTATTCATGAAATACTCCAACACATTCTTTTCTTTTAGTAGCAAGATGAGACAGTCTTGTGGAGTAAGTTAGATTACAAGATTCTCCAAGAACCAAAATTTTTAGGTTTTTTTTCAGCCTAGCAGAAACGGGCAATTTATTATCAGGAAATGTTTAATTCTAAAACTATATTCTTTACCTTTGAAGTAAAAGGCAGTAACCTAATGATCTAAGATGCCTTCAAGCTGATTTTAACATCAACACACAGGGTTAAATGAAAGGAAGCCTTAACAGGAACTAAAAGATTATTCCAAGGAGCATGTACGAATTGTTTTCAAATGGTAATGGCATAGGCATATAATATGAGACTACAGCCAGTAAGATGAAAGAGGTAATGTGCGAAGTAAAATTTGGAAATTAAATTCTTCATTTTACCAAAAGAGACAATCCCTAACAAATTCATCAACAATATGCACAAAGAACACCTTTAGACCAAAAAACACCTCCTTATTTGTTGCCCTTGGAAGGCGGGAACTTGCAAAGCCCACCATAATAAGTGCATCTTAGTTGCACAGATATGCACACCCACACAGAAAATTAACACAAGGTTTTACACAAGAATATGTATCTTTAGCTGTCGTAAAGCATCAGAAACTAATTTGACCTTTTTTAGCATTTCACAAGATAGTCAATCTGTTAAATTGAAACCATTTTCAGTGTTCCATTCCATCATAAGGATCAAAACATGTTTGACTAGGGAAAAACTATACTATAGAGACACCTAAAAAATGTAGGAACCAGCAATTCATTAATCATTAGAAAAGTTCCTTACCACATTACTCTTCACATATATGAATAAGATGATTCCGAGATTCACAATGTAAAGAACACCAAAGAGTATCTGCACTGCATTGAAAGAGTAGACGTCAATTAGTTTGTGATTAATTGTGCACAGACCAATTAACAAAGGGAAGCCATAGCCCATAATCTATCATTGGAAACAAATATAGCTGTAGATCAATAATTATAACAGCAATTTAATTCATTTCAAAAGAATTATGATGATCTGGATGCACTCCCAAATGCACGAAGAATATTGTTCTCTGTTATGCACTCGAATACCCAAGAAAACCCCTCATTTGCTCCTTTTTTGTTAGGATCAATTAAAACTTACTGCAAGTCAGCATTTAATAGCTCGCTAGTATCCAGCAATCTTCTAAGCATTACAGGAAAATGATTGTCCCATAATTATTACTAGCAGGAGAGCCAACTGGATGAAACATAATTATCAAAGTATACTCTACAATAACCTCAACAACACCAACAAATTACCCAGTTAATCAGCGTACTATCCACAATTTTTGAACAAAATAAAAATTTTGTTCAAACTCCAATTACAAATTCCATGGAGGATCAATTATCAGCTCACGCTGGAAAATTTGCCAATAATGTGCAAAGTAATCAATTTTATTGTACAACAAAGAAACACAAATGGACCCTCTTTTGCTATATCTATTCAAACTTCTTTAAAAAAATTTACCTGCGCAGGGAAGACTTGACCTCCAGTAACAAACTGCATGGCAGAGTAAATATAAAGAAACCCAGCTGGGTAGACTAAAGGCCCTGTATCCCCTTTCAAGTTGCTGTAATCTCGCTCTCCTTTAAGAAATCCACTAACCTAAGGTGGAAATGGGAATAAAACTCATGTTTACAGGATTTTTAATACCAAAAAAAAATAGAGAAACAAAGCATAATTAATTCAAACCTGTGACATGTAAGCGTCCCAATCAATCTTCGTGTCTAGCATCATAAATTTGAAAAGTTAAATAACAAATCTTATTTTCATAGCAGACACACACACACACAGGACATGGTTAATCTTACAAGGGACATAAGCGATGATTAGAGCGACAAGAAGGACGTCGAGAAAAAGCAGAGCGAATGCGAAGAGTACTTTAGGGTTCTTGTAAAGCTTATGAATCGAAAACCCTGATCTTTGTGAGGGGTTGCGTTTTTCAGCCGATCGAACTGCCATGGCTTCTTCTTTAAATCGTTTCTCTCGTCCCACAGGAACTGTCGTCGGAAAACCGCCAACGTTCAAACGCAGCGTTCCCTTTAAGTGCACCGGCGCAGTATCTCCGTAAGACAACTCTTTTACAGAGTTTGAGGGTTCAGCCGCGGCGGGAAGCCCAACATAGCAATTGAGGGTTTACAATATAGGGTTAATCGTACTACAAAAAATCGTTTGAATTTTAGTTTATATCTTCAAAAATAAAAAATTTAATTTATATTCTCAAAAATAAAAATTTGTATCATACTCACCTCAATCTAATATTTCATCTAAAATTAAATAGATAAATTATATTTAAACCTTCTTATATTTGTTATTTAATCACCTAGATCTTTCAAATTTATAATATTACGCCTATATCTTTTGCGAATCTAAATATGCCTAAAAATGTTCTTCTAATTGGGCATTCCAATAATTATATTTTTTTTTTATCCGGAAGAGAATTAAATAATTATATTCAAGTGATGTATTACATTGAATATAAAGAACATTATATAAATATCTGCATTATGTTGGGTATTCAAATAATAAATTTGATTTTAAATTTTAGAGTATAACAGACCCATAAAATAAAAAATAATACGAAAATATAATTTTTTATTATGAAAAAATCATATTTTTTAACAGTTATATTAACAGATATCAACAATAAAAAATTGTGTGTTATATGTATACAAGCATCAGGAGGTGTAGGAGTAATATTATAAATGTGATGGGTCAAAATAATTAAGTGACAAGAATAATTGGGTCTAGGTATAATTTATCAATTTAGTTTTAGGCAAACTAACAACAGTTTCATGTGCGCATTTATACAAATTTATATATTTCAGAGTGTAATTTAAATTTTTTTATCTTTGAAAGTATAAATTGAAATTCAAACAATCTTTTAGGAATCAATTTATAATTAACCTTACAATATATTATCGGATGGGGCTAGCCCTAGTTTTAATGTATATGGGCCTTGCTAGATCAGCCCAACCAATCAATTGCGATGATATGGGCTGGTTGGTGATACTTCTTCTTAATAATCCTGACATAATATTAAAATACTGGTCAGGTTTTGTAATTAATTAAAAATACTTTGAAATGAGGCGACCCTCTAACATCAATTATAAATAAATATTAATTCAGCGAAGCAGCTCTTGCAACCCTTTCTTGAGAAGCCACGACAGGGTGTATATTCCATCCTTACAAGTGGGCATAAGTGGAGAATCTCGTATTTCAAATATACTTTTTAATTGAAAAAAGGAATAAAAAAACAAACACAATAAATTACTTCCATATTAAAAAGAATTTTAAGATCCCATTCTGAAAATTTTGCTTTAGGCTGCTAATATAATTGGGCCGACCCTGCCCACCATCCAAGAATTAGATCCCAAAAAAAAAATATTCATTATAACTGTAATACCATGTTAATATTGTCATATAATATCACTAACTAATAATATACAGATAAATAAAAAAATAAATTTCAAATAAGCTAATAACTATTCATTATTCTTCTATGTAAATTAATAATTATCCAAGTAAAATTTATTTTTTAACCCAAATTTACTGTGCTGAATTAAAGTTTTATCACCGATGCTTACATATCAACGTTGTATTAAATATTCCCACAACTTGAAAGATTAGACCGGACTGATCAAACCAAACTAAAACAAACCAAAATGTTTCTAAACATAATAATTAATGCGACAAACTCGTGGTAACCATTAACCCCAAAAGCTTGTGATTAGTATTTCAAACTATACATAAAAAAGAACAACGCATATACACACCCATGCAAACTCTTGAAATTCCGGTTACGAAAATTGACTTTCCTAACATAAACTATACATGTTCGTAACCTCTAGGCACAGGCTATCACATTGCACAACACTACTTGCTGACAAGAAGTCACAACTTTCAGACATACACAAGCGTCAACGTTACAGCAGAGAGAAACACAGCCCAAGCCAAACAAGCCAAAACTAGATCGCCGGCGATGGGATTCACCTCCCGGAAGACCTGAGAACACGCCACCAGAGCACCCACCTTCGCCAAACACACGGCCAACGCCACCCAACCCGGTCCAATCAAAACCACGATCGGGTCCCAAGCCAGAGCTAGACTCAACTGAACCACATACAGAGCTAACGCGTTTGGGTTCCTATGGAACCCACCTTCGGCCCACACAAGCCAAGCCGAGAGACCCATGAGGAAAGCTGACAACACGCAAGTCAAGTGCAAAGCCCATAGGGGTGGGAACCAAAACGGTTTTCCGGAGCTATAGCTGGTATTTGACCCGAATAAATAAACGCTTGCAAAGGTTAAAGAGAGAGGAAGAGCAACTGCTATGGCTAGTGATCGGAGGCCACGTTTCGCCATGGCCGTTCTCTTCTGTGATCTTCTTGCTTTGTTGGTTTTGTTGTCCATATCGGTTTCGACGATGGGTTCGTCGCCGGTTCTGGGTTCATCTCCGGTTCTATGTTTAAGCTCTTGGGACGCCATGAGAGTGTTTTTGCCTGAGAAAAAAGAGCTAGCGATGGTTATGGAGGAATTTCAGGTGAGGTTTTTATAGAGGAGAGCGTGTTTTTTGCGGTGGTATGGATTTGTTTTGGAGATTACGGTGAAGAGGTGAGACGTGGCCGAAAGAGGCGGTGAGGGATGGATGCTAAGCGCACACGTGGGTGATTTTGCTGCGAGCAGTTGAATTTGGGTCTATGTTTCTTCGAACTTCGCTGATGTGGCATTGGTTCGGCATGTACCACCTTGCACTACCATGACATATAATAATTTTTTATATTAATCAAACCATAATAAAATATATCATGAATAAAGTTACACTTCCGAATTTAAACATAACATAATCAAAATTAGAATCGCTAGCTCAATAAGATAGTTTTTTTAATAAGTATTCAGCTATTAAAATGATATAAATATAAACAAATATAAATAAAATTAGCAATATGTCACATTTAAACTCACGGGAATGTAGCACTATTCATTATTACAATTCGTTAATTTTTGATACAAACAAGAATCATACCCGAAGAAAATTTTATGATTTTTACACCCTATAGAATCTAATACTCTTCTCACTTTTCTAAGAATACCAAGAATTATGTAATTTCACATAGGCTACTTGTGATATCTGATACTAATAATCAACGAACTCGATGATTATTAGAATTTTGTAAATTATTGCACAAAATAACGTGTTTACTAACTCACTATCGTTAATTTTGTGTAAAGATAGATCCGTTAAAAATCATAAAAATAAGGTTATATAATATTTAGATCCAAAATCAGGTAAAGAGTCAAAAATTATATATATGTGTCATAATAGAATCCAAAACATTTGATATGTGAATCGATTCCAAAAGATGATTAGGATTTCAACTCAAAATTATAAAATGTGTAAAAATCACGATTTGTCAACAAAAACTCAAATCTAATCCCATTAATAACCAAAAAAAAAAACTAACATTTTATAATCAACATAAGTTTGATACGTATAACCTAAAAATATGCATGAGATAATAAAGCATGTCCTAATCCCAAAAAATAAAAAAATACCGACAAAAAACATGCAATTTTTGAGGAAAAAAGAGAGAAAGAGAAGAACAAGGACACATTGTAAAAGAAAATAAGAACAAAACAAAGACATTTCACACCAAATTTTCTAACAATTGCATGAATTGAACCAGCTAAATAAATTCTTCCTTGATATATGATAATCTTCATAATGATACATCCACACACACGGGAAAAAAAAAAAAAAAAAAACAGACCAGCAAAAGTATGTGTGGCTGCAAAATTTAGTTTGATAAAATGAATAACTTCCTTCATTGGCTTTTGCTCGCGCCTGTTTGTGGTTCAAGGACAAGTCCTAGTACTTGTCAGAGAAAAGTTGCTCTTTCCTCATAAGCTTCATGCCTTTCAACGAGAAAACTTTTTTCACATATGAGCTAATTATCCAGAAACAATGCATTTTGATTCAAAACTAAAAGATATAAAAAGGAGGAATCTCAGACATCAGAATGACACAAAAAAGCTACAAAGAAATCTCAATGCAAAGATGGGAGACAGAGAAGCAAAACGTCCTGAATTACTTTTACCACCAAGAAAGTATAATATGTATCTGAATACCCTTGGCAATGTATTTGCAAAAGGCAAAGGTCATTTTAATATCGCAAACCTCTGGAATATATGAGAATTCAACAGCAACATATCAAAACAACATTAACTCTATTGACATATACTGCCAGAAATATACTCAACAGCTAGTAAACGCTGCAAGAGAATTTTCCCTATAGTCATTACCCAGTCGGGCAGAGCTTCCTCAATGTTATGGAGGTTCTCCTTTTCTGATCTATATCTTTCCCTTCCCATTTCTGAAACCCTGGCTTGCGGTTTATCTCATGCTTCCAGAGGTAACGTGCTTCTCCCCACATTAGGACTAGAGATCCCGGGGTCATATATACAGGAATCTTTGTCAAGGGCAAACCCATCTCATATTCCTTTCCAATATCCAAAGCTCCTCCTTCAACTCTGCTAAAATGCATCACACAGGACGACTCCAGAGAGACAATGGCAATTCCATCTTCAAAGCGCATAAGATCAACATGTGCACAAATTCCCTGCACACAAGCAAGAAGCCTAGCATCACGTATACATGCATAGTTATATTGGGGGCGGCCCTGACAACGGAATTTAGTCTTCATAGATTATGGTTACGCACAAAAGATCATGCAGTATAAGGCAAACATGAAACTGACAAGCCGGAATAGATGGAATGATGGAACAAGAGCTATGAGAGAATGAGCTATGAGTCTATAACCTACATAGAAGGCATGTGTAGGATATGAAAATATACTTTCAATAATGTCTCAACCTACTGACAAACCTCCAAGGCTCTTCTATTTGTGCAATTTTACAGTCACATGGTCTTAACACTCGATGCACAAAGTTGTGCAACACATCTTAACCAACCTTTATTTCTGGTCTGCCTCAGATGCATTTTGCTATTACAAAAACTATCTAAATTCTTAGGTATCACTTCCGTTTATGAAGATAAATAGACCACACTCAGGCTCACATGATTTATCTGAAAATGTCCCAGGTACAGGTACTGGGTTATGGAAAGATATGCCTAGGATCAGGTTCACCAGAAACAATATCAAGTGTGCCACCACAGTCCAATGGGCTGAGATGATTATGTAATTAATTGTGACTTTTACCCGGAATGAATATATCCTGCCGTAGTGGGAGAAACAGGAACATAACGAAATTTTCCATACAGCCCAGTCCCATTGGGCAATAAGTGGCAACCTACAATCACGGCTCCGTAAGCCATTATGTACCCTTGTGTTGGAATCCACATCCTTCAATGGGCTAATGCTGCTAATCACTCATCATTAGTCATTAATTTACATACATATGGTGTCCTTATGACTTTATATTATATATCAATTGACCTGATAAATGAATGCTAAGGCTCAATCCAGCCCCTTTACCTTGTTAACTGAACAGCCAAGGTTTCAAAACATTCACTTCTTTCTCTCCCCCCAAACTGCCCCATTTTCATGCAGGCCAAGTGATGGAGACCAAGAAGGAATTAGATACAGAAGAAAAAGAGGAGATCAGGAAAGAACTAAATCTCAATAAATCAACTATCAAAGGCTGCCCAAAGCAAGTACATTATTCCCCTATATCTATGCAATACCATAACTACAAAACAAATAAATAATCCAACTGACAAACAGTTCCCCAAAAGTAAAACTAACAAATAAGTCCTAATCTCTCCAGCCAGCACAAATGTAGTTACTCCTTTTGTAGAAAATCCCAACTCATTAACTTGCCTTGGCACTACAAATGAGCATGTTCTTTCATATATATTATTATGGAATTTAATCCCTCTTATCAGCTATGCATGCCTAACCTTACATGTAACATGATCACTAAACTTAATTGTTCAATGATGCAAAAAACTAATATATATATATATATGTGCTTTTAAAGTGTACAAATTTTCTACCAAAAATTCACAACATCTTGCTAAATTATGTTAATGATAACTTGATAGAGAGAGAGAGAGAAAGTCGATCATAAGTTATGTTTCAAAATATCAGATGTCGATGAAATTTAAAACTCCAAAATCCATATCGCACCTCACCTGGTTGATATATGTTTACTATCAGTTGATTAAAGAGAGGCTCTCTCCATATTAAATCTGATGGGAAGAGACAGACTTCTTTATCCTCATTACAATTTGAATTGTCCATGGAGTCAAGAACATAACCACTGAGAAGAACCACCTCACGAATAGAGTTAGAAAGTTTAATTGCCCACACCGGAAGATTGCCAAACCTCATAGCCTGCAATTAAAGTAGTGTATGAGATTGAAACTAAAAGTAAGGTTTAGAGTCTTTAGACCTTTTTCATGTAATACAAACGAGACTATTAATTTTATGGAGTGACTCTACTGCCACAAGCGACTAAGGGAGCTCCTCTCACAACTACTAAGTGACTTTAACAGATGAATTTATCCCTAAATCACACAAAACCAATTTGCTATAGTAGACTTCGTACTCTATTTAATTGCATTGCATACAATTTGTGACAAAGATTAACAGTTGGATCTATCTAAAGAAAATGAACCAAGTATTATATTTCTATAAACTCAATAAACATGTTTGCCATTAGAATTCATTTCTTGCCAACCCAATATGTGATCTGTGGTACAAGAACTAGAAGTAAGACAATTCGAGAGCATGTCAAACCTGATTGTGAGACGCTTCAACGAGCCATCCTTCTGCACCCATAAAACACCAAACATTTGTATGAGGGCTTGCCATCACAAACTATGTTCGTTTTGAATAAGAAACAAAAATCTAATTAAAGTATCTAGGTTACTAAAGCAATCCAACAATTCCATATTGATATGTAAAAGCAACTTTAAAGAATGGAGTCAATAGACAATATTCGAATGATTATACGTCTTTAAAGAAAGAAAGAACCTTCTTCGATTTCGGATAGCAACAAAGACTGTTGATCATGAGAGAGAAAGTCTCTGCACAACCATAAGCCATTGATTTCTTCGATTCGTTCCCAGTTGGGGCTTTCACCGAAGATTGATTCAGATGGATCTACATTACTTGAATCTTTAGACTGAAGCTGTTGTTCTTCTTCGTCGTCGCTGTCCGATGATTCGCCAAACACGTCCTTGACAAGCGTTTTGTGCTCCTCCATTTATTTCGTCGGCTCTCCCACTCCAACTGGAATGATTAACAGTTGCGAACGCTGTGCCCTGTGCTTGTAATTTGCTACGGGGCTAATCTCAGCACCCGGAAAGACTCAAATCATAATTTACGCCTCAAAATTTAAAAATATTAATTTATACTCTGAATTCGGTCATTTTTTGGTTAATTATAAATCGTAATCCTCAAAGTTTAAGTATTTTTTATTTATAATCTAAAAAAATTTCATCTATTAATACTTTTTAAATAATTTTTAATTGTATCATTTCATAACATCTTCGTATCATGTTCGAGTCAATAAAAAAATATTTTTAAAATTTAAAAAAAAATTATAAAAAATCTATTTTTTTAACTATAATATTCGTTAAATAGTTATTTTTTGTCTAAAATTAGACAAAAATCTTTTGATTGTCCAATCAATTAAAGTTAAATACGAATAACACAACTGTAGAAAAAATAATTATTTAACAAGTATATAGGCAAAAAAATATGCATTTTTCAAAATTAAAAAATATTCAATAATATTGTATGAATTATCGTAAATATGAAATATATAACACAACACAATTGACTTGACATAAAATATTTTTTTATTGACTCAAAGACGTCACGAAAATATTATGACACCATACAATTGAGAGCTATTTAACGAGCATTAATGGATGAAATTATTTTTGAATTATAAATGTAAAATGTTTAATCTTTGGGGGTGAATTTATAATTAATTCAAATTTTTTTAATGGAAAAATAGACAACAATTAATATTAGGTGCGCATTAGTATGTATTTATATCTTTTAGGGTATAAATTAATATTTTTTAACTTTAAGGGTACAAATTAAAATTCAAGTGATCTTTAAGTTAAGATTAGGCCTTTGTGTAATAGATTTAGGGGAGAGAGAAGAATTAATGTTAAAGGAAGCATATTGATTGAATCCAATTATTTTATTTTGGAAAAATTTTACCTACACCCCTTCTAATTTATTATATCTTCAAAGACACCTCATTTACTATCAAAAATATCACTGACATCACTTCTAGTTTAATTTAAACATCACTAACATCCCCTACCATTAAACTACCATTTATAACAAAAAATACTCATCTAAAATATCAAAAATGCCCCTACATAAATCTCAAGTAATTTTTCTACATAAAATTTTATTAAAATTCGAGCTGTTAAAATTTAAAAAAAAAATCGTAAATAACAATTTTGGTAAATAATTTGTTAGTAATACTAATTTGTTATTTACGAATTCATAAATTTTTTAAAAAAAATTCGAGGCTATTAAAATTTTTTTTTTACATATTAAAATTTGAGCCAATTTAAACTCTACCCGAGTTGTTTGCGTCGATTAAAATTCTCTTTCGAGTAGATTAAAATTTATATTTTTTTACTTATTAAAATTTGTGTCAATTAAAATTTGATTTATTAAAATTTGAGTCAATTAAAATTTATATTATTTATATATTAAAATTTGTGTTGATTCAAATTCAATGTGAATTGATTAAAATTTGATTTGATTCGATTAAAAATAATTTTTAATTTGCCCAAATTTTAATACGTAAAAAAAATTATAATTTTAAATTAGCTCAAATTTTAATATATAAAAAAATAAATTTTAATTAGCTTGAATCGAATTTTAATATGTAAAACAAATTAAAAAACAGAGGGGATCTCATTGAAGATATATTTATCTAGAGGGAGTCTCATTGAAGATATGTTTATCTAGAGGGAGTGTGGATGAAATTTATTCTCATAAATATAATGAACAATTTAGTAAAATTCCATTATAGTTAATATTTTTGATCTTACAGGGGGTGTCATTGAAGATTCAGAAAATAGAGAGAATATCTTTAAAAATATGGTAAAATAGAGGAGGTGTGTAAAATTTTCCCTTTTATTTTTTGTTTACATTGGAAGAGAAAACTAAAAACATGAAGACTTCGTCACAAAACAAATGCTAACGGGTAAGTCAACATTAAGTAAGATAGAAAAACACGCTGGTCTGGCCTTTGTCATCGTTAAATTCATCAAAAATTAAAGAAAAGTGCACGGGAGAACACATGTCGAAGAGAGTCAACACCAATTCATTAAGGGCACGTTTGGTAACCAGTTTTTTTTTTTTTTTAAAAAAAAAAAGAAGTTTGGAGAGTGTTTTTTTTTTGTCGGTCTGTTTTGTAAACGACCCTTGTTTTTTAAAACACCTATTTAGGTGCTTTCAAAAACAGAAAAAACATGTAAACATGCGCGTCTCTCAACCTCAATTAATGAGGTATTGTCTTTGAATTCCATTAACAGAATAAAAGCTATTTTTTTGTTCTAAGTATAAAAAGACTTTTTTCCCCCTTTTTGGCTTCTCTCATTTGTTTCACTCGTGCTTCTCTCATTCGGCTCTCTCTTGCGAAGCCATTCTAGGCGAAGGAAGCTCCAGCGAATGGCGAAACTCCATCAAAGGAAGCTCCAGCAATAGAAGCACTAATTTTTTAGATTTTCTACTCTTTGCATCTCCATCGATATTTTTTTCTCTCTATCCCCTCTCTGGATTTTTTTTTAATTGAACCATTGGTGTTTGTTGTATTCATAGATCTATGTATATATACATAGATTTGTGGGTTTCAGTGGTGGGGTTGGGCTGTGGGTTTCGGTGGTGGTTTTGGGTGGCCAGTGGAGATTTGTTTGTGTTTGTTATAGATTTGTTTGGGTTATGGGTTTTGGTTGGGTCTGCTAGTAATAAGGAGGAAGAAGACTTGTTATGGATTTGTTCAGTTGGGGTTGCTAGTAATAAGGAGGAAGAAGACTTATGGTCAGTCAATTTCTATATCCCCATTATTATTCTTTGTAATTTTTTGGATTTGTTTTGAAGGATTAAAACCATATTAGGCTTTAAATTTTTTGATTCTTGTAATTCTTTGAATTGATGAAATAAAATTTCTTTTTATTTTTCTTTTTTTAAAAAAAAAAAGTGGTAGGGTTGGGTGGTGGTTTTGGGTGGCCAATGGAGTTGAGTGGTGGGTTTTCGGTGGCCAGTGGGAGTTGAGTGGTGGGGTTTGGGTGGTGAATTTTTGATATAATACCAAACAAGTTTTTTATTTTTGTTTTTACAAATTTTCAAAAATATAAAGGACTACCAAATATGTTTTATATTTTTAATTTTTATCACAAAATAAACAACACTTAAAAAAAACATAAAAACAAAAATGTTACCAAACACACCTTAAATCAAGTCAAAACATTAACAATTATAATTTTAACATTATTTTTGTGTTAATATTACATCACGAATTTTGTCATTACAATAATATTTCAAACTTAAAAAGTATAAGTGTTACATGCCTACAAATTTATGAGGTTTGGGTATAATTTACTAATAAATATATTAACAGATATCAACGATATGGATTTGAGTATTACGCGTGTACAAACTTCAAATATATGTGTGTAATATTTCAAATGTATAAGAATTCAATTGATTAAGTAATTACTTTTTCGTCTATTTTTCTCCTAATTATAGAGTGATTAATTTTGATAATTTGGAAGGAAAGTTAATTCATTTATTTTTTTATCATTCTTATTTTTCTTCCTTACTAAATATGATATTTTATCTATCCCTCCAACTTTTTCATTTTTCTATTGTACCAAACAAAGCATTACTTTTTAATTATCGAGTTATGAATGGTAAAATGAACACTACAAGATTAATACTAACAGACCACATTAATAAACAAACAATTGCTATAATTAATAAAATATATTGAATTCAAATTGATTAGCAATATACACAAATATTAATCATATGATCTAAATAGAAGTAACTCAATTTACACCCCTAAATTTGTCATTGTTGTTTAGACACACTTCTTATGGGTAAGTTTTCGATACTAAAAAAATGGTATTTCAGTATTATACCAAGATCTTTCAGTATCATACAAAAAAAAATTATAACTGCTAAGTCTAAATTACAACATCTAAGAGTCAAGTCACCACTAGTGGTTGATTATAGAATGTTATAATTGGTCAAAAATAATTTTCAAAAGTAATTTGACTACTTTTTAGAATGTGTCACTTGACATTTATAGAATGTTGTAGACTGTCAAAATTTTTCGGAAGGATGGACTGAAATTGGACCAGGATATTGGGGTCCCGTTTAGTTTAGTTTGTGTTTTAAAAAATAATATTCAAAATTTGTTTTTAAAAAGTGCTTTAGAAAAATATTTTTAGTATTTTTTTTGTCGCAAAATTTATTTAGTTATATGATTTCAAAAACAGTTATATGAAATAGAAAATATTAAAAAATATTTGGATAATATTCTAGAAAATAATGAAAACATAAATGTGGTGATAGTGGTGTTTTTTAATTCTAAAAAGATTGTTTCAAAAATACACAAAATAGTTATAACTTGTTCTCTAAATTTACTCAATGGTTATTCTCAATTTTCAAAAAATAAAAACTAAAAACAATTGGCGAAACAGTTTTTTTCCAAAAATTATTTCAAAAAAATAAAAAAACAGTTTTTAAGATGCAAATTAACCAGAATCTGGTTCTGATCTGATAAAAAAAACCCAGAATCCGGTTGAAAATTCCACACAAGTGGAGACACTTTCTATGGTCAGTACAAAGTGACACGCTACTAACTAACCATTAATAGCCGCGAGATGAATGACATAGAGATTATAATTAAAGGTGGAATATTGAATATTTTAAATTTTATAATTAAATTTTATGTTTTATTATATTATTTGTTGCAATAAAAATAAAAATAAAAATATATATATTTTTTAAAAATCGTAATTAGTATATAATTTTAATATCTATTGGAATAAAACTAAAAAATTAAACAAATGATCTAAGTCATTCATAATAGAACATAAATTTTACAACTAAAATTCATTTTCTATTAAGTCATTTATTAAAATAAAATCAAAAATAAAAATCTATTTTTTTCTTAAAAAATTATAATTAAGATATAATTATACTATCTATTTGAATAAAACTAAAAAATTAAATAAGAGGTCAAACTATAATGAGTATAATATGTTATAACTTTAATTGGAGTAATTTGGTAGTTTAATTAAATTGTAATATATAGTATAATTGTATACTAGTTATGATTTTTTAAGAAAAATTAGATTTTTATTTTTGATTTTATTTCAATAAATGTTATGATAAAATATAAATTTTGGTTATAAAATTTAAAATATTTGAGATTTTATCTTTGATTAGAGTATTTTTTATATAAATATAATATTTTAAACTTAAGAGGTCTAATTATTAAAAATTTATAAATTTTAAGGGATTTGAGTGTAATTTACTAACGGATGTAAAAATGTATGTGTTGTGCGCGTACAAACTTAAGAGATTTATGTGTAATATTTTAAATATTAAGAAGTCTGAATGATTAAGAGACAAATCTCATGAGATCTGACTATAATTCTCTTTAGTAGTTAAACAAATTTATGATATCAAAATAGAATTATTTGTATCTGATATTAACTTAATACTATTATTATTTGTGTTTCATTATTAGAAAAAAAAAATTAGATCAGTATTTTAACTCATTATTGTGAATCTCATGAAATGTAGAGTTGTCTGTCTTACGTTTGGTAATCCTGTCCTGATTGTTTCTTCTTGTACTGTGTTAGACCAGAGAAGAGAACTAAGCATAAACGAAAAGAATCCATCAGCCTAACGTGCATTTTCTTCCACACTCCTATGCCATAGTAAGGCCTAACCCCACCCGTCATCCAGATCTTACAACTTCAGCCAATGTGCCCTCCACCTTCATAGTCATCCGTGCCAATCCACGGTCTATAACACCCACCGATTGCAAAACCATTTCCAACACCTCCACGTGTCATCTAAACATTGATCATGTATCACCTCATCACGTGGCAATATTTCGCCGCATAGGTAATTTCCTTTCTCAGTTCCTAAAAAAAAACGTAGCCTCTAAGTTTTGTGTTGACGTAGACGCGTTGGCCATCACGTGTGGGACACATGGCAGAGGTGACGCTGCTAAACCTAAACCCTGGATTTCCATCAACTTCTTTGCATAAGATAGGGAACCACCTATAAAAGGGGAAGTTGTAACAACGCTCCGTGTTGTCTTGTTTACGAAGTTTCGACAGACTTGTTTCTTCCATCGCTATATTTAAATCTCTGATCTTTCTCTCTCTTAATCTCTCCCTTTCTCTGCCGTTTGCGAAGCTTCTCTCCGGTGGAAAATGGCGGAATCAGAAGCCAATCAACCGACGGAAATCGTAAGCTCCTCTTTCAGTTCTGAAATCATCAGGCCTTCCTTCATATTAGGATTTAGTTATTGCATTTATATCTTACCTGATTGTTTGTTTCGTTTGATTTTGAATCTGTTTCTCTTGAATATTAGCATTACAAATATTCAATTAATGTTAAGTTTGTAATTGTATTGTGATTGGTCTTTGAGATTTTGTTAGGAGCTTTCGTTGACCTGCTTTTTTTTTTTCAATTGAAGGTCCAAGATAGTGAGAAGCAACTAAAGTATCTTGATTTCGTTCAAATCGCGGCGATTTACGTTGTCGTCTGCTTCTCAACCATCTACGACTATGCCAAAGAGAACTCAGGTCCGTTGAAACCCGGCGTTCAGACCGTTGAAGGCACTGTCAAAACTGTCATCGGACCGCTTTACGAGAAGTGTCACGACGTCCCTTTCGAGCTCCTCAAGTTCGTCGATCGCAAGGTTTGAATCGAACTCCACATCGCAACCGGCGTATATTACCGTTTTCGTCGTATTCTCGTGAATTCCCTGTTCCTGATTTCGTATTCACGTGACTTACAGGTGGACGAGTCGATAAACGAGTTGGATCGTCACGTGCCCTCTTTAATGAAACAGGCTTCGAGCCAAGCCATGTCTGTGGCTCAGAAGGCTCCAGAGGTGGCTCGAACCGTGGCTTCGAAAGTACAGCGCGCCGGTGTTGTCGACACGACCACGAACATAGCGAAGACGGTGTACACCAAGTATGAGCCGACAGCCAAAGAGCTGTACACGAAGTACGAGCCGGTAGCTGAGCAGTACGCGGTGACCACGTGGCGCTCATTGAATCGGCTTCCGCTGTTTCCTCAAGTGGCTCACATCGTGGTCCCAACGGCGGCGTACTGGTCGGAGAAGTACAATCAGGCCGTGACTTCTACGGCGGAGAGAGGATACACGCTGTCTTATTATCTGCCGCTGGTGCCCGTTGAGAGGATCGCCAAGGTGTTTGAGGGTGCTGAGAATGGGCCCACTGTTTCGACCAATGAGGAAGCTGCTGCCATGGCGCAGTAAAAGGAGTGTAATGGTGGTGATGAAGTGTTAAAAAAAAAAAATGATGATGGTTTTTTTTTTGGGGTGAGGTTTGGTAGGGTTTCACATCTATACTGTGTAATGTAATTTCCTTGTTTGCTTGCTTGCTTGCTTCTGTTCTTTAAGGTGATCACAACCCATTTTGTTGTTTTGGGTATTTGTTATTAGTCTATGTCTATATCACCATAACATAAATCTACTTGGGTTCTATATGACATGAAATAGAGAGAGTGCTTAGGATTATTTGATGGTTGAAGTCATGCGTGCTTTGTTCAAATTTTCCGGGTTTGTTTGGAAATTGGAGTTGTGTGCATTAAGTGGTGAATTCAGAATAGAGAATCGGTAACTAATAAATAAGGAAAATGTTATTTGGACCAAAAAATTTGATATAATTTGTTGACCTAATGACATGGTTTCATTGAAATTATTGGATTAATTCTAAACTTCAATGTTCGATGGAACTCACAGTCAATTTAAAGGATATAGTAAATTAGGTATCAATAGTATTACTCAATAAACAATAAGTTGGATAAGACTCGGACTATTTTAGGCTGTTTTTTTGTGTTACACTTTAGTAATTTGATAGGACACAAACAGGGAGGAGTAATTATAACAAGGGAAATTCCATAGATGCATTTCTAAAGTGATTGTGCTTTAAAATATGATGGTGCCAAAGAGAAGTAAATCTCTTAACGAGCACAAGACAGAATTTTGTAAGAGGTGTTAGTCACAGAATTGGCTCACCTTTATGTGTGTTTGTAGTGAGACCGTTATTAAGGGATGCAGGTTAATCCTAAATAGAACATTCATGAAAATCAGGATACTTGTGCATGGTTGTAAGAGCGCAAAATTGATTAAAATTTTATCTAATGCTCATATCTTGTGTGTGACAAGTAGAAATGTGAACCAAAGAGCCTAATTCAAGATTGGTTCTCTATGATTCTTTAGATGGAATCACGGAAACTAGTTAACGCTAAATGAAGGTTCAAATCTAAAAAACGCTTATCACCTATTGCAGGGAGATTGTTAATATGTATGATTTAAATTTAAATTTACTGTCATTTATTCATATTAATAATTTCAACCCCACATTTATTTTATAACTTTAAATATTTCAATTTTGATTGTTGGAATTCTTTAGAGAGAGTTACATGTAATAACTACATATATTACACCACTTCATTATGTATATGTATGTGTGTGTGTGTGTGTGACTGTTGCATATTCAAGCCATTTACTACCATTATATGCACCAGGAGTAATGGGAAGCAGTAGGTTAATGTCAAGTAGGATAATAGTTGGACTTTGACATACTACCATCTGGAACTTATCTTCCTTGTTCTTTCTATTTCACAGGGCAGCAGGCGTAAAAACATGTGTGGTTTACCATTTCAACCACTTGTGTCTCTCATTTCTTTATTGGTTTCCACTTCTTTCTCGGCTATGCCATTCTGTGATTCTTGCCTCCTTTCATTTGTCTCAATGCTTTTCATACCCTATGCCATTGCTTGAATTCTATATGGGATCAACAACAGAATCTATATACTTTACCTCTCTGTATGGGATAAACATACATGTAGCAAAACTTCCTATAGAATATGCCTCTTTGTTCTCAAGTTGCGAGTGAACTATCTCAGTACTTATACTTGCACCACTTTGACCATTCTGGACTTTGGTGTTGCTCAATCTATTTTTAACATACATGGGATACAAGCAGAGTTAGATTTGCTTGCATGAAAACATGCTTACAATAGGATTTCTATTGTAATGTACCTACTGGCACACAAAAGCACTATTTTTTATTTCTGGGAATTAAAATAAGCTTGTAGATAATTGTCAAAAAATATGTGATTGTATTGGAAGAAAAGACATGGGATGTGAAGCACTCATGGAAGATAATGTTAACCAATATATATAATCAGAATTTGAATTACAACTAATTACTGTAGCAAAACTATATTTAAGTATACTGTTATATGTAAAACAGTTATAAAAAATAAAATATATTCTATACATAAATAATGCACTTACTTGATTGCAGAACAACAATATGAAAATAATAACAATTCGAGTCATATCTCTGTTCTCAAGTTAAAACAGATTTGCTCTTTCTCAGTACTCAAGATTGACGAACATTTGTCTCCCAAAATACAACGAATTTCGTCTTTGTAGAAGTAGTACTTCAACCTTTAAAGATCAATGAACACAACTTATTTTTTGTACTTGAACCAAATATAAAATATAATGCAGAAAGACAGAAACAGATGCAACACTATGCAAAAACCCTATCAAATATACTAACTTGAGTTTTTGAAATTGTATCTTCTCGATTTTTCAAAAGTTCTCTTGGCCGTTAAATGAAAGAAACAATCACATAAAATATAAATACACCAACTAAACCCTAATGTGAAGGCCAGGTATGATTTTGGAACTATAAGAGTTGCTTATAATTTTTGTGAGTTGTTTGGCTTTTGATTCCCCCATTTTGTACCATAGAAAAGCTTCGCAAAAGGCAAATAAAGGGCGAAATTAAGAGAGAGAAAGATAGAGATTTATATAGAGATCAAATAAACAACTCTAATGAAACTTCGTAAAAAAGGCAAAACGTGGCGTTGTCAATTTAGGTTAAATGAAAGGGAATCTAGGGTTTAGGTTTAGCAGCGTTACCTTGATAAGCCCTAAATATTGCACATTTATCCTATCATTTGGGGCTAATTGTCATATGTGACTTAATTGTATGTGATTAATGTTATATTTAATTTTATCATTTGTCTATTTTGCTGGTAAAATAGTGAGGTTATAAGGCAAATAAGCAAACATGGAAGTGAGATAAGAAAGAAGATTGAAGATTGAAGAATTGAAGGCCACATTTGAACGTCAATTGTCTAAGTCTGGACGTGAGATTCTATATCAAAGGCAAAAATAGGTTGAGTTTCCGGTATTTGACATTCGGGCATAATTAAAGTCACGTCCGAACGCATGTTGAACCTACTATGACGTCTAGATGTCATAAAAGTCAAGTCCAGACACGTGTTTTTACTCCCAGCCAATCAAAAAAGCATGATAACGCAAGAAGGAGATCTTTTTCCTCTTTTGTAAAGTACCGTGGGACTTTCTAAGGGAGTTTAGGGTTATATCAGACCAAAAAATTTTGTATTAAGATTAATTTGATGATTTCTTCCTTTTTCATGGCTAGCTAATCTCTTTTGCTAAGGTTAGAGGAAGTTCTAATACACTTGGATATATAAATTAGAGCATATGTTCTTCATTTGAGGTTTTCTTTAATAATTCAATTATTCTTATTTTAACAAAGCTTTCTCTCTATATAATCTCTTGAAATATTATGCTATATATGTGATGAATTCTTGAAATTCCTTATGAGTTGAATAGCTAGATGTACATGTTTTGGTTGAATTGCTGGAATTTTCATTTAATTAATTAATTTGTTGGTTTTTATGAATTTGGGTGTTTGATTGTTCAATTGCTTGATTTATCATAGATTTCGGATATGGTGAATGTTTGTAATTGACATGTTTGAATTCATTTATATTAACTTTTTGATTATACATTAGAGAATTTCCTAATTAATTATTGTCAAATCTTCCAATTGGGTTCACTCCTTAGTTTATTCCCAATTGAGATTGAAAAATAGGATGAATTTGCTATCCAAGTATAATTAAAATAGTATTCAATTCCTTAGTATTTCTCCCAAATCATTTTTACTAAATAATTTTAGTTTATTTGCTCCAAGTTCCAATTACCAAATCACTCTTTCAAACATTTACATATTTTCTTTTATTAATCATTTTTAACACTCCAAAATTCTCATTTCTCTATGGATCGACCTTGGACTCTACCAAGATTTACTACTTGCTTGATAACCTATATTTGAGTTTATAATTTCAAAGGCGAAATAAGTTTTTATTATTTTTATTGATATTAATTAGTTTTTATTGTGGATCCTTTATGAGAATGAACAATTTAATTAGTTGACATTTTTGTGTTTAAATGAGAATAAAATCGAGTTTGAGAGAAGTATAAAATATATTTGATTTATTTTTATTTGTGGAAGAGATAGAGATGCATATTATATTTTTTTATTGAAGTGTTAACCTTTTTTTCTAACATTTAATAAATGTGTATGTATGAAGTAGACTGTACTTTTAGACCTAAATTCTAAATTTTATTTTTTTGACTTAATCTTTTAGAATTTTTTTTTGTTAAATTAAATTGTAATGGGCTTTAATTTTTGATCTATACTTCATTATTAAACATCAAATTTTGTAGCCTTTATATGTGTGAGGCCTAAAGCCTATACTTTTTCGGTTTTATTGTTGAGTCGGCCATGATTGTTTTGACAGATTATTTAATGGCCAACCTCCGGCCGTTGGAGCTAAGCCTCATGGGTTTGAACCTCACCCAACCCTCCCCATGTAAACACTATTCAAATAAAAATGAATAATCTCTATGGGAGGAATCGGTCTGCATATAGCCTAGCAAGTGTCGGTAAGCAAAAATTTGATGGTTTTATGGAACTAATTGTGCCATGTGGTGTAATAGGTCCTATGCTAAAGTGTTCATATATAAAGCCAACACCTCTTTCCTAAGACTAACAATGTGCCACGTGTTTTTGTACGTGAATAATTTCTATATATAAAATATTAATAAAAAATATTAGGTATATGTGTATTTAAGTTAAATATCATCTCAAATTTATCAAATTTATGTTTTTATCAATTGTATTATATTATAGAATTCAAAAAAAATTGTTTGTCTCTAATGATTTATTATTCTAACCGTCTATTAAGCTCTTTGACAGAAATAACCACAAGTGATTACTTCTGTCAAAAACTTAACAGATTGTTTGTAGAAAATACCACATAATCCAAATAAAATTCAAAAATTAAAACTCAAATGAATATTATTCCTTGGATGAGTGTGAGATGAGTGGATCCCACTGAAAAAATTGATGGGATCCACTCATTCAAAGGATGATATGCATTTGGGTTACAACTTTTTAGATTTTATTTGGGTTTTGTAATATTGCTCATAAATAAATGTATTTTATAATAAATACTTATTCAAGTGTCTGGTATTTTAGATATTTAAGAGTGTTAGAGGATAAAAGAGGGAAATAAATATTTTTCCAATATGTGTACATTTAGAAGTAGTATAGATTTATCCTACCTCTTTAGACATTTGCACATTTAATCATATTATAAAATTATTAATTTTTATTTGTTAAATCGATTGATTAGATAGCTTATAATATTATTATACTATTACATATAAAAAATAAAGTATAAACATATATGCGACAGTGAAATTCAACCTAATAAGTACATGTGTATAATAATTAAACATATATAAGACTTTACTTATTCATATAGATATAGAAAATTGTATGTAACTGTATTATTAATAAATTAATTTAAAAGAATTTAGAACTCTTACTAAAAAAGTCTAAAATAAGTTGAAAGTCAAATAGGAGTAAAAAACAAAAATTATATGAAAGTATATAGGTGGATATAATTGAATTTATTATAATAATTAAGGATAAAATAATAATTTAAATAATTTTCACCGATGTTGACATTTATAAATAGTATAAATAAATAAATATAGATATAGGTATAAGTAGAGATTTTTTTCATTTTAATGCTAATAATAATCTTGTAAGAGAGTTGTGGGATTTTGTTTTTTTTTTTAGGAGAGGCATTAATTCTCAAGGGCTCATACTCAAAATTTAAACTACAATTGGCTGTGATTAGAAATAGGAGTAGTAGTTTTGGATGCGACAATTTTATTTCTAATTTTTATACGATATGTTAATATGATACGAACTTGATCTAAATTTTGATATGGTGCATTGACTAATTCTAAAATGAATCTACCCAATAATATAAGAATAAGGGTTAATATCAAATACCAATAATTCAATTTGACAAAATAAATACCCCCGACATATATAGTATAAATTTTTTTTTATTTTTTTATTTTTGATTTATAATTTTATTAATTATTATAGCCATGAATATTTTTTTACTTAGTTTTTGCAAGCATTTAGATCGAGTAAAGTTTTATTTGTCAATAGCTTATGAATGGTTTGTTGGTGAGAGCGAAAAAATTATCGTTTGTAAATTTTTGTTCCTAAACTATGTGTGTCAATCTAAACACCATATTATATGTTGGGTTATTATGAAATCAAGTTAGATTAATATTGACGGATACTTCACGTACTTAAAATGATATAATTCAAATATGACGCCATATGATTCAAGTGTCGTGCTTTGTTGATTTATGGCCTTTTTTTGATACCATTGAAATTAAAAAATAAATGAAAACAAAGTAAGGAGAGGGTGACCTAACCTAACCAATGCTTCTGCCTACTAGAGAGCTGGGCAATAAGGTCAAGGCCCATTGTTTGTAAAAGGAGCCGATGACAAGCTAAGTAGCAGAACCTAATTTCATGCATCATCTATTTGTGAAGAATCGGGTAAGTTCATTTTACAGTCATTTAGATTGGGAAGGACATAAGCTCCGCACATTTCAAAGTTATCATTGTCGTATCTGTCAAATTCTAGCGTTGGTACATTTTAGTGGGTGATAGCTCTTCGACACACGACTTTGCATTGTTATCAGTTGAACAACAGTTTTTGTTTACAGTGGAACTTGAATAAATATGTTTTAACTTACCATAATGTTGGGCCTCTATGGGATCGCTTCAAAAAAAAGAGGGGTTTTGCTTAGGCTCTTAGCCGAAGCAAAAAATCATAGTGCCAAAGCAAACAGTTAGTTTTGGTTGCTTCGACAATTGGCGTGAGCAAAAATTTTGAAGCAAAAAGTAGGCATTTACTTCGGCATTTTGTGTCAAAGCAAAAAATGACTATTTGCTTCGGCAATTTGGGTGGTGAGGTTAAAACATATTCTTTGGGTTTTTTTAAGTTTGCGCACTATTTTAATCTATACTATTAATAAAAGGACTTTAGCATGATAAATTTTTGTTTTATTATTTTACCCTTATAAAAAATATGAAGGCTGACAAACCCTTTTGTATTTAAATTTACAAATTATAGTTACATCCTTCTTTATTTAATATATATATCTATATTATTACTAATAATTAAAAATACCTTAGCATGAAATTTTTTTAATTTACTATTTTGTCCTTATAAAAAATATAAAAGCTGACAAGCCATTTTTTTATTTAAATATGCAAATTACCTTTACATTCCTCTATATTTAAATAACAAACTAATCTTTAACATATTTTGTAAATCTCTTTATTTTTGCAAAACTTTTAAACAATCATGACATGTTTAACATGATATATAAAAAGAAAATTATTTCTTTTTCTCAAAATACCAATATTAATACACGTCGATCACTCCATTGATACAATATCATTTCTAATGTCCACAAATTGATATATTTATATTTCCTCTTCATTTACAATCAAAATAATTTAGTAAAAAATTACTAAGCCACAAAATTAAAACAAGAAAGAAAAAAAGTCAAGAAAAAAAATTTATATAACCCTTACTATTTGGTATTATAAATATGAGATAATATCTAATTTAGCTACGTAATTAGATTTTTTTATGTATTTTATAAAGAATTTTAACTACCACACTATCTTTCTATAGTTAAAATATTTAAATTTCAATCATATTCTTATGTATTTGATTCTCCAAATTATCCCATAACATCTATTTACTTCTCTATTTTCTATGTATAAATATAAACAAACTATAAAAAATTTTAATTGATCACGTTACCATTAAAAAATATATACATAATTATAATTTTCAATAAAGTGTTCAAAACCTCCATCAATAGATTATTACTCTTTCAAATATAAAGAAAACATTATGTCTATCTATGTATTTTTTTCATCTATACTACTAATAAAAGTATTTTAAATACCACACTATCATTTCATAGTTAAATATCTAAATTATCATCATATTTTTATGTGTTTAAATCTGAAAATTACCCATAACATCTCTTTTAATTCTCTATTTTTTATGTATAAATATCAGTATACGTGAAACTTTTTAATTAACTATATTACCCTTAAAAAATATATGCATCATTATAGGTGTCAATAAAATATTTAAAAAATATTCAAAATTTTCATCAATCTAATATTACCCATTTCAAATATAAAGATAACATTATTCTTACATATGTATAATTTTTTCATCCAAAATTTCAACAATTCATTTTTAAGATAAAAAAAATCTTTCATGTAGTTTTTTTATAAATAATTTATGTTAAATAAACATAACACTTCAATTATAGTAAACTTTCCATGTTTTAATAAGAGTTTATATAAAAATAGATTATAGTGCATTTTTAAGTAAAACTTGATTTTAAAATTTTAATATTCTTTTAAAATATATATTAATGAGTAATATATTATTTTTTAGGATTAATAACACTTGTAGTCCCTAAAGTATGTATATTTTAACAATTGGGTCCCTAAACTATTTAATTATTGCTTAAATGATCCATATACATTTGGGTTTCATTTGGGTTATGTAGCATTTTTCTTTATTTATTTGAGTGACTTTTAATGTCTCACTATCCATTAAATTATCTATATGTAACCTCTCAGCTTCTGCAACCCTTTCTCTTCCTTAGAGCACCTCTACAGTCACCAAGTTACTGATGCAATTTGGTACTGTAATTATAATAGTTGTAAATGTAATGACAGCAATTTCAACTCCTCTTATTTTTTTCATGCTCTCTTTTCTATTTTGATCACAAACAAAAAAAACTCTATAAACACAATCAATTTTTTTGTGCGTTAATATTTGAGTCTACAAATGCTTGTTGGATTGAAGAACTATTGGAATCATGTAAGTACTAAAATCTTTATTGTGAGTGTCACGCCCCATCCCAGTCTCCTAAAGATGAGACACGACTAGGTTTTTGTTACACCTGTTTACGTATATATAATCTAAATTAATAAAACACTAATAATTCCACAGGTGCAATAACACCACCCTTCACCTTAGGCGTTAAGTATGATGGTAAAACCTATCTCATAACTTGTACCATATATAAAACACATGTACCAATTATTTATTTCCCAGGTTATAGATATACAAAATCTCACACCCACATAGTATGCTTGTTGAATCTGTTTACAAATATATGCTAATAGCTTGTCATAATAATCTCTTACAAATATAATATACAACTCAGCTGTTAGTCATACAGACACTCAACCGGAGTGATATCACACTAATGTTGCACAAGATTCAATTGATTGACCAGTGGACTATCTGCATCTTCCTCTATAGTACATGAAAAGGAGAAGCTATATGGGTATTAGCTAAACCATGCGTTCAGTGAGTATACATGTTGTATATGAAATGGAAATGATAGTATTACACTGAAGTAGGTAGATAATATGTAGATACACGTATCAAACAACATCATTAATCCAATTCTAACGAATTTACAAGCCACATCACATCCATATTACCCACATCGGGTAATCGATCCCACATGGATCTGTGTCTTCCAAACTTTTCGAGAACACCACAGTGCTATCACACTACTGCACGCCCAGTGATCAGGCATCAACGCCCCTATTTCAAACAGTGCGCCACATTCCACAATACACAATACACAGTACAAAACATCATTCAATCACATAAGTACGTAACACATAATCTTGGAGAATTGCTATTAAATTTTATCATTTACAATCATCTTATAAAAACATTTCCAAAATATATAAAGAAATACACCCACATCAAATGTACAAATGTACGACCCTTCAGTCCTATCAATGGATCATTTCGGTGTTACCATATTTGTTCTAACACCGACTGTCTCACCTATTCCACCTAACACATTTGTAATTACAACATCAATATGTTTATCACATTTAATAGTTAATTATGCACTAATGCATGTAAAATGATGCACCCCAAAGTGTCCCTGTAACTCCGATTACCGCACTATCCACTCATAAAGTAGCACTTTTGTTCTAGGGATCATATTTTCTCCCCAAAATTTTAAAATCACTCACATTAATCACAATTAGGATTTAGTAGGTCAAACACATTGACCAAGGGCCCATTTTCACACATTTTGACCCCGAATGCTAAAAATTGCACTTCCGACATTCCATACATTTCGCACTAGATATCATATTCATTTTCATTCGAAATTTACATTATCACATCAAGCATCATTTAAAAATGCAAGATGCAAAATTTCAGGTTATTTGGATTAAAATTCATACATTTTTCTTTTAACACAGCCACACTTAAACAATTTAATCATACAAAACAGGTCTTTCCTTGAATCCTTTAACTCCCTATTTCACTCCCATAATTTCGGTTCCAAGTATAATTTCGGGGCTTTCCTTGATTTTAGCCCACGAAAATCATCCCGAGTGTTTGGTTTTTAATACTTTTATCACACCCATTGTATACCTATTTTAAACCCATTCTTAAAAGTCCCTAAATTATGTTAAATCACTTAATTAAACTCATACAAGAACTCTTTTAAACTTAAAATAAAACAGCCCACAAAACAGTCCATGAAATTAACTAAAACAACCAATTAAAATAAAAATAAAACAACTCATGTATTTAAATTAAAACAGCCGACTAATCTAAAACAAATCAGCCTACACATATACATACATAGTAAAATTTATCTCACACACATGCTTAAACTTAATCTCACACACAATGATTTTTCTTTCCCTCTCTTTCTCCTTGCTTTCGACTCAAAGAAACACACCTATATTTTTTTTCTTGATGTCTTCTTTTTTTTTTTTCCACTTTCTCCCTGCTCACCCTCACTCATGGTTCCAGCAAAGAACTAGACACACACACACACAAAATTATATATTAAACACACACACACCCCTTTTTACTTTACTTTACACACACACACACTTTGACACCTTTAAACACACACACACACACACGACACATCACCCATTTTTTTTATGCCAACACCTGTAAAGGTGACCCATGTTAATGGGTTAATTATGCTTACCTCTCTTAAAGTTTTTAAATGATTTTGAAGTCGATCCACTATTTTTTCTACATATGAAATTTTATAAATAGGTCTCATTGATACATCACTAACGGGGTCCACATACCCAATGTATGCTCACACACAACATGTCTATGAAAGATTTTAATTTAATTTATCATTTAATAATTTCACATAATTATAATTTAGCCCACAAAATTATGCTAATATACATGCAATGCATGATCGGGTCTCACAACTCTCCCCTACTAATAAAAATTTCGTCCTCTAAATTGCTTACCTATACTAAACAAATATGAATATTGAGCCCGCATACTCTCCTTAGTCTCCTAGGTTACTTCCTCTACTGGGTGACTACGCCACAAAATCTTCACCAACGATATCGTTTTCGTGCGTAACACCTTCTCTTTCCTACCCAAAATTTGAACCGGCTACTTTACATAAGTCAAATCTTCAGCTAACTCCATCGAGTTTGAAGTTAACACACGTGATGGGTCAGGCAAGCACTTCCGTAGCATAGGCACATGGAATACATCATGCAACCTGGACAACTCTACTAGTAACTTCAACCGGTATGCAACAATTTCAATCCAGTCCACAATGCTATACGGACTAATAAACCTAAGAGTCAACTTCCCTTTCCTGCCAAAACGAATGACCCCTTTCCAAGGTGATACCCGTAAGAATACTTGATCACCCACCTCAAATTCCAAGTCACGTCAGCGATTGTAAGCATAACTTTTCTGTCTTTTCTGTGTACTCCGTAATCTCTCCTGTATAACTTTAATTTGATCAGTAGTCATCTGTACAATCTTTGGACCCAATAACTTCCTTTCACCCACTTCACTCCAGCACACTAGGATCCTATACTTCCTTTCATACAAAGGTTCATATGGTGTCATCTCAATTGAACTATGGTAGCTGTTATTATAAGCAAATTCAATCAAAGACAAATAATTATCCTAGTTACCTCTAAGATCCATGACACAAGCTCTCAGTATGTCCTCAAATGTCTGAATAGTATGTTTTGTCTGTCCATCTGCTTGTGGGTGGAATGTTGTACCAAATTTCAAAGTAGTGCCCAACATAGTCTATAAGCTAGGCCAGAATCTCGAAGTAAAGTGTGGATCCTTGTCAGAGGCTATAGATACAGGTACACCATGCAGTCTAATAATCTCATCAATGTACAATCTAGCTAGCCTGTTAAGAGAATAAGACATCTTAACATCTAGAAAATGAGCAGACTTCATCAACCTACCATTATCACTCAAATGGCCTCATGTCCTCTTTGTGTACGGGGCAAACTACTCACAAAATTCATAGTGATATGCTCTCATTTTCATTCTGGAATACATAGAGACTGCAATAACCCAGTTGGTCTCTGATACTCAGTCTTCATCTGCTGACATACCAAACATCGAGCCACAAATTCAGTTATCTCTTGTTTCATCTTCGACCACCAATAATGCTCTCTCAGATCACAATACAACTTTGTACTACTTGGATGCATATCATATGCTGAACTGTGTGTTTCTTCCAGAATCTCTCTTTTTAACCATGCATCATTAGGTACACATAACCGAGAACCAAATAACAAAATATCAGCACTGCCAACAATAAAATCAGTCTTCACCATTTTCTTCAATTTCTCAATTTAGAGATCATACTGTTGTGCCTCCTTGATCCTATCCACCAGCACTAGTCTCAAAGTTAGCGTAGCAAGTAAAGTTGTAGTCTCGCTTATCCTTGATTGCACTCTTAAAGATATCAAATTCACAAATAAACCTCTCTAAATCACTCGCAAACTTGTCAATCTATCTGATGATTTTTGACTCAAACCTTCTGCCGCAACATTTGTTTTTCCTGGTTGATAATGAATAATGCAGTCATAATCTTTAATAAGCTCAATCCAGCGCCGCTGCCACAGGTTCAACTCTTTCTGGGTAAACAGATATTTCAAACTCTGGTGATCTGTATAAATCTCACATATAACCCCATATAGAAAATATCTCCACAACCTCAGTGCAAATACAATAGTGCAAGTTCCAGATTGTGAGTAGAATAATTACACTCATGTGGTTTCAGCTATCTGGAGGCATAAACTACCACCCTACTATGCTGCATCAACACACAACCCAAATCTTGATGTGAGGCATCACTATAAACCATGAACCATCACTACCTGATGGAATGGCCAATACTGGTGCAGTCGTCAATTTGGTCTTTAACCCCTGCAAACTCTGCTCGCATCTATCAGACCACTCAACCGTTACACCCTTCTGAGTCAGTCGGGTCAGAAGCATAGCTATAATGAAGAAATTATGTACAAACCTCTAACAGTAACCTACCAATTCTAGAAAAACTTCGAATCTTTGTCACTATCCTCTGTCTCTCCCAATTAACTACAGTATCAATCTTAGCTGGATCAACACATACACCATCACCAGAAACTACATGCCCCAAAAACACAACTCTGTCCAACCAAAATTCACATTTGCTGAATTTGGAAAATAATTGTCTATCCATCAATGTCTAGAGTATCACCCTCAAATGTTGCATATGTTCATCTTCACTACGGGAGTATATCAATATATCATTGATAAACACTATCACAAATAAATCAAGATATGGTTGAAATATTCGATTCATTAGATCCATAAATACAACAAGAGCATTAGTCATACCAAATGACATCACCAGAAACTCATAATGTTCATATTTGGTCCGAAAAGCAGTCTTCGATATATCATTATCCCTTATTTTCAATTGATGATATCCTAACTGAAGATCAATCTTTGAAAACACCTGGGCACCCTATAATTGGTCCAACAAATCATCGATACGCAGCAACGGATACTTGTTCCGGATAATCACCCTATTCAGCTGTCTATAATCAATGCATAACTTTATAGTGTTATCCTTCTTCTTTACAAATAATACTAGAGCACCCGAAGGAGATACACTTGGTCGTATAAATATTCTTTGGGTTTTCTTTTTTCAGTTTGCGCTCTATCTTAATCTATTCTATTAATAAAAGTATTTTAACATGACAAATTTTTGATTTATTATTTTATCCTTATAAAAAATATGAAGGCTGACAAACCTTTTTGTATTTAAATTTACAAATTATAGTTACATCCTTCTTTATTTAATATATATCTATATTATTATTAATAAAAATACCTTAGCATAAATTTTTTTTGATTTACTATTTTGTCCTTATAAAATATATAAAAGCTGACAAACCCTTTTGGATTTAAATATGCAAATTACCTTTACATTCCCCTGCATTTAAATAACAAACTAATCTCTAACATATCTTGTAAATCTCTCTATCTTTGCAAAACTTTTGAATAATCATGTTATGTTTAACATGATATATAAAAAGAAAATTATTCTTTTTTCTCAAAATCTCAATATATATTAATACATGTCGATAACTTCATTGATACAATATCATTTTTAATGCCCACAAATTGATATATTTATATTTCCTCTTCATTTACAATCAAAATAATTTAGTAAAAAATTATTAAGCCACAAAATTAAAACAAGAAAGAAAAAAATTATTTAACCCTTACTATTTGGTAGCTTGAATAAAAGAATCATAGATAATGAGTCAATAGGAAGTTTATAGTTATGAAGAGAATACAAATAATTTAAGTATTCTAAATATGAGATAATATTTAATTTAGCTACATAATTAGATTTTTTATGTATTTTATAAAGAATTTTAAATACCACATTATCTTTCTATAAATAAAATATTTAAATTACAATCATATTCTTATGTATTTGAATCTCCAAATTATCCCATAGCATCTATTTTACTTCTTTATTCTCTATGTATAAATATAAACAAACTATAAAAAATTTTAATTGATCATGTTACCATTAAAAAATAAATGCATCATTATAATTTTCAATAAAGTGCTCAAAAACTCCATCAATAAATCATTACTCTTTCAAATATAAAGATAACATTATGTTTATCTATGTATTTTTTTCATCTACACTATTAATAAAAGTATTTTAAATACCACACTATCATTTCATAGTTAAATATCTAAATTATCATCATATTCTTATGTGTTTAAATCTTAAAATTACTCCTAACATCTTTTTTAATTCTCTATTCTTTATGTATAAATATCAGTATACATAAAACTTTTTAATTAACTATGTTACCCTTACAAAATATATGCATCATTATAGTTTTTAATAAAATATTTAAAAAATCTTCAAAATTTTCATCAATCTAACATTACCCATTTCAAATATAAAGATAATATTATTCTTACATATGTATAATTTTTTCATCCAAAATTTCAACAATTTCATTTTTAAGATAAAAAAAATATTTCACCTAGTTTTTTTTATAAATAATTTATGTTAAATAAACAAAACACTTCAATTATAGTGAAATTTCCATGTTTTAATAAGAGTTTATATAAAAATAGATTATATTGTATTTTTAAGTAAAACTTGATTTTAAAATTTTAATATTCTTTTAAAATATATATTGTAGAGTAGTATATTATATTTTAGGATTAATAACACTTTTAGTCCCTAAAGTATGTATATTTAAATAATTTGGTCCCTAAACTATTTAATTATTGCTTAAATGATCCATATATATTTGAGTTTCATTTGAGTTATGTAGAATTTTTCTTTATTTATTTGAGTGACTTTTAATGTCTCGCTATCCATTAAATTATCTATATGTAATGCTTCCGCATCCCCTTCTCTTCCTTAGGGCATCTCTACAGTCACCAAGTTACTTTTGCAATTTGGTATTGTAATTATAATAGTTGTAAATGTAATGGTAGCAATTTCAACTCCTCTTCTTTTTTTCCATGCTCTCTTTTCTCTTTTGATCACAAACAAAAAAAACTCTATAAACAAAATCAATTTTTTTTGTGCGTTAATATTTGAGTCTACAAATGCTTGTTGGATTGAAGAACTATTGGAATCATGTAAGTACTAAAATCTTTATTGTGACTGTCACGCCCCATTCCGGTCTCCCAAAGATGAGACGCGACTAGATTTTTGTTACACCTGTTTATGTATATATAATTTGAATTAATAAAACACTAATGATTTTGGAGAATTGCTATTAAATTCTATCATTTACGATCATTTTATAATAGCATTTCCAAAATATATAAAGATATACATCCACTTCAAATGTACAGATCTACGGCCCTTCGGTCCTATCGGTGGATCCTTTCGGTGTTACCGTATTTGTTCTAACACCAACTGTCTCACCCGTTCCACCTAATACATTTGTAATTACAACATCAATATGTTTATCACATTTAATAGTTAATTATGTACTAATGCATGCAAAATGATGTACCCCAAAGTGTCCTCGTAACTCCGATTACTGCACTATCCACTCACACACTAACACTTTTGTTCTAAGGATCACATTTTTTCCCCAAATTTTCAAAATCACTCACATTAAGCACAATTAGGATTTAGTAGATCAAACACATTGACCAAGAGCCCATTTCCACACATTTTGACCTTAAATCCTAAAAACTGCACTTCTGGCATTCCATACATTTCACACCGGATATCATATTCATTTGCATTCGAAATTTACATTATCACATCAAATATCATTTAAAAATGCAGCATGCAAAATTTTAGGTCATTCGGATGAAAATTCACACATGTGATAATAACATTTAGAAATTAGAATTTTGGCGTTACCGATACCCATTTCCAACTTCTATCGCATTTTTCTTTTAACACAACCACACTTAAACAATTTAATCATATAACACAAGCCTTTCCTTGAATCCTTTAACTCCCTATTTCACTCCCATAATTTTGGTTTCAACCTAGCCCACGAAAAACATTTCGAGTGTTCGTTTTTCATATTTTTCTCACACCCATTGTATACCTATTTTAAACTCATTCTTAACAGCCTCTAAATTATGTTAACTCACTTAATTAAACTTATACAATAACTCTTTTAAACTTAAAATAAAACAACTCACAAAACAGTCCATGAAATTAACTAAAACAGTCCATCAAAATTAAAATAAAACAATTCATGTATTTAAATTAAAACAATCTACTAATCTAAAACAAATCAGCCCACACATATACATACATAGTAAAATTTAACTCACACACATGTTTAAACTTAATCACACATACCTTGATTTTTCTTTCCCTTTCTTCCTCCTTGCTTTCGGCTCAAAGGGAACACACTTATATTTTTTTTCTTGATGTCTTTTTTTTTTTTTCCCACTTTCTCTCCTGCTCCGCCTCACTCATGGTTCCAGCAAAGAAACAGACACACCCACACTAAATTATATATTAAACACACACACACACACCCCTTTATACTTTACTTTACACACACACACACACACGGCACATCACCCATTTTTTTTATGCCAACACCTGAAAGGGTGACAAATGTTAATGGGTTAATTACGCTTTCCTCCCCTTAAATTTTTAAATAATTTCGAAATTGACCCACTATTTTTTCCACAAATGAAATTCTATAAATAGGTATCACTGATATATCACTAACGGGGTCTACATACCTAATGTATGCTCACACACATCATGTCTATGAAAGATTTTAATTTAATTAATCCTTTAATAATTTCATATAATTATAATTTAGCCCACAAAATTATACTAATATACATGCAATGCATGATCGGGTCTCACAATGAGCCCCATTTTCACTACTATTTTGTCATATTAGATATAGACACTCCTATAAATTGTCTATAGCTTTGCAGATTACTTTTTTTAAGATTATTGTTTTACATTACTTCTTTCACATAGCTTGGTAGATTTATTTTAGCCAACATCATGGTGGTTCTTTAACTTCGATCAAACCCAACTTTTGTGTGTAGCGGACGTTGTAAAGTTTTTGTTATGCTTTCTGATGTCCTTCTATATTCTCAGGTAATTTAGTACTTGGGTTTTATTGTCTTTGTATAGTCCTCAAGTGCATATAGGCTTCTATAAATTTCTTGCCATCTAGACTTCTGTATTTATCAAGACATGAGCAAAATGAAAATTAACTGAACTTTGTTTATATATTTTATATTTCCTTTTCTTTTCCTCTTCCTCATGGATCATTTTTCCAAATAACTAATATATACTTCCTTAAAATATCAACATATTTGAAAAATATTTTTTTCCTCTTTTGCCCTCTAAAAATAGGAATATGTTATTATTATCCTTCATAATCAATGATAGTAGCTCAACAGGAGCCTAATATGAAAATACAGACGAATATAAACAAAAGAAATAAAATAACAACACCCATCTTTGATGGCTCCCCACATCCCCTGCCTTACTCCAAACTTTGCAATTTCCCATGGGATGCCCATATCTTCAAACTTCTGCCTAGGAATTTACGAACGACTACATACAATACAGATAGATGGTGGCAAGAGTTGAATCACCCTACATTATCTTTCCAACAAAAGTTAGATTTCAAAGCAAAGAAACAAAATTTATGCCCCTTTGCAAAACTAACCAGTTTCACTGGAACAGAAGGGCAGTCAACACGTCTCGGTTTCTCTCGTATTGGAACAGAAGGGCAGGGCACAAGTCTACACGTCTCTGTTTGTCTCGTATTGGAATAGAAGGGCAGGGCACACCTTGTTGAAAAATATAAAAGGACAATAAGAGATGGGAACTTCAAATTTAAGCAACTCAAACAGGCATAAACAAGATATATAGGACCCCTGCACTGATTGATGGACGCAGACAAAATAACAAGAAAACCTTGGTATTTTATTAACTTGCAAGCTATAAAGTTCACCTGCAGCTGTTAAACATGGGAAGAAAAAGTAAGAGGAAGAATGGATAAAATTAATGTCATTGCAATATGGCTTAGTAAATATAGATTGAAATTCAATGAAATTCAAGTGTGCAAGCATCTACAAACTCAGCACTAAATCATCAATTACAACGATCCCCTTTCGAATTCATACATCGATATCATCGCAGTGGCAATCCTACCTTGTACAGTGATTGAAACCTTGAACTACGCAGTTACAATAATGAGAGATCAAATTTCTGATTGAATTAACATTGATGCTCATAAATCGGCAAAGAAATGGTAAGGTGTGGAGTCTACTGCAATAAGCCTCAAGGCAGCAACTGCTGCTGCGACAGACATGCAACCGAGGTACATGTGGTTTGCAAGGACAAACGTAAGCGGAAGATGATGAAGATAATTCAGCTTCTGTAAAATATTCACCAAGAAATGGTAGCAAAGCAGCAACAAATGTCACCATAATTTTGAATGACAAGTTGCGAAAAGCCAATGCACTTCCTTTGATTCCATAAATTGTGTCCATAAATTCATACATTGGACTCGCAAATATCTACAAATACAAGATGGAGCTCAAAATTTAGTGCAACAATAAATCCAAAGGAACTGAAAAAGGGGAACATGAAAAAGGAGCATGGTTAGACATTTAGGTCTCCAAGAAGATAGAAAAAGCAGAGTAAGGGGGGGTGATTGTCACATGCAAAGCGATGACAGTTTGCAAGAAGGCAACAACATAAGCCATTGTCTTCACCCAACTGGACCATTAACACTGTTGAGCAAATAACACAACAAGAATAACACTGTTGAGCAATGACAGCAACATTAGCCATTGTCTTCACCCAAACTGGACCATTAACACTGTTGAGCAATGGCAGCAACATTAGCCATTGTCTTCACCCAACAGTGAGACCTGTCTCACTGTTGCCTGTTACAAGAAGAACACAAGAACTTGTGAGGATCAAATGCAAACAAAGAAAACAAAATGAAACAAAATAAATTAAAGGGGTGAAAAAAATTGCAGGATGCTGACTGCTTTAGAATTACCAGTGGCACAGCTCCACTACTTCTAGGAACTCAATAATTAATAATAGGCCAGTTAAAAATACAATTAATAGTAGGGTTCTGACATTTTTCAGTTAGCTGATAGCTCTTAGTTTCCATGTCGAAGACCAGCCAAATTTTGAGGGGGGCAAAATATTATACGTGCATACGACATGTTATACACCAAGTGTTTATATATGTTGGGTGCAATAGATAAGAAAATTAAGATGTGAAATAATTCAAAAAACAATCAATCTTTGATATCCAAAAACACACTTCAAATGCATGGGATCATGTGTTTAGGTAATGATGAAGTTTTCAGTAGAAGTAGTGATGCTAATTTATCCAAAAACTAAATAAATTTGTTAGATAATCATTAACAGGACATAATCTTTTACTACAGAGCTTGCATATAAATAGAGATCCAGACATGTTTGGGAAGATGCATAGATCAGGTAATGGCTGGCCTGATATTCTCATAAAAGGATTTCTGGCCTACCTGTATCTCTGGAAGCATTCCTCTATTGAACAGAAATAGACAGAGACTCTACAGTTTTGCGAACTCCTTCTCAAACCTCAGATCTTTCTTCGGTGGAGTGTCTTCGTCGGAGGCAGGTTCTAGCGCCGGAGTGGTATTTGTCGGCAGTAAAAGCCTGCACCGGAGTGATCTTCGTCGGAGGTGTGGAGTGGAGAGGATGGTTAAATCGATTTGTGAAAGTTGGGCCTGATTATAAGTGGGAAGAGAACGTCATTTTAAGTGATATTGTTTATTCACTATTTTTTTTAACGTCTGTTAGTTATCGTTTGAAAGTTTATTTCAAAAAATGTCAATAAAAATAACGTTTTAAAAACGTTATTTTAAATGACATTTTTAATAAAAAAAATCAGTTATTTCAAATGACATTTTAATCTATGAAAGCATCATTTAGAATGACGTTTTTAAAAATTGACTGAATTTGAGAAATAAGTTTAAAATTGATTGGGTTTGGAAATAAAATTTATGAGTTTGGAAAAAAGCTAGTTGCTCTAGTTAGCATGGTCATTGACCAAGCTGGCCAAGTACTCTGTTGGTATTTTCTGCTCATGACCACAGCTTCAAATCAATGCCCTTGTATTTCAGGCTGTTCATGAAGAAAAAGCTCAACTTGTGACAAGATTATTGTGGTACTGGTAGGAGACAAGAAGTTCAATCTTTTTGCAGAAGGACATCATGCCATGTGAGTCATTGTAATTGGTTTTTGTGCTTGTTTCGGCCTTGATTAAATCAGCTTTGTGCAAATAATGCATAGAGTCTTAGAATTCCTAAAAATATCTTGCGTGTCAACATGTGCCCGAGAAACTTTTAACAAAATTGTGCGTCATTTGGACTTTTCAATGACAAAAACAAATCAATAAAGTTAAAAGAATTTCGGTACTTTGATTAGACTTGACATTTATATTGTGGTACCTAAATTTAATATTGATATTGTTTTTCAATGTTTCAATGTATTCCATGCACCGGTCTATCTTTTGATGTGTATTAGAAATATAGTTGACTTTATTTTCTTAGAGAAAACTGATATATGGTTATCGAGTTTCATTTAACTCCATTTTGTCCTAATTGATAAAGATTAGTTTATTTGCAACAGTTTATTTTCATCTCTATTATGAGATGGCTCTTGCGTGAAGTTTAATAATTTCTTATGTGCTACTATTTATGTAATTTCTTTTTTTTTTTTTTGTGCTTTGAGTGCTTACTTTATGTTTTTTGAAGATTACTTTCTTCACACTTATCAGCTTATTTAGCTCTCTAATTGTGTTTCTTCTATTTTTTTGAGTGATAGAATTTTATTTAACACCATACCACTAATACATAAACATACACACAGTGGTCATATGGATCTAAATATTTCTAAAAATAATAATTTTTTTTACAACAATCAACTTTTGAACCTCTCTTCCAATTGTGGTTTTTCTTTTTTTCTAATGGTACTATTTTGTTTGATAAAATACAATCATATCATGCGAAAATGTGGATCTTTATAGCTTCCTAAATGCTTGGGAAGAGGCATGTCAGGTTTAGTGATGAACTTGTTTCAAATGCTTTTATCTCATTTTTTTTTGGTATGGGGATTATATTTTGTTATAATACATTTTGTATGTTAATTTATGTAATTGTAATATGCTATTTCTTTGTTACAATAGACCCAAAGGCGACAATCACAATTGAGAACATTTGACAATCGGTTTGTTAGAATAAATCATATTTCGCACAAGATTAGAAGAGGTGGAGTCATGTATTTGATATTGACAATCACATACTATGTTCCTTTGTCATTCATAATGTGTTAGGCATTTTTCAACCCTAATTTGGTCTCTTTTGCAACCACTTCAGAACTTTAGGTTTTTTATTTTTTATACTTCTTCCACTCGTGTGTACAACGCTAAATCAACATTTTGAAGCATTATTTTTGTTGATGGACACTTATTGCATTTATTGCTTCATTTCTTTGCAAACTTAATCTATAATCCGATCATATTTTGTTAAAAACACATGTTGACAATTGTTTCATTTTTCTAACCCAAAAAAAAAAAATAATTCGTTTTCAGCATTCAACTAATATAAATTATTAAGCTTATCAAGGCATTGAATTTTGTTTATCATATATTTAGTCTATTATGCAGGATGATTGTTCCAAATTTATATATAGGTCAACCTTCTTAATTGTCAGCAAATGTCATAAAGCTGGTGCATTGAGCAATCTTGACTTTTTATGCGTAAAGAATCCAATGCCCAAATTGTAGGATGTTACTAATTTGTCTATTTTAAAAGTAAATGTTACAATAGCCACCTCTCTTTCTAGGCAATTATGTGTCATAAATTTAATATTGATTTTGTTTTTCAATGCTTCAATGTATCCCATGCACTAGTCATCTTTCGTAGTCGGCTTTAGTGATCCGACTTTCAGCCCTTTTTCATCTATATGAGTAGCCAATTCAAATAATATATGAATTTTTTTCCCTAATTATTTTACTTTGTATATTAATTTCTTAACTAGATATATATAAACTTAAACCTTAAATTTTAACAATGGTTCACGTGCAACGCACGTTTGTACTAACTAATAATTAGAAGGTATGAACATTGCTTGTTTTTTTAATTATGTCTAAACAATACCTATTATTAGATTTCTTGTTTACTCCAGAACTAATAGTGTTGATGATAACTACATATTAGATTTACATGGTCATTCATTGTCTACTAAGAAACTTTTTTTGTCAATTATTATTTTTTTTTAAAACATACTTGATATATCTCAATATATGAAACCTACGTTGGAATGCCCAGATCTCGAAAACCCATGTTATTACTATCACTAGAGGTCTATGTTTGAAACGTGTTGAGAACTTGGAAATGATAAAAAATAAAGTACGATGTATTTTCTCCAACTATTCTATTCAATGTTACATTGATATTTTTTGTTATAGATGTGGTCCTTTGTTGATAAATTATCAACATTTATCAACAAAATATATTATACTCAAAATAATACACGTGCAACAGCTAGTACTTAAATAAATAATATAGTAAGTAATCAAAGATTTATAAAATAAATTAATAATTAAATTTAATAAAAATTAAAGTATAAATTAATTATTCTGTACCTAATTTATTATTTAATTTAATTATATATATATAATTCAAATTTCCTATAAAAATATTATTTAAATTTATTTACTAATATATACAATAATAACAAAATCGGCAGTAAATTGTCCGAATTGCCCCTAGCTTTATTTGGACCAAAACGTCATTTATTTTTTCCGCTCTTCCCAACTGTATTATTTATCATTATTATTTATTAATCCAAGCCTTTGCCTTCCTACTCCTGCTGCTTCAAAACCCACCCCAACACCTTTCTCTCTCTCCAACAAAGACAAAAGCTTGATAACTGATCTCTCGCAATCATTCAAGCTCTCTCTCTGTCTTGCTCTCTCTATTCATCTCTCTGCCGATTCTCGTCAACAATCTTCGAATCAACAAAGGAAATAAGATCGAACATGGTAGAAACCAGACGAAGCTCTTCTTCATCGAAACGCCCCCTATCTTCTGCTTCCTCTCCTCTCCCCAACGGCAAGCGATCCAAGGTCCTCTTCTTTTCGCAGTCTAGGTTTAGGGTTTGTGTCAATCATCGAGTTTTCAAGCATACACATGTATATGTCATTTTATTGTTAGATTTATTTATTCTTTTGGGTTTTGATTTTTCTTGTCGGTAGTTTAGGCGGCGGAGGCTTCGTCGTCCACTAACGACACAACATGTGCGCAGCCAATAGAAACCCTAGATTCGCTGAAGCAATCTGGGATCGATTCTCGAGACCATGCGGATCGATCATCTGATCCGGTTTTTGTGAAACCAACCGAAGGAACCGTGGCCGAGAAATCTCCTGATGGGCAAGTGGAAAGTGAGCCTTTGGTGTCTCCGATGTCTTTAGGTGAGATCTTTTTCTTTGCATGCGCTTTGACTTGCTTGGTTTTTTTTGCCTTGTTCATTTGTCTTTGTTTTTTTTTTTAAATTAATTTTGGTGGTGGGTAATAGGTGACTCGGCGATTGATGTGGAGAAGACGAGGTTAAATTGCGCGGTGTTGAACCGAGGAAAGAAACGACAAATGAAATCAAATGTTGGGGTGGCATGGGGAAAGCTTCTTTCGCAATGTTCACAGGTAGGATTTTCAGTTTCCACTCATTGCATTACTATGCTTTTAAGGTGTGCTGTTTTTTTTTTTTTTTTTTGTGGTTTTGGGTTGGCTTAATAAATAGTTGCCCTGCTTACAGACATCCGTCCCCTTATATGAATTTTATGATTTTAGGACTAGATGCCTCTATCAGGGGAGTTAATCTTGAACTTTGTAGCTGGATAGTCAGATGATGTCTTGCAGGCGATGGGTGGGTGGTAATGGAGAATCCTGGAAAGTTTGCCGGGCCTTTATTGCTTCACCAGACAATTGGTATTCCTGCATACCCATAGGATAGCTTGCCTTCTGAAAACTTAAATGGCCAGCCTTGATATAATATCTAGATCTTCCTAATCAAACAAAAAAAGTCAACTAGGAACGGAACAAGTGAACAACCTCGTTCCACATTACTTTGGATGGAGTTTGGATCTCATAAATTACACTCCACACAATCAGTAGAGCAAACAGTTCTAATATTTCCAACTTTTAATCTCCATCCACACTGGATGCTTACGAAAAATTAAATCTGAAAATTAACTGAAATTGCTTGCATGTGTATTTATTTTGCTGCAAAGAGATTATGAAGGATTAGACATGTACTGTATATTGGTATCTGTCTATGAAATTTGATAGGTTCCACAAGCTCTATGGATTTGACATATTGCATAATTTAAGCTTGCAAGTTCCTTGGTTATAGGAAATTATAGCCACAAGTGCCTAACACCCTTCTCCAAGACATTATGAGAAGATATTTGCTAACGCCATATAAGTGGAAGATGTGGTTGCCAATATCATTAACATTTGAATATGTTTCAACTAATTGATTTTTTGTCCTCTTGATAATTTGGTAGACAGTATGAATTGCTACTCAGTGTATAATGTACGAATTGCTGCCTTTGCTAACCCATGTAGCCTCAAGCTCATAGTGATGTTTTCCTCACATTTGTCTTCTAGGAAGCCCGGACACCTCTTTGAACACGTCTAGGATATGGATATACTTTTGAAACATTAAACAACTAGAATTTTTGGAAATTCGAATCCGTTTGGATACACTAGAGATACAGTTAGGGGACACAAAATATTGGGACACATTAGGATACAACAATTTATCTTTGGAAAAATGTAGTTCAAATATGAATACCATAGCTATTTGAATGGAATTTAAAATGAAAGAACCTATGATTTATTTCGTGTAAGAAGATAATAAGATGGTGTTGTCTTACATTTACAACCATCTGATTTAGACAAAGTATATTTAAACTAATAAAAGCCCTAGGAGGGAATAGATGGTAAATATTAGAAACGTTATCTCCCACTACCCTGGTTGTCTTTTGTAGACTTCACTACGACTTATTTATCACATTGAAAAAGCACGGATTCGGGAATTGAACAGGCTACAACACGTTATAGACATGTAAATCCAAAAAAATAGATCACTAACATGTATACGTTGTGAAACCACTAACAAGAAAATGTTTTCTATGCAGGAGTGTATTCGGTTTATATATGTTTACAAATTATGAAATATTCAAACAAAATTTCATATCCATTGTGTTTTATGAAATTTATGACTAATGTGTCATCGTATTCACTACCAGCTTCTTTAATTAAATCTTCATGTTTCATCTTATTTTCTTTTAAAACAGTAAAATGTGCTATTTTAAATTAAATCATAATTTTCCTTTATGTTATGTAAGAAAGTACTAACGTAACTTTCAAGTTTTCCAAGTTAGATATTTTCAAGTCTCCAAAAATTGTTGGACACTTGTTCAAAATTGAGATTTTTATTTTTAGGTTGTTATGATCACAACCTAAGAATGCATACAAACACGATATAACACGGACACGTGAATATGACATTTCTCAAAAAAATAGAATACATACTTTTTTTTTATATAGGAAATTATATAATGTATAACAAATATAGTTATAATGATTGACATTCATATAAAATTCAGTACTTTATGATAAGTAAATGCTATGCGACCTATGTCTAGTCATCTAGTGTAAATTTTTAGATTAAAGTATCATAATAGTCAATAATCATTAATTGTTTTGTGACTTATGTGTAGCCAATATATATAATTTAAATAATTATTCTTATTTTCTCAATTCACACGCTTCAAAGAAGTATCAGACATGAGGGGCAATGACTTGGCTTGCAAACTTCTATCTAAAGGGACTTCAGCGTAGGGATATCAAGGTCGACAAGAACATAGGATGTTGGTCTGGGTAGAGGTGTTGCAAGTCTTCTTGAGACTCGAGGTGGGCTTAATCAGTTTGACCCGTGTGTGCTACTAGGATAGTTGAAAAGATAGATGTTGCACCTTACTCTTCTAGCTGGTCTTGGCATACTGGTCAGCACATCGATCCAATAATTGGCATCAGAGCGAGGTCACGGGTTTGAGTCCCAGGGTAGTTTTTTTTTTGTTTTTTTTGGGGGGGGGGGAGAGATTGTTGATCAGGGTAGAGGTGCAAAACGTTTGCCTGAGACTCGGGAGAGGGCTTAACTCAAGGTTCAAAGTATCGGCTGAGTTGGATATAACTCGATCGAGCTGTATTAGCCTCGGCACGCATTGATCCGATAACGATACACAAAACAAGACTATCACGAGTCTACCATGAATTGGTTTTGACTCGGGCCAATTTGGACAAACTCGGATTTAACTTAGTTTAACTCAGTCGATTCACTTTTGAATCGAACTAATACGCACAGAATCGTCGACCAACTTTCAAGCAACAAAGAAAATGCCAAAAAAAAAAGGCAAAAAAGATGTGAAAATTAATCCTAAATCAGACCCCCTTTTACCATAATAAAAACAAAATAAGAAAGTTAGAACAAAATTGAACACAAACTTGAAAAATTGTGAGAAATCTCCCTAAATTAGAGACCCTTTCCTACTATTTGTTCTTACTTTTCTTCTTCTTCGCAATAACAGAGGATTCAGCATCATCGATCATCATCGCAGATTAATTGCAAAAACCCTAGGTTGCTCAACGATTGGTCTACTTGAGTAGCAAATGACCCAGCCTTCACGATGAGTCTTGAGTAGAAGAGGACTTTGCCTTCACGTGAGCTTTCCCTTGAGACTTCTCTCTTCGTTCTCTACTAGTCATCTCTCGAAGAAACCCTAGCATCGCAGATGAGTCAGAGACTCAGATCCCTCCCAGCGAGTCCTCAGTGACCTGCATTGACTCCCAGACCCATCATCTCTGTGCTCTCTCGCTCTCTCTCGATCGCATGTTCTGTTCGTCGAAGTCTGAGAGTTTTTTTTTTTTTTTGGTCAAAATATGTGAGGCTTTGGCTTTTTTTTTTTAGGAATGAGACCCAAAAATTTATTCCCCCATTTCTTTATGTTTTTTAGGTTTTGGTCCAATTTTTTTAATTTATCATATAATCTAATTAGAACTTAACTTCTTAAGTTTGATTTTGTATATGTATTGATAATTTAATCATTAAATGTACATAATGGAAAAAATACATAAAATTTTTAATTAGATGCATATTAAATAATTAAATGAAGAATTTCTTTATAAATAGATTTTCTTTTAAAGCTATAAAATTAACCGTATATAATTATATATACACTAATATTTTTTATAATTTTTAAAAATTACAAATTAAATTATATCAACCTTGAATGTAGATGATAATAAATATTTTTTGGTAGCATCCTTATTATTCTTTTTTGTAATAATTAATGTGTTAAATAATGTCTTTTATAGATATGATACATGAATGATGATATTTACATTTATTCAATTTTTTCTAATTTTTTTGAGCCTTTTATATAGTGTTTTGTTCGTATCGGCCGATACTGCGCTGCGACCGATGTATCTCAGTGGCCCTCGAGTCAAGGGCCAACACTGCGACCTTGAACCATGGCTTAACTAGCCTGACCTGTGTGCACTACTGGGATAGTTGAAAAGATAGATGTTGCACCTTACTCACAATCAGCTGGTTTGGCATAGTGGTCAGCGCATCGATCCAAAATAGGCGACCCATGATATGGGTCTGTCCACCCCAATCAGGATACGTGCATGTACCAAATCAGTGAAACTAACGTCCTCAAATTTATCCTTAACGACGAATTACCCACCCCAAATCGTTATCTCAAACTCGGACCTAATTCAAAATTGTTGCAAAATTTAGAGAAACATAGCAGAAGAGAAGCCAAAAATAGATGCATGAAGATGGTGGATAATATACATATCAATACATCTCAATCTGCGAGAGAATGTAGGTGCTGATTTCTCCCCTTTGTCGCTAATTTCGCACAAACTTCATCGCACCTTCATGCAAGCAAAACTCCATTGGTGTTTGTTTTTTCAAATCTACTTTGACGGGAAAGTAAGGGTTGAGGGGAAAAGAAGGGCATTGCAGTCTGGCCCTATGGTTTGTTTGAGGTATGGTATTTGCTTCTTTAATGGCAATACTCTGTCACTCTGTGTGGATTCCGGGATCTTCTCTATTTGTATTTCTGGCGTTAAGAATGGATCAAGAAAAATTAGATGTTTTTTAAAGTGGGATTTTACACCGCATAAAATATTCGGCCTCACAAAAAAAATAGGAGCTAACGTTGAAGCCCTAGGGAAAAAAAAGACAAATAATTAATTATTAAAGCTTTTAAAGTAAGCTGCAGCCTATGTCCCTTTAGCCAAAAAGTGGCCAATAAAAAGAAAAACCTGATTGAAAAGTTAAAAAGTATCTTTAGAAACCAACTCACTTTGATAAAGTTTCTTCGGTCCGATAGACTTAAAAAATAAATGAGTAGTGCTATAGGGGCCAAAAAAAAAAAAAGACCAAAAACATGGACCGAATGACGTCGATGCATATAATTAAAAAAATATTGAAAACTATCATATGCATAAATATTAATTCACCATTTGTGTATAGATGCATATTTATATATAATTTCTTACAATAGTAAAAGCGAACCAAATAAGATTTCAAAACGAACCACCACCCAAATTAGCGTACCAGCTAAGCCTACCCCTATTGTATCATGTTCTGCAAAAATTAACATACCCTGTACTTGTACCACGTACCAAAGTAATCCATGATCTAAGTAACACTGCATCAGCTACAAACAAAGAATTCCACATTGGAAAAACACAAGTAAAGAGTGGCAGAGGGTCCTATCTTAAAGGACTTCAGCTGCTTTGTTTCTTAGACGTTGCGCATGAGGGGCAACGACTTGGCTTGCGAGCTTCTATTTGAGGTGAACTGAGTTGAGCTCAACATGGTGATGCCTAGATTGTACTAAAACCTCATGAAAATTCTGCTTCTTGCTAACTGAAACAACTTAAAGTATATCTCAATAAAATTCAGAACTCAATCGTGCAAGGTCTCAAGTTTCCTCTTCTTTGAAATCAAACAAATTTGCAATAACAAATTTGACTTGACTTGAGCTTATTATTTTCTGCATTGGCTAAGGTCTGATTTGTGCTCACTTTGGCAATTGACCTTGGGAAACTTGTTGGGGTGCAAGGGAATAAAATTTTGAATATTTTTCTCAATCACCGACTCATGCCCTTGCCTCAGTCTTTTTTATTTGTGCCACATCAGAGTATAGTTTGGTGTATTCTTTCCTCTCATGAGATTGCTATCTTCCTTGAAACAGTAGGCAGCATACCCTTTTGACAGCTTTATTTGACTATGCCATGCCCATTTTACTTGTGCAGTCCATTCCTCTGCATTGTGCACCCTTACTCTGCCACTTCACTTGCATGTTGCGCATAGAATATTTGATATCTTCAACATGTCAGCTAACTGGCCGTTCTTAACCCATCACTATTCCACTTCCGGCTTAAGATATTGTAATATGCTGGTGGTGGGAAATGGAGGCCTATTGCTCTCTATCTGTATCTGGGACTTGAACTCGTATGTTACCGTAGATAAAGGTTATGATTTTTGTTTAAAATATGCTTTTATATTCTGTGTTTCTAGAAGGACGTAGAATTTGTTGATTTTGGACATGAATTCCACAATAATGCGTGAACCAACTTTGTATGGTTTCTAACATTCATAAGTTTTTCATTCTCTCCAGAATCCTCATGTGGTTATGGATCGTTCAATTTTCACTGTTGGTCAAGGACGTCAATGTGACTTGTGGCTGAGAGATCCATCCATTAGTAAAACCCTTTGTAGTCTGAAGCACATAGATTCGGAGGTACCCACTGTTCTATTTGTTCACAAAACATATATGTTCCTCTGCTGATAAATAAGATTCATGCCCTACATGGTGATGGAGTATTTTGTTTCCTACTTCTGATTTGTTTATGATTGGTCTTTATAACTTGACTCTTCCTTATATGCTTAGAGAGGAGGTACATCTGTCACTTTACTTGAAATTACTGGGGGAAAAGGTGCTGTCCAAGTAAACGGCAAGGTTTATCCTAAAAACTCCACTGTACCACTGAGTGAGGGTGATGAGGTGGTCTTTAGTTTATCTGGAAAACATGCTTATGTATCCTCTTTACTTTTTCAGGTCTGTGTGTGAGGTTAGATGTTTATTGCAGTTTCTGTTCATTAATTTCTTTACCTGTAGTGTAATGTGGATTTAATCCTCTTTACTTCCCTGGAGGGGAAACAAGTTTCCTTAATGTATTATTAGATCTTCCAGCAAGTTGCCAATGAGAACTTAGCTGCTTCTGGCACGCCGCCTTCAGTAAGCATATTAGAAACCCATAATGGTCCAGTTGAAGGATTACATCTTGAGGCAAGATCAGGAGATCCCTCTACTGTTGCAGTAGCATCAACATTGGCATCATTGTCAAATCTTCAAAATAAGCTGTCCCTTAGTCCTCCATCTTCTGGAAATGCCGAGGATGCGCAACAAGGTTCTGAGATGGCTGTACTACCTTCTGCTTGTGAAATGTCAGATAATCATGTTGGGGATGCTGACATGAAGGACACTTCTGATCACAATGACAGATTGGGTGTTTCATTGAGTGAGAAGGCTGTTACTCCTTCTTTGGATGCTGCTAATGAAAACTTGAATCTTGATAGCATTGGACTGGATGCTTCTGTTGTTGCAAAATTTGGAAAAGTACCAGGGGCAACTCATGAGTTGAGGCCTCTTCTGCGGATGCTTGCAGGATCATCTGTTCCCGATTTTGATTTGAGTGGTAGCATTTCTAAAATTCTTGATGAACCAAAGGAAGCCAGAGAATTGAAGGATTTTAATCCTTCAGTTTTGACGTCAACAAGGTGCCAAGCTTTTAAAGATGGGTTAACACAAGGAATACTAGATGCCAACAGCATTGATGTTTCATTTGAAAACTTTCCGTATTATCTAAGGTGAATTTTGCAAACTCAATATTAGGCAGTTAAGGAACTTTTTACCTCTACTTTTTTGTGACATGAAAAACTTTCTTATAGTTCGGCTGTGCCTTTGCTGAAAAGCAATGTTATTGTTATTACACTTCTGATATCAGTGTCTGCACGTTGGAATGTCTTTAAGTTAGGTTCTTTTGGTAATATGTTATATGGATGCTTAGGTTAGTCTGACATGTCTTATCTAAAGGTTAGTCTTGATGGTGATCAATGTTTTAATTTCATTTTGTGACTACACATGCAAATCTCAAATCTCTCTTTCTACAAAAAGATTAAGAGAAGCATCTACTTATGTTGCCATCCTTGGATGTTTTTGCTTACATCATTTCTCTCTTATCTTGGTTCTTGTGGTTTTTTTTTTTTAAATATTTTAATTAATAGTACGATACAAGGATCAAAATTTTGTTTTGAAATGGCCGAAATGTTTCCGTTTTCAAATCGAAACGAATCAGTGATTGAATCGAAATTCCAATTCTTTGAGTGTTTCAAAATGTTTCGAGGTGTTTTGAGATGATTCAACATGTTTTAACCAATCTTTTGTAATATTACAAGGTGTTTTAGTATATTTTGATTAATGGTTGGGAATGATTTGAAAATAAATGCTCAAAATTTTTATCCGTTTTCGTTCTGTTTTTGAAACATATCCATTTTAAAAAAGACCACCGAAAGAATGCCCTGAAACGAAATTTGGATCTTTGGTACGGTGTATGGGAATATGATATATTTCATTGTTGAATACATGGCAGCTCATCTGCACTGAAATGTTATATGGTTATTCTTAGGCAGCCATTTTATTCTGGACCATATGATTGTCCTTTGTCCTATAAGGACTGTCTATTAATGTAGGCATATGGTTGTTTCAAGAGTGTGTTGACTGGGAAGGTAGGACCCTGATTTCTCAGAATGGAGGTATGTAAGAATTTATTTGACTGATGGCTGGATGATTGTGTGGATCTCCTTGATGGTTGGGATGTACTTCAGATGAGTGACATTAGCACCTGAAATATTTTTAGGTCTTACGATGTTCTGTTATGTTTTAAAGATAGAAAGGTACAAGTGGGTGGGGTATGAATTGGCTATTTTTTATTGATAGAAATTTTGCACATCCTGGGGTGATGCTTTCCTTTGATTCCAGAGGGAGTTACTGCTTCCAACTTGGTCACAGAAAGGAGAGGTGTAGTTTCAAGAAAAGTTGATTTTTTGTCTCTTAATTAATCTTCATTTTGATTAGTCAGTGCTATGTTTTTCACTTGGTGTATCTTTTTCTTCTGAAGTTTTTTTTTTTTTTTGGGGATTTTTGACAGCCTTATTTGCATTCTGTGATACGTGATTTTAGTTTTGTGGTTATTGATAATTTAAATGCCAATAATATTACTAAGAAAGAAAATTTGACCATGGACAAGGTTACTGCTTGTTGTTTTAAATAATTTCTGACAACTTAAATCCTATGTTTATTCTTATAGTTGAAGTTTGAAATGTCTAAGGAGGATATGGGAAAATCCTTTTACTACTTGGATGGTGTTATTGTGGTAGATATGCCCAATTCTCTGCAGCTGTAGTTAGCTGTGGTGATGAAATTCTTCAACAATCTGCCTTAGCTGTGGTTACGACAAAATCCCTGCTGTGGCTGATAACAGGGAAAATTCTGCCTTAGATATAACACTAATGGCAGAAGTGCTCTTCATCTGTCTCATGAATGTTGTTCCTTTTGGATTGTCAAGTTATCTGCTGCTTGATTCTGTTCACTATTATTGCATTGTTGACTTCATGCCTTTGCAATCTTTTATCCCTTTTGATGTACGGGTGCTATATATGTGGTTTAGTCAATTAAGCTAGGGGATAATGTTATATACAAATTTGGGTGTTTTGACAGTGAGGTTACAAAGAATGTTCTGATTGCTTCGACATACATCCATTTGATGCGGCATAAATTTGCGAAGTACACCTTGGATCTCCCTACCGTATGCCCAAGAATATTATTGTCTGGTCCTGCAGGTATTACCTCCATTTTTTGATGATACATCAAATTTATACTGTGTTTGTTTCTTGCTGTTTGATTCCAACTTGGACGTTATATTTCTCAAACTTTGTTGTAGGTTCGGAAATATATCAGGAAACATTGACCAAGGCGCTTGCCAAACATTTTGGTGCTAGGCTTCTCATTGTAGATTCCCTTTTGTTTCCTGGTGTAAGCTTCTTGCTTGGCCATATTAAGTATTCTGTAACAAAATTGGTTTGCTTTCCTCTATCGGTCTATATTGTTTCTCTCTATTTAATGCTTAAGACCCTCCGCAGCATTGTTTTCATCCATAACCAGGGAGGAGTTGACAACTATGAGGCTTGTTAGTTTTCCTAATGTACACCGTAATGCCATTTTAGGGGTCAATACCTAAGGAACTTGATCCTGCAAAAGAAAGTTCAAGGCCTGAAAGAGCAAGTGTTTTTGCGAAACGTGCTGCACAGGCGGCTGCATTACATCTAAAGAAACCAGCTTCAAGTGTTGAGGCTGATATAACTGGTGGATCTACCATAAGCTCTTTGGTTCAGCCTAAGCAGGAGGCATCTACAGCATCATCAAAAAACTACACTTTCAAGAAAGGTATTGGATCCTTGTTCTTTGTTATTCATAACATGTAGTAATTGAGTAGATAGCTTTCCAAACCGCCTGCCACTATGCTTGTGCCATGATTTTTTTGTCCTTTTTGAGTATCTGTGCCCTATTAAGCTATTTGGTCTTTTAGTCACCATTGCACTATTGCATGAACAATTTTCATTTTGGCAGGTGATAGAGTGAAATACGTGGGTTCTTTACAATGTGGGTTTTCTCCTCTGCAAAGCGCTTTGAGGTACCATTGCAATTTCAACCAACTCAAGTTAGATATAGTTGGCATCTGATAAGTTATTTGATTAGCCCAGCTCCCGACTTGTGAATCTAGCTTATATAAAAAAGAAGTGGTTGCATTCACCAAATAAAATTGTACCTAGCTTTGGCAGGAAATAAAATTGAGTAGTTCTCTGAACCTTGAATTAATTGTCTTTGCCATTAAAATAATGGATACCAAAGAGAGGGTGGGCCTTGGCGTAAGGTTGCTCCATCATGACCATGGTAGGTGTTAAGGGTTTGAGTTGTGGAAACCTCCTCTTCGCTCACGGGGCGTAGGCTTCCCAGCTATCACTGTGACTGGAGCCTCTTGCGTTGGGCCGTTCATTAACTGTTCTCAAAGAGGACTGTAATGTGTTGTTGGTGATATGGGCAAGCCTTATATTTTTCCAAAGTGGTGTGAAGTGTCTGTTGTAGGCTTGTAGCCTTGGAAACACCTTATATGAAGAAAATAACGAAGCCATAACATTAGATTTAGCTTATGTAGGGGAACTGTTATCCTGTCAAAGGAACTCACTCCTCTTCTCAAAGGGTCCACATCCACATCAAGCAAAAAGGAGTCAATATATTACAATTACAGGCTGAAAACTTAATGCAACATGTGTTTTGCCTATGCATGTGCATCTGGGCCTTCGCTTTCTTTGATTTTAATATTTTTTTATTTCACTTGAAATTCCACTGATGCTATGCTTGGATCTGGAGGTTATGAGTTTCATGAGGACTGTAAGGTCTAATGCTTTCAAATTTTGCCCCGACCAACTTGCTTACATGTTTGAAGGTTGCATCTGCTTTGTACCGGATAAAGTAAATGATGCGGAAGTGTTCAGTTTTAATAGGTTCATTTGATAGAATATAAACCTTTGCCTTTGGGTTTGTCTTTGCAGGGGACCTACTTATGGATGTAGAGGTAAAGTGCTTCTTGCATTTGAAGAAAATGCCTTTTCTAAAATTGGGGTTAGATTTGATAGATCAATTCCTGAAGGCAATAATCTTGGGGGACTTTGTGAGGAAGATCACGGTTTCTTTTGTGCTGGTGATTGTTTTATTTAATTTCATGCCATTTTTCTACAATTTTGTGGGCTTACCATTTGCTGCAACACTTGGTTTCCTTTATTATTAACCATGGGTTCATGGTCAATTCTGATTGCTCACTGTGCAGCCGATCTACTCCGCCTTGATTGTTCCACTGGTGATGATATTGACAAGCTTGCCATTAATGAACTCTTTGAGGTGAATTCTTGCATACTATTTACATCATGACAATTGCAGCCATTTTTCTACTATGACCTATGTGATTTAAAGTGTGTTCACTGTATAGGTTGCTTCAAACGAAAGTAAAATTAGTCCGTTAATTTTGTTTCTTAAAGACATTGAGAAGTCTATGGTGGGGAATCCGGAGACATATGCAGCTTTTAAGATTAGGCTTGAAAATTTACCAGAAAATGTTGTTGTAACTGCTTCCCATACGCAGTTGGACAGTAGGAAGGAAAAAGTAAGTGACTGGTGCTGGTGTTTTTGTATTATTATGCAACCTTCCCTTCATGGACATAGAAAGATATGTACAGTATACATATCTGACATGGTTAGCAATACTAACGCCAACATGTTCTCCAGTCTCATCCTGGTGGACTTCTGTTTACGAAGTTTGGAAGCAACCAGACAGCATTGCTCGACCTCGCTTTCCCTGTATGTGAAACTAATTTGTTCTCTCTCTGTCTCTCTCTCACACACACACAAACAAAACAAACACATATTATGTTTGCATGTGTATGAGCCAGTGTACTCTCTCGTCTTGTGCTCGTGTGTTTGTGCTGTGAATTTGTTTTTTTCGCTTGGACTTTGAAGATTGCAAGGCTTGTAAGTTTTGGCAAGTTCTACCACAAATTTTCTACAAAAACTGTTCCATTCTTTTCTACACAATTCTGAAAGAATTTTTTTATTTTTCTAAAAGTCAAAATTTCTAACACTTTATTAGGAGTTTGACAGAATGCTGATAACTTCCCGCTATTTTCAAAAATTATTAGAGTTTGTCCTTTGTAAATGGTCTGTAAGGTGATAAATTGATAACTACACAAGTTATTTATCGAAATGAATGGAAACCCAGTGGGAAGTTGCAGGACGTAATCAAGTGTGCCTGGCATTGCTGCACTTGAAGGCTTTCTAGGTATTTCTTTAGAAGGAATGATGAGATTGTAGTGTCTGATGAACAATCTTACTGTCAACACATTATTAAAGTGTTAATTTTAAAGTGCATTTAACTGCCTTAAATGAGATACTGACAGTAACTCTATATATACAAAGAGTGGACTACGCATACTGTGTGTGCCAGTCTCTAGTATAAATATCTGCATTTATTTGTTCTCTATTATATGCATGTATTTCTGTCATAAAAAAAGGGTAGGTCAGCGCATAAAACTCCCACACCAGCGGAGGTTTAATTATATGCAGAATTTACACATGCATGCGGAGGGGCTGTTGCTGTGACTTGAACCCTTGACACCCAAGTCACATTGGAGCAGCCTTTTTGCCCTGCACCTAGGCCTGCCCTCTACATGTTTTCTCCCACGGGAATTGTAATATACTTATGAGCCCGGAATTTTTGCATTCCATTTGAAATTGGAATTTTTGCCTCGAAGCAAGAAAGTGAGTTCAATTTTATCTTTCAGGATAGCTTTAGTAGATTGCAAGATAAAAGCAAAGAAACCCCCAAAACAATGAAGCAACTCACCCGCCTCTTCCCAAATAAAGTGGCTATCCAGTTGCCTCAGGTAACTAACATTTGGCGTACAATTGGATGTTGTCTTCTCCTTTGAGATGCTGAAATCAGGCAATGTTTTATTCTATGGTGGCAGGATGAAACACTACTTTCAGACTGGAAAGAACATTTGGATCGCGATATTGAGACGCTGAAATCGCAAGCAAATATTGTCAGCCTTCGCTCTGTGAGTAGCCGCTTCTATCTCTCAGCTATTCACTACTTTTGCAGTATCAATATTGGATTCTTTATTTGTTTTGTCTGTATTGGTACATATGCATATTGTTATTAGTTGTCTCAAGAAAGAGCTATATTTTGTCTTGAGAACTTGTGGACCAGGGTATCTTGCTATATTCTTGTATACTACTTAGGTAAGAGATATGCACAATGAGGGTGTAGGCGGTGGTTGTGGTAGAGATGGTTATTTTAGACAACTCTACTCGTGTAGGTGGTTGTGGGGTTAGTAGACGTGGTTTTATTGTTTATAAGCTTATTTTGAAGTATCCAAGATGGCACCAGCGGAATGGGTGGCTTGGCGACTATAGGAAGAATACCTTTGCATAGAGTGATTCTCTGACGATGACATAATGTTATTAGGTTTTGATGACTGTCTTCGTGATTTCAGGTTTTGAATAGAAATGGGCTTGATTGCCCCGACCTTGAATTGGTATGCATAAAAGATCAAGCCTTGACGAGTGAAAGTTGGTTCTCTCTTAAACTATAACTAGCAATTTCTAACCTTGGGTGTATTATTTCATTGTTTGACATCTGTCCTTGTTCTCCTTTTGATAGGCGTCGAGAAAATAGTTGGATGGGCTTTAAGTCATCACTTTATGCATTGGTCTGAAGCTTTGGTTAACGACGCTAAACTTGCAATTTCCGGTGAAAGGTTCCCACATTTCTTTGACTTGTGTCGTCAATAATTAGAAAGAACAAGATGAAGGAGAATAGTGGGGTAGGGGGGTGGGTAGAAGAAGATGATACTTAGCAGAGATGGTGATCTTCTTTATGTTTGGATATTTACATTACCTTTCATGTATAATTTGCAGTATTAGGTATGGGCTCGACATTCTCCAGGGCATGCAAAATGAGACCAAGAGTTTGAAAAAGTCACTCAAGGTAAAGGAATGACGTGCTCGGTTTAGGGATATATTGTAACCTACAGTATTATCTCTTATTTGATTATAAGCTACTCGAGTTTTCAGGATGTGGTTACGGAGAATGAATTTGAGAAGAAACTTCTTTCGGATGTCATTCCACCCAGTGATATTGGTGTTACTTTTGATGACATTGGAGCCTTAGAAAATGTGAAGGATACTTTGAAAGAATTGGTGATGCTACCTCTTCAAAGGCCAGAATTATTTTGTAAAGGACAGTTGACAAAGGTAAACGGATTAAATGTTTTTAATGCTGTTTCTCCCCAAGTTGATTGCTTTTGTACATGTTGATCATGAGTTTGAGATAGCTACCGTAGTTTGGTTGGATGCTAAATGAGTGACTCTTGGCAGCCTTGCAAGGGAATATTGCTCTTTGGACCTCCTGGTACGGGTAAAACGATGCTTGCGAAAGCTGTTGCAACTGAGGCCGGCGCAAACTTTATTAACATATCAATGTCAAGCATCACTTCAAAGGTACTTGTTTTATTGACCTTACGACTTCACAGCATTTTGTAGCAGCCTCCTTGTTCAAAATTGCTGGCACCTTTATCGATGTAGGACAGCAATGAACCCAAAAACCAGCACTGTTTTAATTACCGTGAACATATAGGGCTTTATAGATTACATTTAAGGCTATAAAGATTAATATGTCAGATCTAATTATGAGGTTTAAGACTTGGATACTTGCAGAAAAATAGAAGAAAGAAAAAAAAAGAAGGAAATTAGGAATTAGTCCTAGGTTCCTTAGGCATTACACCTAGGGTTTTGGTTGCATCACACAATCTGGTTCCTTAGGCACCACTTTGAATTGTAAAGATTCGAACTCCAAATTACATGAAGTTTAGGAATCTAACATAGACTTAGAAGTAGGAATCTAAATCTAGAAACATCCAATACTAAATTTGGCCAAAATGATGACCGATGGGTTATAACATAACCTGCTCCAGCAATCTAGAAATTACGAATATAAAAAAGACATGAAAAAACACTAACAGCAAACTAACTTAAGTAATTGTAAAATAAGACATGCAAGGTATTATATGGGTTTTTGTCTTGATGGCAAGCCAATTCCCTTGTTTTTCACGTCTTTGACTTTGTGTTTACTTGAGATTTTATGGATTGCATCATTTATATTTCTTGCAGTGGTTTGGTGAAGGAGAAAAATATGTCAAAGCAGTCTTCTCACTGGCTAGTAAAATAGCTCCTAGTGTCGTTTTTGTGGATGAGGTTAGTAGAATAGTGTTTGTACATTCATTCAGATGCTACATAGATGGTTACTTCCATTCTTGATTTAAGAGATATCTTCTATTTAATTTTCCTTAGTTCTCTATTTACTCTACTTTGTTCATTAACTTCTGGTGATAGTAATTGTTTGTTTCATTATATGATTCTAATGTTTCTGGTGATGGCAATAGTTTCTTTTGCCTTATATGTCCACTTCCTTTTCTTTTCATTGTTCTTTTTGAGCCATCTCTTTTGTTTTCCATTCTCTTTTTGTTGCTTTTTGAGGTTTTAAACTTATGCTTATATTATTTACCACAGGTTGATAGCATGTTAGGAAGGCGGGAAAATCCTGGAGAACATGAAGCAATGCGTAAAATGAAAAATGAATTCATGGTTAACTGGGATGGCCTACGCACAAAGGATAAGGAGCGTGTACTTGTTCTTGCTGCAACGAATAGGCCTTTTGACCTTGATGAGGCTGTTATTAGGAGGCTTCCCCGGAGGTATAATCATACATTTTGTGATTATGATATATAGATGGTGTGAAGGTTACTGTCATTGACGATTAATTGTATACCTTTTTGGTACAGATTGATGGTAAACTTGCCAGATGCTATAAACAGATTAAAAATTTTAAATGTTATACTTGCTAAAGAAGATCTGGCACCTAATGTAGATCTTGAAGCTGTAGCTAGTATGACAGAAGGGTATTCAGGAAGCGATTTGAAGGTTTGGCAACTCTCTTCTTATTACCAATCTTAACCTTTTCTTTGTGGGGGTTCTTTTTTTTTTGGGAGTTGAATGGGGGTTATACTGTTCTCTTCTTGACTTGTAAAAAATCTCTCTTCTTTTGTCCCAGAATCTCTGTGTGACAGCTGCCCACTGCCCCATAAGAGAAATTTTGGGGAAGGAAAAGAAGGTTAGTTTGGTGGTTCCTTAGATGCATGGTATTGTGTGGTAGTAGTCTTAAAAAGAGGAGGTTATTGCCTAAATTTATGCATATTATCAGACTTACTATCGAATGTGTGTGTGCAATGTGTGCAAGGAACTTGAACATTCTGTTTTAGTCAACTGCGTTGTTGGTATCGAGTCTTTTCTGCATTATCTCTTTTATGTTGTATGAACAATGGTTTTTTTAGTGCTCGTTGTTTTTCTTGTGTTGTTTCTAGTTACGGCCTTTGTGCTCTTGCATTCAGCTGCCTCTTACCTTCGGTCTTCTATTGTCATAAATTACACCCTCCATAGGTTACCGAGTTCCCAGAATTTTCCCCTTGCTTTGAAATTCATGCTGGTTGTCCACTCAGATACTCTTTGTTTATTTCCTTTCAAAAACATCAACTATGGCTACATGCCGTGTGTCTTGATTCTTTCCATATCAGTACCGGATTCATTTATTGGATCGGGTTACTTAATTAGAAATATGACCGTGGAGTGCGGTAAACTTGGTTGAAGTTAGAGCTTATTGATATGAGTTTTCTTTTTTGTTGTCAAGCTATTTATGCATTTCCCTTAGATGATGGGGCTTTTTGTTCTTGATCGAACAATATCATTTCCATTTGGGGAAAATACATGTCACCCTCTTGACATTTCGATTAAATACATTGGCACCTGTGATTGGTAAATGACATTGAAACCTCATGACATTTGATACGTGTAACATCCAGACTCCCTCTGTGGGACGGGCATTGATTAGACTAATGGTCAAAGGTGATGGCATAACAAAATTCCTATATGCCCTTCAATATTAAGTTTGAGAACATAAGGACAATTCTGCACTAAATCATATTGGATAGACAAATTTACTTGTGATATTAAGGACAATGTTATCCCTAAATCATATTGGAGAGACAAATTTACACCTCCTAAATTCAATTTGAGCATCTTACTTAACTTTGGTTTTCTAATCAATATCCAATTTCACTACTTAATTACAATTTTAATTTTAATAATTCAATTTATTTTGATAATTAATAACAATTCACTATTACTAATATTTGTTTAGTTACATAAATTTTCTGTTATGTAAATAAGTTACATAATTCTTCCATTAACAATGTGATTGATTGTTCCTCCTACTCCACCACCGCCAGGCCCACCCAAACTGTCCATCCTCTCTCTCCACTCACCATTGAAACGTATTGCAACATATACTTCCACAATACCTACCAACCAGACCCCGTCTTTGCAACACCTTGATAAGAAACACGCCTTTAAAATCTCCAACCTCCCTCTCTGTCTTCACACGTGTGTGTGCATTGGCAGACTTTGACACAAAATCTATTGGGGAGTTCAGCCTCCAATTGAGGGATTGTTTGCACCTGTTTGGAAAAATGGTTTTTACAACTTTGCCAAGAGTAAGGCTTAACACATGAGGGTTCCAAAGGATAACACCACCAAGTTGAGTGCCTCTTCTGCATCTTGTAAGCAGTACTGCACTTCCTTTTGAACCATATGCCATCGATGCAAGATGTGTATGGGTAAATTTTAACCCTAGTCTCCTTGAAACCATGGAGTACAGATCCAAACCCACTTGGTTTCTGTTAATGTCCTTGAATTCAATATCCATTAGCGAGTTTAACTCAACAATTGGGCAAGATAGCGAAAGCAAGTCCACCTCTGATCGAAGATGGGTTCAAATTGGTGACTGAGGAAGAGAAGAATATTAAAGAACTCACTGGGACATAGCTCCCGAGTTTTCAAAATCTTGGATGGAGATGTGCAAGGTTGGGGCCGGGGGTAAGGGGAGGGTGCAGTGCGTTGGAGGTACGGGAAGGGGGAAATATTTGGCTGAGAAGGGAGAGGGATATTGGGCATGTGTTATGGGTCTGGGTAGGAATTTGAGTAGAGTTTTATTTATTTGATTTTTACCAGTTAAATAAAGGGTAAATAGACTTTTTGATGGATAGTTAACAATTTACAATCATTGGGGTCCCACTGTCATTTTTCAAATCACAGATCCTTATAGTTAATCCTAATTTTAGGGGTTCCGTGTGGAGTTTACAATTCCATTTCTGGCTATATATCAGTTCAAATGGTTGATTGATGCCGACTGTTTCATTTAGAATACATGATCATTATCGAGTTTTTTTGCTTTGTTATTGTGGTGTGTATGTTTCAATTCATGCAAGTAGTAATATTTTCTATTATTAGATGGTCCTGACAGCATTCTTATTTGAGTCTCTCCTCTTTTTCTGTCTTTCCTAACACTTTTGGAGTGCCAATAGCCCATTATTGGCTGCTTTTGTCCCGGTGTGTTTTTGGTATTTATGAAGAACGATTTAAGATTACTTTAGCTCCCTGGAGTGTGCATACACATCAGTGTTGGACTATATGCATATTTTCATGTTGGACTGAAATGTCTGTCATGCTTTACCAATTTTGGGTGTTTCTGACTAGTGTAGTGGTATATGATTGCACAATTTGCAGGAGAAAGGTTTGGCATTGACAGAGAACAGACCATTGCCTGCATTGCATACCAGTGCAGACATTCGCCCTCTGAGTTTGGATGATTTTAAATACGCACATGAACAGGTAAGATTACTGGCCACATAAAATATCTTTAATTGTTGTTTTGCCTTCATATTCCACCTAATCATAGTAATATTTGATTGGATAGGATTATGTGCCCCGTACTGAAGGCCCCTTTTGTTTATGTTGTAAGGAATACTCGTGGTGAAAGAAAGTCCTTAGGTTTGTAAGAGGGGTCAGAGAGGAACAAGTGTGTAAAAGCAAGCTTGAATTGGGCCATTCAAGGGGGGGGGGGGGGGGGGGGTAAAAATTGGTTTACCTTGAGCTGGGTTCCATTTTTAACATCGGGCTAATTTACCTTTTTGTGCTTTGGTTTTTATGTCTGTTTCTTTTCCCATGTGAAGCTTTTTCACCTGTAGCCTTTTAAGTTTCTGACAATCGTTCTCAACAATTTCGGATTACTGATGCAAATTTGGTACAGTCGAAAAAATTTTGCACCATTAATGACCGACTAGATATTGTTTTGTGGAAATTACTTACTGAGGTTTAGAGGAAGATTACATTGTTACAGATGCATATCCACTTTTTTTTTTTCACTGTTTTAAACTGGCTTCCTATGAAGCCAAGCTGAGCTGTTTCATATTTTCATTTGAAGATCTAGAATTTGGTTGCAATGGGATGCCTTACACTTGAGTAAATATTGGGTGTAATGCTATCACATTATTATTGACACGTGGTGTCACAATTCAATAATAAACCTACAAATGGGCTAGGTGAACCCCACTTGGAATGACATAGCAAGGTGGTTACTTAAATATGTGGGATTCACCTGCTTATTTGTTATATTTTTATTGAATTGTGACACCACCGGATGTGGCAATTATGATGTGGTGTCACGGTTACATCCAATATTTTTTCCTTGCATTGATGAAGTGTATGCATGCACTTCAGGGTTGATAAGCCTTGTTGTATTTCTATTTTTATGCAGGTATGTGCAAGTGTGTCATCAGAGTCTGCAAATATGAATGAGCTCTTTCAGTGGAATGAACTATATGGAGAAGGTGGTTCAAGGAAGAGGAAATCCCTCAGCTACTTCATGTAATCAAGTGTGTACAATTCCCTTATTTAGTTTTTTTGCCTTTTCCACCATTAAATTATAATAGCCAATATTGGGGACCTGCTTTCATGGGAATTCCATCGCAGGCTCCTCTCACACCCAACCCCCCCCCCCCCCCCCCGGGTGTATTATATCTAGTTTTATTCCATCCATAACAAGTTTTAGATCAACTCTTAATATATATATATATTTTCTTTATGTGGGAATTTGCCATACCAATTTTTCGTTTTGACTAGGTCTCCTGTCTGTACATACAATGTGTATCTATTTAATAATAAGCATGATCACATACTTTTCTCCCAATTTTTCCTATTTTCTGAGATGGAATGATGATTGTGTTGATGTAAGTTTTTATGTTTTCTGGATTGTGGGTTTTAGTGACAGACATGAAAGCCAGTGTATTGGATTTTATATGTGTTTAACAATAGAATAGATGATTTTAGTTTTTATTGGAGCATTAATTGATGTATTAAATTAATGAATGTTTATGATGGATGATCTAATACGACTTGTTTATTGTGTTGTGTTCGGGATTAGAAGTCAGACTGAGACTCTACTTTCTTATCTCAATCAAATGCACAGGACCAATAAAATTCTCTTGTTTCATATGCTAGCAAAATTAATTTAAGAGTCTTTTAAATTGATATTTATTTCAGTAATTTTTAAACGAAAATTTAATTTTCTGAATATGAAATTTGTATAAATATTGTTGTACAAAAATGAATTGGATTCGCTAAATGAATGTTACTTTTATTAACTTCCGTTAAAAAAATAAAAATATTAAAACTACTTTACACAAGTGATATCAAAAGCAGAGTAAATGTTATGTAAAAATAATACGATTTGTTAATGAAAGGACAGGTTTTGTTAGTGCTAAAATTTGACCCTATAATCTATTCAATTAGTGTTTTATAAATAGTGGGGTTCAGCTGAGAAATAACGTACTGTTAATCTTGAATTTTTAGTTTCTTTATTATTTATGTCAATCGGAATATAATGATTAATAAATAAGTAACGATGATTAATCAAAAATAAATTAGTTTAAAAATTAATGAGTCCGAAATAAACCAAACCAAACCACTACCACTACCACTACTCTGTCGCTCGAGTTTGGGGCAATGTACACTTTAACCCTGGATTCGATTTTACTTTATCTCTTTAAACTATTGCATTTTTTATATTACTCTTTATTAACTTGAATTATTTCATATTGTTGTTAGATATAAGTGTTTGTTATTTTTTTGAATAAAAATTATTAATGTGTCGAAACAAAGTGAAAATAATCATATAGTTTGAATGTAAAAAATATTTTTTTGTTAACTACATAACGGATGTTAATAATTAGAAGGGTATGAAATCAATCACTTAATTGAGGGTGTAATATAAATAATATAATAGATTAAAGAATAATGTGAAAAAAGTTATACTTTAGGGGTTTCAAGTATAATTTATCCTCGAGTTTGACCAACGACTTTTTAAATGTGTTTCCACGTGGCTTAAAATTCCTCTAGGCTTCAATCATAAGAGTGCCGGGCGAGACATTTTGGGAAGATAAGCAGAAGCTGTGCTCTCTCTCTCTCTCTACCCCAGTGAAGTCGGTGATCCGGACGGCGCAAGTTAGCCATGGACTTAATGACTCATTCTTCGACCTTTCTCCTCCCGAAAATTTCCTCCAAGAATGGCCTCGCTCTAAACTACGCACTTGTCGTTCTCAACCAACACATCCCTCGGTTCACTCCTTTGCTCTGGCAGCACGGTACTTATCAAACAATCTCTTGCAATTTCTCCCTCTCTCTCTCTCTCTGTTTGTGTGTGTTTTGGGGGTTTATGTAGTTGTTTATGCGTTTGAGAGGTTCTTGATTGTGTAGAGCAGCACAACTTCGTCTTTGCGCAGATGGTGGAGCCAATCGTTTGTATGATGAGATGCCTCAGCTCTTCCCTCATGAAGAGGTCTTCGCTGTTCGAAACAGGTTCTTCAACATCTTTAAGCTATTGAATTCGAATTTGTATTCAGTTCTTTGTGTTTTTGCGATTGTTGACTCTTTGATCCACTATTCCATTTCACTAGAGGTGGAATTTATTTGATTTATAATTTACAATTACTATCTCATATCTAAGATTTTACGGGTAATTGCCAACTGTTGGTTCATGAAAATATGCTGTAAGTTGAGACTCTGTTGGGTGCTATGAATAAACGTCGTGGTACAGTTGGAAAACCCTTTTTCCAAGACAAACCGTGCTCCTTTTTTTTTTCTTTCTCGCATATTCAACTAATTCCTTATTTTTAAGTAAGGTATCTTTCAAGTTTCAGTCCAATTGAAATAGCACATTTTTTGTGTACATGGATCTATCTCTCGTTTGAGATCTATGATATTTATTTCTTTTAACATGTCCTCTTATTAAAGAAATACGACTGACGACATGAACAATAGAGGTTCCCTATGTTGGAGAGTGGAAGGGGAAGTCTCTATTTACGTAACACATAACACAAAGGATGGGAATGAAGGACAGACGCCTAGCCCATGCATCTCGAGCAGAGAACTAACTTGGAATGGAATATATTTGAATAAAAGAACAAATTCAAGCAAAGAATTACAATTGAAACAAGACCGGAATTTAAAAGGAGCAATTACAAAAATGAAATGGAACCAAAAACAACAAAAAGCAAAGCAAAGCAAAGATTGAAAGCGAAAAAGGGATAATGTAGCTGATTTGTTCATATGACCTTCACACATTGACTGACAATAAATTCAGGATTTCCATGCTTGAATGAAGTCCTTGTCAATTGACAATTGATTTCATTTAATGTTTGCATTTGGATGCACAACCACCGTCAAAAAGATAATATGCATTTTGTGGTTAGAAGATGCAACTAATTGTATGGTTTGACTAAGGCATGTGGTTTGAAAGGATTACTGGCGTAGAAAGTTTTGTTTGCTCTTTGTGGTCCTAGAATCTTTCTAGGAGTGGTATAAAAGTCTACTTGAGTTGGAGGCAGGTGGTGTCATGAGCAGATGATGGCCATGTCTTCTTTATGGTGCTGTACTGTTGCTGCCTTCTCTGGCATTTTTGCAATTCACTTTTTGGGCCTGAAATCATTAGTTGTCTACTTTGATTTGCCTGGCTTTTCTTCGACATTCATTATTGTTACTTTCCATGTGCACTTTTATGTCTTTATCTTTACCAGGATTATGAAAGTGTACTGCCTTGAATGAGGTGCATTATTTTGGTTTCCCTTAGCCTCAGACCCAATGAGACAACTGTGGGAAGTTGAGTCGCTTGAATCGGACTAAATGTAGAATACTGTAGTGTTTCTTAGATATTGTTGGGGTATGTGACAGTTTTTCCTTCAGATCTTTTTGTTAAAAACCCATCTTGCAGCATTGAATTATTGTTCCTTTCCAGGTACAAGCCAGATGTCATAAAAGGAGACATGGACTCAATCAGAACTGAAGTTCTAGATTTTTATACAAATCTGGTAAACTACCTATATTCGTTTTGCAGAATCATCTTTCATACCTTGCTTTGATTTTAATTGATGATAGCTTATGCAAAGCCCTGTCGGGATTTTTATATATTTACTTTCACAAGTTGGGTAATCTTGGGAACTGATATTCATAGCAACGAAAGAACCTGATCATAAAGGAACAATGCCAACCCACCGTTTATTATTTTATAGCTCATGTTTAATGGTGGATATATTCTTTTTTTGGTACTTGAAAGCCAGTAATGATTCTTTTGCAGTTGTCTTAGCATGATGATATTTGTGGACTAATAAGTAGTGGCCACACCGCCACAGAGCATATGTGATAGCGAAGAGAGTTTCTTTTTTTCTATTGCTTCATTTCTTTTGATAGGTAAAGACAAACTATTACATTGAAGCCATTTTTTTCTTTGGAAGAGACACAAGGCAGTTAAGCTTCCATTCAGTGGTTTCTTGTAACCAGAAACAGGGATTTGCAAAATAATTGGCTTATGTTAAGTGGAAGTGGGAACCTTGTCCAGTGCATGGAATGGGAAAATTGTGCCTATAGATTTTCCTATGTAGGATCTATGAGATCTGTTGGAGAGGTGTTTTTTTTATTTTATTTTGAGTGTGGGTTGGGTGAGAAAGAGGTGGATGGTGAGACTAAAAAAGACACTAATTGGTGGCTTGCTTGGATAGGATAACTTTAAGAATTACATCGTCTGAGTTATTGCTCTACATGCTAAACTAAGTTCCAAAAGCTCCGTGAAAATTACCTGAAACATAAAGAGATATGTAGGATAGGAACTTCATAGACATATAAGAAATATATTACTTCATTTCCTTAGAAGCCAATGAGTAGTTTAAAAGCATAAAAAATGTTGTGACTATTTTTTGAGTAAGTACACTTAGAAACTTCATGGTTTGCCTTCTGAATAGGAGTTTCTTGGTTTGTCTACTTTAGTGTGTCTGTGAATAGCCACTATCTAGATTGATTCTTTAATTCTTTATTGGAAAACAAGTAGACAAGCTCACTAGTTTACTGCTCATATATCATGGTTAAAAAGATTGGGAATATATCAAGTTACAAGGATTTGTGAGAAAATCTTTTTGCAGTCTACATAATAAAGTCCTTGTACAGAATGTATATGTGTGGTGCTTGATAGCCATCTCTCTCAGGATATGTATGCCCATTTAAGTGCAGGGAACCAGGATAATTGATGAATCTGATGATCAGACCACCACAGATCTACATAAATGTATTGCATTTATTGACAACTTCACTCCAGACCTGGACAAGTCGAATGTGAGTTATTTTCAGTTTTTCAGGCACTCTATAAAGTATTGATTGATGTATGCTTGAAGTTTATGGACAGTACTTTTTTGCAACCAGCTGAAACTTCTTCCTTGCGCTTTTCGTATTGTTGCAATTTTGATCAGGATCCAGAAAATGGCATAGATTTTGTGACAAATACTTTACATTTTTGTGGAGATAGTCACTTGTGTGCATGCTTTGGTCCATATTTTAGTTCCTTTTTTAAATTGCAGTTATGCATTCTTGTCGCTGGAGCACTTGGTGGAAGGTTTGACCATGAGGCTGGAAATATCAATGTTCTGTGCCGTTTCTCAACCATGCGAATAATTCTGTTAACTGATGATTGCCTCATACTTCTTCTTCCAAGTGCTTATCATCATGAGATCCATATCCAGTCCTCTGTGGAGGGCCCATATTGTGGACTCATCCCGATTGGTATGCCATCAGGAAGTACCACAACCACTGGGCTTGAGTGGAATCTCGGTAAGAATATCACAATCCCATTATACCATCTTGGTTTATTTTCCTAGTTACATGGTAAGGTCGTTTTTTTCCACTGGTTTTGTCTGCCACTGATCAGCGCGAGGTGCACTTCTCATTTTCCCATGAAACGTGCTATGTTGAGTAGGGGTTGTCAGTTTTGTTTTAGTGGTTCTAGGTGTGAATGACAGTGATGGTACTAATGTATTTCTTGGTCTGTCTTTCAATGGTGCTTTGGTTCCGCTGTTTAATATCAAGTCTGATGCACTTAATATGGAACTTTTTGTCTATTCAGATAATACAGCAATGAAGTTTGGTGGTTTGGTCAGTACATCAAATATTGCAAAAGAACAGATAGTAACTGTGCGATCCAGTTCTGATCTTCTTTGGACGATATCCACCAAAAAGGCCTAAAGATTATTGCCCGCATTATGGCAGCTGCAGATAACATGCATTCTGCTAACGCATATTGCGGTTGTTCCCTACAATTAGAAAAATTGAGATGAATCTGGGAAGGTAGCTCTTTTGTCATTTGTTTTTGATGCAATAAAATATTAAAGCTGTTTTTTTTCTTCAGTTTCGTCTTTGGTAATGTATATTTCGATTCTATTGGTGTTGGATGTCGTTGGTCTTCTCGGCATCAAGCATCTGTATTATACTAAATGATACAATTATTTGCTATAGGCCCAGTCTCGGTTCGATTTTTAACTTGTCCAGGTTTGTTTAAGTTACAAAATTTGATTAGTTTTTTAATCTTATTTTTTATACTAGTTCAACCACTAAAGTATGGTCTGCTCGGCTTGATAAAGGTTTAGTCTATAAATAATTTTTATGTTATTGTCATATGATGTCAAAGTTATTCAATAATCTTGGATACTATATATTTCTCACTTTCTTCTTTAATATTTTTTTTAAAAAAAAAAAATTAAACATATAAAATTGATTTATGATTGATTATGTAGCAATAGAAAGACATTTGTTGGGAATCATCTTCTGTGAGCTTGTCCAACTTGACATTGATTAACACGAGCCATGGATGGTGAACCGCATTATCTTATGGTTCCTAGCTCTCATCAAATTCATACTTGGCCCAGCCCATTTGTTTAAGAGTCATTCTACAGATTTGGGCCCCTAATAGATTTGCGTGGGCCCCCACGCTGGATGAGTTGAAAGATATTCTTTGGATCGTCCCGACTACAAGCAAGCATAGCATAAATTATAAGGGAATACACCAAATTAAACTTATTTAGTAAAAAATAAACACTAAAAAATATAAAATTATTAATTACTTAATTTTAATATTTATTTATATCTAAATACATAATTTGAATTTATCTATTTTTACTGTGACATTTTTGTTTTCCATTAATCCATGTGTATTTAATGCACCAAACATCTCCTAATTTTATGGAAAAACTTTAATACACACACACGCATATATATATATATATATATATATATATATATATATATATACTAGTAATAACTCATGCCTGAAGACTCTATACAATACTAAAAAAATACCAATGAGAAAAAATGAGAATGCATTAAAAAAAAATTGAACCTCAAACCAAGCATTAGTTGAATTTAAATCAATCTGAGCTTACTGTTTTTTAAATAATTTCAATAGAACTACAGTTCAACCATTCATTTAATCAGGCTATCAAAGCAAGGGAAGAAAAGAAAAGAAAACTACTCCTTAGTGTGGCGAAATCAACCTGCAGAAAATGAATTAGTCACATTCACGTCGCAATAAATTGGACAAAAAGGAAAGGAAAAAAGAAATTAATGGTAATTCAGTTGACTAAAGTTGGCATACATATCTAGAGCAATTTATTTTCACATGTTTTGGTATTACCAGTTCAACAATGCATTTAAGGTCAATAAGAAAACCTTTTAATTGTTTTAGTTTCAAGCATCAAATGAAGATATATGATGATTGTTAGAGAATGCGATTATAAGAACTACTACATCCATGGACCACATGTGTCTTACTGTGCACACTTACTTGGAAAGTTTGCAATGAAATCCAAGTAATGACATGATTCAAATTTCATATTTTATTAGTATACCAAATCGGAATCTTCAATATCTAATCTACAAAGCTAATCAAAGATATTAACTTTTAAAAGCAAGATCAAAATCATCATTTGATGATCTGATTCCGGTCAAGAACACGATTCCACCAAAATGCATTTTGGAAAAAGAAAAAAAAAGCACGTCACACAAACCAACTATACAACAAAAGGCATTTGACTCGAAAAAACATGTTCCACAACTAAACAAAAGCTAATGGATTTTGAACGGTAAAGAAGCACAGGAAACATACCAAAAGAAAGGCAAATTAATCAATAGGACAATACCCAACTCTTTAACGCAAAACAAATGCAATGAAGCATGTCAACTACATGCCAATAGGGAGAAAATATATACTCAAAAAAGGAATTAAACAAAAAGATTAATTAAAAACATGAACTAACCACAACAAATGTACCAAATGAATAATCGAAAAAGTGAAAACGGGAAATGCACGACCTCTGCAGGAGTCACACCCGTAATAAAACGTTTTACTACTGAACTTCAAAAAGAAATAGGTCTCCAGGAAGCAAACACAAACTGCAAAGTACCAACTATTAGGTAACAATCAGCATTAAATTGTTTGGATAGCTTATGTCTATTCATGATCTACAGTTTCATATCTGATAAATGTTTCATCAAGAGTGCAGGGCCTGTAGCATGGTGAAATCTGCCTTCCAAGGCACATTGGTGTGGGGATTTCAAGTTAGACTAACCAAATAGTTGGTCTACGATTAGACCTGTTCTGTTGTGAGACAAATAAAATTTATAAATTTTAGAAGTTTACTTTTGTTTAATCAATGAATATGCTAGACTGGCGACAAAAAATAGTACCCAGAAAAGGGACCACATGATGCGGCGGTGAGATGGTGAGAAAAATGAAGATTAACATCATTTAATCCCATTTTTAGATCAGCCTAATATTACCCTAAGTCAATAGTTGCCTCCTAGACACCGACTTCAAATGGAAGGATGTTTCTTGTGACATCATAAGAATTTACACATATACATAAATATATATTTTCACCCCACAAATTACTCTTCTTGTAAATGTAATCCATTGTGAGCAGAATGCTTCAATATAGGGATTCATCCAAAAGGGGTGGTGAAAATCAGAGCCTACCAAAATTCTCCGAAACAAAGGTTCCCATCAGCAAGATAACAAATGAGAGTGCCACAGGATAATAACCACACAGTTCCCATCTTTAAACTTTAGAAACATTTTTGGATTATACATAAGCACCTAATTTACCACACAAATATACCACTCGCCGCAATTTATGAAAGTTCGGTTCTCTTATCCAAGAAGTGTGGGAATTTTTATGTTCAAAAACTGGAACAAAAGAATCACTACATATCCATAAATAGCCAAGCCTCGGGAATATGCAAAAAATTTGTGAATGCATAAGCCTCATGAATATACAAAAAGGTCCAAATACACTTGCCCCAAGCAATCTAAATCACAAACAGTACATACATCATAGCCGAGCCAAATTCGCCAAGAGAGAGAGAGTGACCAAATCAATAACAAAAAAAATAAAAAAAAATAGATCAACTAACTGAGAAAAAAGAATCAAAAAAACATACCTTACAGCGGCTAGGGACATTTGGTTACTTCTTCGGCATTTTGTCGAACACCTCCTAGGCATTGTGTCGAACCCTTTCCATGTGTCCTCTATGTGTGCTGAGCAGCGGAGATAGATAGAAGCAGAGAGAGATGGAAATATAAACATACCTGGTAGCGGTGTTGAAGTGAGATTGAGATGGATTCCAGCAAATGGCATTTCTAAAGTTCCAAGTAGATTCATGTCCTGTCCCAAATCTAAGATAAAAAAAAATGAACATAAAAAAATCACAAAGAATAAAACAACTGAAGATGTGTGAAAGTCGAATATGTGTGTATGCGTGAGTGTCCATTTGTGTGTGTGTGTGTGTCGAGTTTGGTCGAATTTCTCTGTGTGAGAGTTGTAGGGGGAAGGTAAGAGAGATGGGTAGGTGGTGGGGGATTGGAAGAGAGAGAGGTAGAATAAAGAGATGGAGTACTTGGCTGGTGTATCTACTCCGGTGACTTGTTGTCACTGCTTACTTTTGTTGGCGGTGGCTGGGTAGCAACGGCGTAAGGCAACGAAGCAAAGCAGTAAAACGCTTGGCCCTTCCAGTCGCAAATGGGTGTCTAACGATGTGCCTTCCACAATGTACTGAGCAGCTGTTGGATGTCGCTGAAGGTGGTTGGGCAGAGGTGTAATCAACAACGAAAATCAGAAATAGAGAAAGCGTTGGAGAGAGAGTGAAGCTTGAGATATCAGGCGTGAGATTCGTTTTGGGTATGAAAGGAAATCACAGAGCCCACATTCTGATAAGGAAGGAAGAGATCGCTGAATTGGTGAGTCCATTAGAGAGATGTTGGAAGACAGGGGTAGAGGCATGACAGATTGGGAGAGAAAGAGTGAGGCGCGAGTGACTGGGAGAGAGAGAGAGAGAGGCGTGATTTAGCAAATTTTGTTAGGCGGGAAACAAAATTTAGTACTCATTTTATATGGCTAGGTCAAAATTTTTAAGATAATTTGAACCGTCTTTTATGTTTGAATTACATTATTTGTTGAATTTGTTTATATTTTATTTCAAAATGATCTGAATCTCTCTTTGTCTCTAGAATTTAAACTTCGTTCTATTTTATTATATAGACTAGTTATTACCCGTACCTGAAGACACTATGCAACAAACAAATTTTTTTGAAATAATTACCTAAATTCAAAAGAAATGACCTAAAAATATTCATACAAATTCTTCATTTAAAATGACTCAAAATATATTGTCGATTATATTTTTCATATTAATTGAACTGTTATAAAAATTCTCTAAAATAACACTATATATATAAATGCATATGAAAAAAAAAATTGTAACATAATTCATTAAAATTCACAATCTTTAAACAATAAATTAAATAAATAAAATTTTGCTTATTTATAATACTCACGAATTATCACCTCTACTACCAGTTCATCCAATAACACTAACATAATTATCAACTCAACTATCATATTTCTAATCCACCCTATCTCCATGTAATAAATACTTCAAGCAAAAAAAAAAAATATATATATATATATATATATATATATACAGAATACAATTATATTCACAATTTTTAAATGGTAAATAAAAGCAACCAAATTTTGCTCATTTATAAACTCATGAATTTATCATCACTATCACCATTCAACCCCAAATGACATAATATAATTATAAATTTAATCACTAAATGTTGAATTCTCCACATGTAAATATACACAAAAATACACTCACACGTTTCTTTTTTTGTCACCAACAAACCCTTATAACAAATAATTGTTTTTATTAAAAATACAATATTTAAGTTTTTAAGGTAAAATAATAATATATTAACGTTTAATTAAAAAATAGGGAAAAACAACTAAAAATCATGATATTCCCTGAGTTTTGGAAATATTACACGAACACCTCATTATATTTTATAAATAACACGAAGACCCCTAAAGTTTGTTATTCATTGCACGGAGACCCCTTTTGTCTCCCTTTCGTCAATGTTGCAAACGAAAATTAATAATTTTATCCTAAAAAACTTTATTATTTTTACATTTGTCCTTCTCCAAATTTAGTACCAAAAAAATTAAAAATTTAATAAAATAAAATTTGATTTAGTACTCAAAAAATTGATATAATTTAGTACTCTAAAAAATTGATTAAATAAATTTTAATATTAATTTGATATTCGATAAAGTTGAATATAAATTAGAGAAAATTAAATGTCAAATTTTGATAAAAATATATATTAATTTACAATCTAAGGTTCATTTTATGTTAAATATTTTTTTTGTGTTTATAGTTAATGTGCTATTTTTTATTTATATTCAGTATTATTTATAAATTAAAGAGTAAGTGACAAAATACATACAGTCAGATATATAAAAATTTTGAATTTGTTTCAAGGAATAAATAATTTGATGACATGTAGTTTCGTATGGTTTATAGAATAAATAATAGTAAAAACAACACGAGAAAAAAAAAAGATAATAGTATGAGAGAAAGAGTGTGTAAGATAGATAAATAGATAAAGAGAATTATATGAGAGACTTAGAGTTGTAAAAAGAATAAAAATCTAATTAGGACCATCAGATCAAAACGATCTGAGCCGCGAAAAGTTGAAGATAAATAATTTATCTACTTTATTATATAGATATAGAGATAAAAAAAAGGAGACGAGATAGTGTATTTAAAATATCTAAGAGATAAGGAAGAGAGAGTTATATGAGAGATACGAGTATTAGAGTTAAGTTCAATTATGACCGTCAGATCAGCATTTATGAGATGATCTAAACCACCTTTTATGTTGAAATTACGTTGTTCGTTTGATATATTTATATTTTGTCTCAAAACGATCTGGATCTCTCTTTGTTTCTGGATTCAAACTCAGTTCTACTTTATTATATAGATATAAATACTTATGTATGTATGTATGTATGTATATTTATATATACATAAATACATATATATATATATATAAATATTTATGTTTGTATATATTGTACATACTTGTTGTTAAATCTCTTATCTAAATTTTGAATTATCTTTTAATACACCTTGATTTATGATTTATTTTTTTATAAAGTGATTTTATTTTCAAATTAATTTAATATCTGAATAGTATAATAGTGTAACAATAAAAGTGTAACACTAACAATGTAACAGTATAACAATAATAGTGTAACAAGCTATGTACACAAAATATTGTACTATTATATTTTGTTAAACATATAGTTTCATATAATTTAATTCAAAATAGTTCATTTCCATTTTGAATTTGTTACCATATACACAAAACTACTGAACACTGTTTTTGTTACAGTATATTTGTTACACTATTATTATTACAGTGTTATTGTTATACTATTATATTATTCGGATATTAAATTAATTTAAAAATAAAACTATTTAAAAAAAAAAAAACGCTTGAATCAATATGCATTAAATATAATTTGAAAACAAAATCACTTTTAAAAAAAAAAAATACGAATGAATCAAGATGCATTAAAGATAATTCAAAATTTAAATAAGAGATTTAACAACAAATATATATATATTAACAAACACACATGAATAAAAATACATTAACGATAATAGATTTTGAATTAAATGACCATAAAATGAACATTAATGTCTTTTCACATTTTGTTTTATGTATTTTTTGTAAAATAAGGTGTACCGACTTCCAAATAACCCTAAAAACAAATATAAAGGGACAAATGACATAATACATTAAAAAAAGCCCAAAAAGAAACAATATTGAATCAGAATGGCGTCGCCCGGGTTCGAACCGGAGACCTTCAGTGTGTTAGACTGACGTGATAACCAACTACACCACGACACCATGTTTGCAAAAACATTTACTAATTATTTATAATAGCAAACATTGGGTGAATATAAATTGCAGTAGTATCGGGAAACCCCCAAAGCACAGGAAATTGCTGTTTTGGCGGCAAAAGCTTTCCTGCTTAACCCGACGAGAGCTAGGGATTCATTGCACGCTCCGTTCGATTTCTCTTTTCTCTAACCCTAGGGTTTGTTCCTACAAATCGAAGCTTCAATAGAACTACTACAAATTGTCGTCGTTGAAGAGTATTATGGAAGTCCAACTGTGAATGATATATTCATATAGCTGATATTGTGAGCATCGTTTCGATTGAGCTTTAATGGGAGGAGGACTAGATTCATCAGTGGAATCGCCTAGAATTAAGCCCATAAACAAAGGCGCAGTTCACAGAATTTGTGCTGGACAAGTGATATTAGACCTTCCCTCCGCCGTCAAGGAGTTGGTTGAGAACAGCTTGGATGCCGGAGCCACCAGCATCGAGATTGCATTGAAGGAGTACGGAGAAGAATCGTTCCAGGTCATCGATAATGGTTGCGGCATTTCACCTCACAATTTCAAGGTATTTACATTGAAATTAAATTTACTTCAATTTTTTCAGTTAACTGTTTTAGGTGCTTAGTTGTCTAGTGGTACTCGTTGCAGGTTCTTGCACTGAAGCATCATACATCTAAATTATCAGATTTTCCCGATCTTCAATCGTTAACGACTTTTGGCTTCAGAGGAGAGGCTCTGAGTTCGCTTTGTGCTTTAGGGGATTTGACGGTAGAGACGAGAACAAAAAATGAACCTGTTGCGACACATTTGACTTTTGATCATTCGGGCCTGCTAACAGCTGAAAGGAAGACGGCCCGTCAAATTGGCACCACTGTTACTGTTAAGAAGTTGTTCTTCAATCTGCCTGTGCGGAGCAAAGAATTCCATCGCAACATCCGGAAAGAATATGGAAAGCTTATTTCTCTATTGAATGTGAGCCTACCCTCTTTGTGCACATTCTTGCAGTATATTTGTTTATTTGTTTTTGATCAACAACTTGTATTATTAATAAACAAACAAAATGCCAAGGGCAAAAAAAAAAAAAAAAAAGTAAAAGATAGAGCAAAGAGTCCTCTACAAGATTGAACAAAGAAACATTAACAAAACAAAAGAAAACTTTGCTAAAATGTGGAGACAAAATGCAGTGATAAAATGCTGCCATGCATCAACATTCTTCGCATACTTGAGCCCAATGATCTTTTAATAAATAACAAAGGTGTTCCTTCAAAATCCTGTCCAGTTAAGACCCAAAGAGAAGCCAAATATGATATTTTATCCCATTACTCTTCCCAAGGACACTCCTTATACTAAACAATTATCCCATTTCTTTCCAACCAAACCACCCAAACCAAAGCCAACACTGTGCATTTCCATAAGACCTTTGCTTTATTGCTCAAACCAAAACCTTCATACCCACAAGAGAACACTAAATCACAATTTTTTGGACACACCCAAAGGATTCGCACAATCTCCAAAAGTCTATTCCATAATTTAGTGACATAAGAACAATGTAAGAACAAGTGATCCACACACTCCACCTCCAAAAGTATATTCCATAATTTTGTTGCAGTATATTTATTGCTTTTAATTTTTTTAGATGTGTAGTCCACTATGCCTTCTGCCAGCTATTGTTTTACTTCAGATGTTTACCCTGTATCTAAACTACTGACCATACATACTAGACTTTTAGATTTTATAGATTACAGAAAAGAAAATTTCCCTTTTGTTGTCTAATAAGATTTAATTGATTTCATGAACATGTGGGTTCAACAGTTCAAAAAATTTGGGAATTGGGAGTAATAAAATGAAGTTATTCTAGTTCCACAATCCAATTCAAAGAATACACTAGCCAAATTGTGATGCTGAATGAGTAGTATTATCTTCACAATCCCATCGTTTTTATTTGACCCAAATATAGTTACTAGCCTCATAATGAACTTCTCGTTTAACTCCTAGTTTTCTTATTAAGCCATGGAGTTTTGGCGTGATATGATTTTTAAAAGGAGTGAGATTCTTCGAAGCACATGAGATTTACATTTATTTTGATGATTCACGGCATACGAGATGTTGCAAAATTGCTTGCATTTGACTCAACTTTGTACTTGAAATGATTCAAAATTTTTCTGTCTTGTTATTGTTTAGTGTCATTTTCATATGGTTTGTCCATTCACCCATACATATTACTGGTGTCACTTTAATGTTTTTTTTTCGGAAAGAGTGTCACTTTAATGTTGCATTTAGCAATTTGTACTAGTTTAAATCTTATCAAGCGTCTCGGGAGAGTAATGCTTCACTCTGTGGTGCCCATTCTTGTGTTTCCTATGAATCTGTGCTGACTATGTCTTGTTGATTGACAAGATAAAGGTATGTGGTATTCTATTGATTGAATAGATCAATGATCCTATATCCGATGCATTAGCAAGATTGATGTGAACTGCCTCATCTTATTCAATTTATTGATGTTCAGGCCTATGCGCTTATTGCAAAAGGTGTTAGATTGGTTTGCACAAACACAACTGGAAGAAATGTAAAGGCTGTTGTGCTTAAAACACAGGGAAGTGGTTCTCTTAAGGATAACATCATAGCAGTGTTTGGTATGAGCACCTTTAACTGCTTAGAGCTTGTATGCTTATGTATATCAGATGGTTGCAAGGTCGATGGTTTTCTTTCCAAGCCTGGATATGGCAGTGGACGCAATTTAGGAGATCGGCAGTTCTTTTTTGTAAATGGTCGGCCGGTTGATATGCCAAAAGTGAGCAAGCTTGTCAATGAGCTGTATAAAGGTGCGAACTCCAGGCAGTATCCAATTGCAATCATGAATTTTACAGTTCCAACTGGGGCATGCGATGTCAATGTAACGCCTGATAAAAGAAAAATATTCTTTTCCGATGAAGGCTCCATTTTGCGCTCTTTAAGAGAAGCTTTAGAGAAGATTTACTCACCAAGTCATGCAAGTTATTCTGTCAGTAGATTTGAGGATCTCAGTCAGGAAAAAAATAGCTCCAAATTGGATTCTCATCATCGGGGATCACAGCTTGCATTGAAGCAACTATCTCCGGATGGCAGTGATTCTGAAGCAGGGTCAGGGTGTAGTGAAAAACAATATGCAGATGGTGGCATTCTTCACAGAACATTCAAAGTACCCCGTATTGTCGAGGTGGTAGACAATGATGATGAAAATTCAATTGGAAAAGACTTTTCTCTTAAGGTCCATGGAATTAAGAAGGCTGACAGCTTATCTGGGAGTTACAATAGACAACTTACAAATCATCTTGAAAGTGCTTCAACTGATCAACATGCTTCACTCTGTTTGAGAACCATAGAGAAAGGCACTTCTGATATTAGAGAATCATCCAGTCGTCCAAGTACTGTTCAGTCATCACTTGCTAAATTTGTTACAGTACATAAGAGAAAGCTTGATAGTGTTGGTACAACATTAACTGAAGTCCCTCTCCTCAGGAATGGATGTGTTCTCTCTGAATCGAGGAAAAACAGTTCTGAAAATCAAACTGGCTTTCCCAGATCTCCTTCTGATTTTCACGAGGTTGGTCATTCCGATGAAGTTGAAAAGAATGAACCTGAGCATTCTAAGTGTTTAAGAGTGGACAAAGTCTGTAATGAAACAGAGGTCCCGCTTTCTGTTGGAGGCAATACCAACGATAGGGAATCTGGAGAGGTATGTGGTCAGACTTCTTATTTTTCGACTCGTTCCCTTCCTGCTCTTTTTGCTTGGATAGGAGAAAGATTTATCTCTTAATCATAATGAAATATAGATAACTTTGCCTACTCACTTCTTTTGTGAGTAAACGAATGTTCTTTTGTGAGTGACTTTGCCTACTCAAACTGATTCATTTCAGGAACTGAAAATGCAAGAGAAAGCATTGCCTGTTGATAATTCCATACTAACTGCTCCATCTAGCAAATATATCGAAGATGTCAATGAAGATCTAGATGCAGCTACTTCATTTCAATCTTCTAGTCCGGCTTTAGATATTCCAATGCCTTCTTCTGGTTTAAAAATGGGTTCTACCTTGCAATTTAGTGTTAAAGATTTGATTACTAGGAGGCAGCAGAGGCGGTCAAGATTGCAATCTATCAATTATGCAAGTGGGAGAATGAAGATTAGAGGGTCTCTAAATTGTAATCTTCCTTGTAAAATTAGAAAAGGCCTAACATAATATGCTTTTCAACTGATATAACTTGTAATGATAACTCTTAGGTGTTACACTGTTGCAACACTTGAGCTTTCTCAATCTATAAATGAAGCAGGGAAAGCAAGTGCTCTCGCTGCAGCCACAAGTGAGTTGGAGAGACTGTTCAAGAAGGAAGACTTTGGCCGAATGAAGGTTGTAAACTCTTTTAATCTGTTTACATACATAAGTTATTACTTTAACCCAAGGCACAGTTTATTGTAAGTAATTTAAAGCTGCTTCACAGAGGCACTTTATATATGTTCCTTAGACATAGAAGAACTCTGTATGTGTGTGTGTCTCCTAGGTTGAGTTAGAGGAGTTGTGGCCATCCCCTGTTGAGCTCTGAATTCGAATACTGGCTTGTAAAATCAAGCTGTGTACGTGTTTTGGTACTTGGTTGGATTTAGATGACCTTAGAGTTTGACTTCTGCACCATTAACCGATGAGCCAACACACAAATGTAAGGCCCAATTCAATACCTAGGGAAGCAAAGATGGAAGTCTGCTGATTCTTTACATAGTATTTGTGGAATGTTTTTTGTAATTCCTGTTTCACCAATATATAGAGCTTCGTTACTGCTTCACTGGGCAAGTGAGCATGCGACCCGGTAGGTGTGATCTGCATGAAGTTTCATTTCCACTTAATTTTCCCTATTATATTGCGTGTTACCACGTTTTTTTATGGAGTTCTAGGGCAGCTAAATTTCATCTGCTGTCAGTTCTGGTGAAAAAGGAAGTTCTTGGGATTTCAGTGTATTACTGCGGCATGTGCATTTCCACCTCTGCCATCAGCATTTTCAGTGCACAGTCATGTTTTGTTGATCTTTAGACAACAGAAGACCTCAGGGAATTTTATTTGGCAAAAAGCAATATGGTTTTTTTTTTTTTGGTGGCTAGGTTATTGGGCAATTCAATCTTGGGTTTATCATTGGCAAGTTAGATCAAGACCTATTTATTGTGGATCAGGTAATTCCCCCTTACATCTGAACTACTTGTCTTATCAGTTTTTTTCTTTCTTTTGTATTATAACAGTTTTTTGTAATGTTATACTGATGTGTAGACATCAGAGGATAGCTTACATGACCTGAAATCACATTCATTTGCTGTTGCAACATTGTGATTTTGATACACTTTTCCCTGATTTCAGCATGCTGCCGATGAGAAGTATAATTATGAGCGTCTGTCAGAGTCGACCATCTTGAACCAACAGCCTTTACTTCGGTGTGTTCATTCTCTTAATTAAAGGAATATTATTGAACATTGTATTTAAAGTTGAATTGTGAATTCATACTATCTATTGCTTTGGGTTGAAATTTGGGCTGGGAGGGGAAGAAAAGATCTTGCTTGTTAATTTAGCTAGCATTAATGCTGAAATGTTACAGGTGCTGGCATCTTTCCTAACTTGTTTTGGTGCTTTATGTGATAATGCATGTGACAATACTAGAAGAAGTCTTTTTTTTTTTTCTGTATAAGCAGTTTTTTAATTGGCAAGTAGACAATATATAAGAAAAAATGTGGTCCAGTCGTCCCAGCAAGAAAAAAGAAACAATAATTTACAGTATTAGTCTTAACTACAAATGAATCTAGCTACAAATCACATAGAGCTCTCCACCCACCAAATTGCAAAAGATAGGAATTGCCTCATGATCCCTTAAATCTTCCACCACCTCGCAACTCTCGTAAAATAATTATAGCACTCCTTTTCAATCAAATGGCCATGAAGTAACTCGAAGAAAGAAAAAAAGTCACCCGTATAGTCGCAAGAATTGCTTTTTTCATAAAGTGGCCATTTTTTTGTTCCTCCCAAAACCCCTGAAACTGCCAACAAACATAGAAAAGGACCAAGGACTTACTCATCTCAAACCTGTCAGATGAACAATCTAGTCCTCTAAGCAACAAGCTTGCTTCTTTTTCATGCGTTGAGAATTACCTATAAAGTTTTCTCTGCAGTAAGCTTTGTAAATTAAATTCCTAATCTGGTTGCCTATCCGCCTTGTGTCTGGCAATCCTGTGGTTAGCCATTTCTCTTAGCTGAACTATAACAACACTTTGAGCTGTAAAAATAGGAATCTTTCTACTGCTAAACTTTCTTATCATATTGCAGTACAATTGTTCATTTTTTAGAAGAAAAAAGGGGTGCGCCTATAGCTTGTGTCTTCAAAGTGAATGGCCAATAACGGTGGAGTACAGCCTTTTGGTATTTTTTATTACCGAAATTCCACGAAAACCTAAATAGTGAAGTGATTGACTTATATAAGAGCATTAATGGTTTGTAATTGGTGATGTAACCATTGGAGTTTATTATGAAGAATCTTCTTTAATATTAGATGCTAATTTTTGGTTCCCGTCTTCCAATGTCTTGTATGTAGGCCTTTGAGGATGGAGTTATCCCCTGAAGAAGAAATAGTGATTTCCATGCACATGGATACTATCAGGTTGATGTGTTGCCTGTTTTTCCTTTGATTCATTTGATTATTCATTATTAGTATTTCTATCTTTCCCTGGAACTGTAGTTTGTTGTTGGGAGTGATGTGGGGCAGGACCGGCTCTAGGCATAGGCCACTAACGTGGTTGCCTAGGGCCCCCCAAAAATTTAACCCGTTAGTATATTAGACCCAAATTTAATTGTTATTTTTGAGTTTTAGATAAGTCCAAATTTTAAAAGCCCAAATTAATTTCTAATTTTGTTAGGTCCAAAGTTGCTCTCCATTTAGTTAAGCCCAATAAAAACCTCAAAAGAGCAGCCTTAGTAGTTTTATATTTTAACCCTTATATCTCTCTCTCTCTCTTTGAATGCACCTTGGTGCGCTCAATCTTCTACTAATAATTTCTAGCACCTTCAAAGCAAAATGTAATTTTTTTCTCTAATTCTTTCTTATAAAATATTTATCTTGCACAACTACACGTGAATCAAAGTTTATAAATATATAATGTATATTTTTGTTTCATTGTATAGAAATCTGTAAATTTTTAGTATTGAACACTTCATCTAAGTGGACAGGTTATGAATTGTCGCATTGTCTCCACAAAGAGTGCAAGTGACTCTTATTTTCTTTTATATTATTTTGGGTTAATAAGGATTGTGCTAATAAAATCGTTATTTGTTGATTATCATTATGGCAGTGATTGGGCTTAAATTTGTAGACAAAAAGATCAAAGGTGGATATTAGAAGAAAATAGAATTTGGGGTTTTGCTCTTGCCATATTGTGTTGTTTCCAAACTTAATATTTTTTTTATTTCAAAGCTATTATAAAATTATATTGTTTTACTTGAAAATTAACTTTTAATCGTTAATATGTCTACTAGAAGATATGAATGTTGGTATGAAAAACGTAAAAAAAAAAATTGAATGGATTAGCTATACTATGTATCGAGAAAATTTTATTGACAAAACTTGAATATAAGAACTTGATCAATAATTTTGCATCTCAAAAAGCAAGAAAAACTATTTTTTAATTAAATAAAAAAGTGAATTATGATAATTAAAAATATTATATATATTAATACACTAAATATTAGGAGGGTCCGTGTAAAGTTTTCGCTTAAGGCCTTCGTTTACGTTGGGTTGCCCCTGATGTGGGGTTTAGTTCCCCTGGCCCCTCTCCTCTGTAGTGACTATTGATTGGGTGTTATCATAGGCTTTGGAAGCCTACAACAAAGGCTGTGGATCCCAGAACAATCAAAAAGCCTTTTTATGTTGTTTGATCCTAGAACAATGGGGCAAAGGATGTTGGTTGAATTTTAGTTGGAATCTAGAAATAATAGATACCATGACAAACGAATCTAGAAATAATAGATACCATGACAAACCTTGATGAAAGCCCATTTCGGATCCAACAAATATTCTTAGTTTTCTGATGTTGTGTAGCCCTTAATCCTTATATAGTTTTAAGAGAGTCTTTTAGCCCATAAATATGTGTAACCAATTTATTTTAATAGAGTTGATTTATGCTTTCACTTGGTTCTTCTTTTTCCTCCATAAATTTTGTGCAATTCTAAGCCTTTCAAAAACCGCACCTGAACTGGCACTATATTGTTTCTCCCTTAGAAAACCTATTTTCAAAGCCCAGTCATTTTTATCCTTAAAATCCAACTGAAAATGTTCAGAAGATTCCAAAAAGCTCTGCTACTGTTTTACGTCCTTGTTAACAGCCCTGAAACAGTGTCCCGAACCTTTCTCTTTCTTGCCAAGCTTCAACCCCCTACCATAGTACCATCTTCTTATACCTTTTCTAGCTCTAAAACCCCATATGTTTTCCATACCCACAAAACCTGAGATAGTCAGTCAGCCCGAAGAGTCATATTCTTTGTGTACAGAAGCAATTTTGACTTAGAATTTGTAGGGGACTGGTCATTCATCACTCCCCCAAAAAGGAGTGATGCTGGCATTGATATATTCATACTGCTGGAAGTCTTTTACCTTATGCGACACTTCTGCATGGCATTTTGGAGAAGAATCCTAACCTGCACTACTCCGTCCTTTATGGGTATTTCTTTTTTGCTCTTTGAATTGGGTTGCTCTGATCATTGCATTGAGTTCTTCTTTTAACACCCTAAAGAACCATAAAACATTTGTCGTCGCATCTGATTAGCCTTAACCATTAAGTATATGTTTTGTAGGTTAGCATACAACATTTTTAGAAGATAACCAAAAAAATGTATTCATAAGAGAGAGTCTACACCATGTTACCACCATTTTTTTCTTGTTTGGACCCTTATTGCTCACATCCATAAATCCTGTGATCAAGTCTTGCTAGAGAACTCTGAATTGATGCATTTTTGGTCTCTCCTCTCTATGTTGTTGCTTCTATATGAACTTTTTGCAGGATAGAGCTTGTTCTTTACTGCTCCTGATTTGCATTCTGGTCTCTTCAACTTGTAGGAAAAACGGATTTTCTTTGGAAGAGGATCTGCATGCTCCTCCAGGACACCGTTTTAAATTGAAAGCAGTTCCCTTCAGTAAAAACATCACTTTTGGAGTTGCTGGTAATTGTTGTCCAATTGCCTATTCCTTGCAACTAATTTGATACTTTACACACAAAAATAGAGCATATTAAGAGGAGATTTTAGCAAGCATGTGATAATGCAAATAGAAAACATACTTCTGGAACAAAAGTCTCCTACTCTTTAACATGATTGAATTATTAAAATCCACACTTGATCAAAACTTTCCTCCAATATACCACAACTTAACTTGCTCCCAAGAAAAGAAAGGGTGTGGTAGTTATGCGCACCCTGCAGTTGTTTGTGTTGCTGGGTGACTGGGGGGTGAGAAAAGCATCTCTCGCATATGAGAAGGAATGATAGTGGAATTAGGGCTCGATGCATCTTTGCATTGTTCTAACATTTTGACATAATAAAGTATGGATACCTCTAAGGTATTGTATTTTTAAACTCTGCTCCCTACTTCCTATCCATGACGATAAACTGAGAGTAGGATTTCTCATTCCAAGTACATACTGTATACTTCAGACACTTACAGTACACAAATCAGACACATCTTCAACATTGATATGTGGCATTTCTGTTTAATGCAGTGACAGTATTATAGTTAGTAGAACCACAATTGGGCTGTGAAATGCTTACTGAATTTCTGAAAGACGATTCAGATGTATTGAAAAGAAATTGAGTTGAACCCAAATTCATGACTGATACATTAAGGGTACATTGTGTCGCAATTTGTCCCAAGAGCTGCACAACGTAATCCTTGGTTTTCACATGTGAATCTAACATTTCAAGTTGAAACTTTGAACATTTGATAAATTTATTGGAAGTGATTATCTACTATACTTATGTGACCGTTGAAAATTCTCATATAAGAGTACATACAAACACATTTATGGGTTACTTATTGCTGACTAGCTAGAGAATCGAAGATAGGAGAAGAGTTTACATCTATTTGAAAACAGCTTGCACCTCTTTCCATTAAGGACTAGACTAGCACAGTTTGGCCCTGTTTCTTTTAGGACTAAACCTTGGTCATGTGCACCTGAAAGTTAAAAATAAGCCTGAAAACATTATTCATCGTCCTGTATACAAATGGACTTTTTGGAGGCTTCAAAGTGGCTAATTTCTTCCAGAAAGCAGGTGGTGTCTGTTTCTTTGAGTGTGTTTCCCGATGAAGTGGCATGGAATACATTGTAAATGTTTTCTTCTGTTTTTTGGCAGATGTAAAGGACCTTGTTTCGATTCTTGCTGATAGTCAAGGAGAATGCTCAATGCTCGGTACTTACAAATTGGACACCTCTGATTCGGTTTGCCCACCAAGAGTTCGCTCTATGCTTGCATCACGTGCCTGCAGAACATCTGTTATGATTGGAGATCCACTTGGAAGAAATGAGATGCAGAAGGTATGACAATTGTTGTGTGATGCATCATTGAAAAAAAAAAGAAACAGTGATACTGCACAACACATTTTCTCCATGTTTCTGATTGCATTGTTTGTCCATCGAACTTGTAAGTGTAAATTTATGTAATCTGCAAAACAATTTAGGGGTTCAATTATACTTACAACTGGTGCACTTAATTTTTTCAGATACTTGAACATTTGGCAGATCTCAAGTCTCCCTGGAATTGTCCACACGGCAGACCAACAATGCGTCACTTGGTTGACTTAACAGCTGTCCGTAAAAGGTCTGATGAAGATGAAATAAGCTTATGATGGAACTCTCCATGGTTCAGTTTCAGGACCCGCTAATCTTTAACTTAAATGTATTATTCTTGTAAATTCATGTAACCCTCTGCTCCCCCCAAACAAGCACCATATTTACTGGAACTTTGAATCGCCCTCATGTATATTTTCGAATCCTTTTTACTTGTAAGTACAAACCCCAGAGGACAAGTTTAAAGTTGGGGCAGAGTTTCATCTAATTAGCCAAGGACTTTAAACCATCTTCATTTTGAGATTGCTTCATTTTGAATGATTTGATGATAAATGAGAGTTAAAAGTGGGAGATAGGAGCTTGATGGTTTGTGCATTTCTCGTCATTCTTCATTCAGTTTTGCTTTCTTTCTAGCTTTGGTTTTGATTGATAATTTTCTAGAGTTCACTGAATGGAACCTTTCATGCGAAACGAACAGGAAACATGCCAAGTAACAAAACTATCACCGGAGAAAGGAAAAAATATTGGGTGTAATAAGTCACTAAATGTGTTTCAATCAAATTCATAATCACTCAATCGTGTCATAAATAATTACCTCTTTTTTTTTTTGTTATTTTATTATTGGATTATTATACTATATCAACAATGTTGACATGGTATAAAAGTTATACCCAATATTAAGTATTATTTCACTCAAAAGAAGTGAGTGTTATTATGCAATTTTGCCAACAAAGGTAAGGTTGTTGAGTTTGTGTTACACACGTAAATAGTTGAAGGGAATCATGTGTAATTTCTTATACCTAAGGAACCTATTTGATTATATGACAAATCTCAGGGGTCTGAATGTAAATTTTCCTCACTATTTTTTTCCCACCGCCATGTACCCACTATATCGACTATTGACCGCCAGCTATTTTCTGCTTTCAAATATCATACAAAATCCCTCGTTGAAGAACGACACGGAGAGTCTCAGACATCGCCGAACGCAAGCGATCTCTCCCAAAAACGAGAGATCGAACGAATTATTTCTCTCTTCCTTCTTCTTGATCGATCGGTAACTACTACGACTTCTTTTTTGTTTAACGATTTTTTTTTGAAACAAATGAGTTTGTAGTCCATGTGTAAGGAAAGAGAACGTAGCCTTGTAGCTTCTTCAAGTTCATGAGAAGCTAGGGTTCTCAAAACCTAGGGTTTTTTATGAACTGACGAATGTTTTGTGTTTCTATTGTTGTTCCAAATTTTTATTTGGTACTTCTTGATTGCAGGTTCTTTTGCCAGCTTTCGCATATTCTGTGCCCTAGAAAATGGTATGTTACCTGCTTGTAGGGCTTTTTTTTTTTTGTGGTTTTCTTAATTGATTTTGCTTCTTTATACGAATACGGTTGCTTTAACTTGGTCGATTCGATCGTCCGATGCTGCAGCTTCCTCTTTCTCTACTCAAGACAGCACAAGGCCACCCTATGGTACTATCTTTACTATCACTTTTTTCATATTAGTTGGTCTAATTTTATGTTTCCTCAGGCTCTGTCTGTTTCTTGAGGACGTAGTTTGCTAGAAAATTTATCTTCCAAGAGAAAAAAAAATATTTGATTGGGTAAAAATTAATGTATTCTTTCCTCTTAGCTTCAAGAATATTTGATTGTGTGACTGTTTTTCGGAAAAGATACTCTGAGAATGTTGTTTCATAGAAGCAGGCTTAGCGTTGAGCAAAATAATACTTAACATTGAACGAAATAATAAGAAAAGATATGAAAATGTTTAGCTTAAATGAATGTATAGCATATGACCGAAATGAATGGCGAAGACGGACTCATATTGCCTATCCCAAATAATTGGGACATAAGACTTGGTTTGGTTTGATAGGCTTAACTTTGCTTGCAGTTGCTTATGTTTTAGTGGTTCTGCATTGTGCAGTTGGTGGAACTGAAAAATGGGGAGACCTACAATGGACATTTGGTTAACTGTGACACTTGGATGAACATCCATCTCCGTGAAGTCATATGTACCTCTAAGGTATGTTATCCTTTCATTCATTGTTGTTTCCATTCTTTTTCTTTCTTGTTATATATATATTTTTTCCTGGTGTGGGGGGTTGGGGGTGGTTATGTAGCCAAGTGTTGCTCTCTTTTCAAATTCGTGATGGGGTCTTGATTGGCTGGCAAAATGCAGGATGGAGATAGGTTTTGGAGAATGCCCGAATGCTACATCCGTGGAAATACGATTAAGTATCTTAGAGTTCCTGATGAGGTATTCTTACTGTCCCTTATAATGTGGTTCTATCCACTCAAGTATATTTTTGTTTTTGGTTCCTTTTTGTTGTTAAAAAGTGGTTGATTTAAATTCCCTTTTGGTTTCTCTGATAAGAAAGGAACCGAAATAATCTCAATTTCACGATAGCACTAACTTACAACTCTTTACTATAAGAAAATCCTCACAATCTTTCTTTATATTTGATTTTTGTGGCGGCTTTTCCTCTGTTTTAAGTTATAGAAAACATTTTGCTTAATTAGTTCTGTAACAGTGGGGGTAGGCGGACATGTTGTTCAAGTGCATGGCACTTTACAAATTTAACATAATTGGATTGGAATCTCTCTTAAGTTCCTATTGTCTGAGGAGAATGTTTTTGCCTTATTTTGTTCTTTTATAGTTACTGATTCTGTATAAGTCTTTGAGTCTTTCTGAGGCATAAGTAGTATGGTAGGTTGATTAATTATGACTTGGAAAAGGATTTATATCATTTAACAGTGCTGGAAGCGGTCTCAGACAGGGAATGTTCTCCTTTGTTTATTCTTGTTTTTGGGGTCTGTGATCATGAGATGCAATACTATTATGAAATCAATTTTCCATTTTTTTTTTGCCATCCTTGTCAGGCAGGCATTCCTTATCTTGTTTTAATTTCTGCCTTTTTTTAGTTTCCTTTGATAGTTTTTCATATCATGCTTAATTTAATACATTCCTCAACTTTCAGGTGATTGATAAGGTTCAAGAAGAGACCAAGAGCCGTGCTGGTACATAATTGTCTTTCTTTTGTTTAAACTTGATATCTAGGTCTATGTTCTTTACTTTTGGAAAGCAAATACTATTGAAAACATTTTTTGCCTCTTCTTTTAGGGGACTTGGTTTGAGTTAATTGCTAGTGTACAATTGCAACTGTACGATTTGTCTTGCTTATCAGTCATTCTGGTTTATGCCCTTTTTCCTTAAAATCCTGCATAATTAGCTGGGTTTGTATTTAGCCGATATTTTTCAAAACCAATGTGCTCTTTTGGTGATTTGATTCACTATATCTGTATTAAATGTGCTGCTTTGTTCACATTGTTCATTTTTTGGTGTTGTAATTTGGATAGTGATTTTGATTTCATGATTTATCATCGAGCGATTTTCATTAATTAAAAAAGTTGGTTCTTTTGTTGGTCTGTTGATATTTCCAGATAGGAGGCCACCTGGTGTGGGGCGTGGAAGAGGAAGAGGAAGAGAAGATGGTTCCAAAGCAAAGGGTATTGGTCGTGGCGTAGACGATGGAGGTTCTAAAGGCGTGGGTGGAGGTCGAGGTAGGGGTGGGGTTGGTGGAAAGAATGCCGGAAACAGAGGTAGATCACATTCATCTGAATTTTATATGTTGTCAGCAATCTCTTGTAACAATTGCCGCATCATGCCTAAATAAGGGGCTTACTATAGACCCATCCACAACACCCTTCCGTTCCACCATTTACAAGTTGTCACATGAACAGAAAAGTGTGATTACCTTCCTCGTTTTGTTTCAAGTAATCTGCATAGTGGTAAGGACATTGCTGCACAAGAATCTGTGGCTGTGGCTTGCTAGCTTTGTGAATCAAAATAAAAAGCACAGATGCTCATAGGACCAATAACAAGCCAAGGGTGCCCAACTGCTCAAAATACTAGTTCTTTTAGCTTGCTTAAGGCATGGCATGCATCTTGGCTTCATAAGCTTGAGCTTCTTAATATAAGCATATTGCCTGCTTTGAGTAGAATGGGTTTTGCTTCAGTGAAGTCGCTTTCTCTAGACCCCTCTCTTCCATGCACAATTATGTGGAAATGTGCGCCTGTCTCCCAAATTCTGGAAGGATTCTATTTTTGATGTCTGAAGTTACAATGTTTTTAGATAGATGTGTTTATAGACTATTCATGGATCCAAATCAAATTACAGGTGGAGGGCGAGGCCGATGATACAAAGCCGAGGGCTGGTTTGTGGCTTTTAGAGGCATCTGGCTCCACCTATGCATGAAGTGACGTGGTTAAAAATTACCTTTTGTGCATTCATTTTTTGTGGAATGCTATATTTATATATTGACAGAAACAGGTTGAGTTGGCTTGGAATGGTCAGTGAGAGAAGGTTGATTTTGGAGGAATATATAGGTATTACTGTGGAAGGACTCCCCTTTTCTGTCTAATAGATTCTGAAACTTGTTTTGAACAAAACATCAAGATCACAAGGATGAGTTGCGTTATTGGTTTCTACAATTCCTTGCTGTAAACAGTTCCTGTGTTTTATTGTGGTGTGCCTAGTTAAAGGTTTGACATAAGGTCCTTTTAATCATTTTATCTTGTTTAGTGAATGGTGTCATTGTTTTGAAACTAACATGACATCAAACATAATCTGTTGCATGAGCCTGTTTTGTGGGTTCCACAATGTTGCTTTTATTTGTGTATTGTGCTATCTGTTTTGTTTTTTCTTTGTTGTTTCGAAAATTATAAATTGTTGTTTACCAACCCTAGAGATGGACCATACGAACAAAAATCAGCTTCTACTGTGGTAGATTTATCCCGATGGGTGCATCTGAATGGGAAGGTCACAGAAAAATAGGGCAAGTACTTTCATTAGACTTAATACTTATTTGCTAATCGAAATACAAACAGAACTGCTTAGTGTTACAGGGTAGGAAAATAAACACTTGATTCATGTTTTTCTATTCCTTTGCACTCGCAATCAATATGACTTCATAGGTCTACTGAAAAAATGGATTGTAGTCAAATAAAGCAAAAGATGTTACAAAAAATGGGAGAATACCGAGACAATATAAAGGAATTTCCCTACTCTTCCCTTGTCAAAAGAAAATTAAATAAATTTGAGTATCTAGAAACAACAAACAAAACTTAAATTACAACACCATATTTTATTTAAAAGTGCGCGTCCCTGCTACCTAGTAAGGCTGAAACCGGCTTTTCTTGCGAATTTTTGGTGACTTGGTAACCAAAGAAGTTGAAATCCAGGAATGGTTCGGATGGAATGAATCATCTGACAACCAACAGCACAAACGGCCATCCTCACCACCTGTCCATCCGAAAATGCTTGGGCTTTGGATTGGCCCACGTCCCATGCTAGACATGGGCAACACGCTCCTAACAATACCTGTATGACCACCATGAAGAACAGCATGCGGAGACCCAAATGCTCGCTTCCCCTTGTAACTTACAGGGAAGTAGCCCAAGGTGCCTGCATTTGTGCCACCAATCACCCACAGCCTATCATCCTCCCCCAAGTAGTGGCAATCAACAAAATAGTCAACCTGCCATAGCCAAAAGTCGATTAGAATTGAGTATGAAAACTTGATCCTCAATCACACCGTACTGATATTTACATGCTATTTACTTGCAGGAAGAAGCTATGTTTGGAAAAGTATGGCCATGATGCATCCGACTTGAAACTCAAAGAAACAGCCTGTAATCAAAAGCCCCAACTCCTCATATCTTTATTTACTCCATGGGACCATATAGAACTGGTGCCCTTGCGTCTTACATTGCTAGGGTAGTTCTGTTACTCGAGAATTTAATTCTCTAATGCAGCTTTCATTTCTTCTGATAACTTGCCTTGCTTGATAAATTTTCTTACAATTACAAACGACATACGTACATTTGACAATCTTGATTGAATCTACTAGATTCTAGTAAGAGTAAAACTCACATTATCTAACGTCCAGCTGTCAGAGGCCAAGGAGCGAGCATCTTCGAAGTTGGCTTCAATTCTTGCATCTTTCCAGTCCCAAACACTGAAAAGACAGCCAATTAGGGGGGAGACATCAGTTTTAGACGATATACAAATATAGGCATCTATATCAAAGTGAAGACGTAAATGCTAAAGTGGTAGACACAAATATTGGCATGTATGTCAGTGGTTTAGGATTTAACCCATTGTCACTCGCAATATTTAAAAGCACATGAACATCAGGTAAGGCAAATTCCTTTTATGCATGGAAAAATCTAAATTGAGATCATGCAAAAGGTCAAAAGTTATCCCTCAGCGAGTCAATACAGATAAAGATGAAAATATCATCTCAAGATGTTTTGGAAACTATGAAAAGTAAAGTCCTCAATACCTTAAAGTTTCAATGTGTGTTAAGCACCAGAGCTTTTGATTTGACTCTCCAAGAAACCCCAATTTTCCAATTGAGGTTCCCACATTTATCACCTGCAGGTTGAAAAGTGCAACTGTGAGTCGTTGAACTGTAAGATTTTTTCAACAAACAAAATCATATATTCTCACAAATTAAGTTTGAGCAGAATAAGTTGAGATGGAGTAAAAATATGTAGGATTAGTTGGGTGAACACTAGGTAATTCAAGGAATTGAACACTTAGCAATTATGGACACCCCCCCCCCCCCCCAACAACCCAACCACCACCCAAAATATCCAATTGCATGTTGATCAAATATAAATAAGCAAGTACTATCTATAATCATGCTGAAATACACATGGTGAAATATAAACAGGAATATAAATAATGATTCAATGCAAGATGCTGATATATTCACATAGATTAAACCCCCACCATTACATGCAGACGCACAATGTCCAAATAAAATCGATACCAGCCCAAATACCACCCACCCTTCCATTTACTTTTTGTCAGTAAGCAACACCCTTTAATATATTTACCCAGCCTATGGACACAAAAAGCGATGCTTCGAAACCGATACAACTGCAAACCAAGGGTTTCCAGACAGGTGAAATGTTCTATAACTATACCATTTTAATAGTTAGGCACAATGGACAAGTTATATTTTGTCAATAAAAACTGAGATATAAGTTACAATAATTTCTTTGTGATGGTGTAGGGTTTTTCAGTAGAAGTTTCTTTATTATGGTGTACGCAAAAGAAGAAGCACAGAAATAAGAAGAATACTGCCAAGAGTGTATCATTTAAAAGTATTAAACTATTTGCTCATGTTCAATAAGTGGTCAAGGTGAGCTTGACTCGTTTAGAAATAAAGACCTTTCAAACTAATCTGATCTAACAGACACAAACACATCCTACCGTTAGTTGCAGAAGCACAAAGTAATATGGCTAGTGCAAACTGATCCATCTCTAGAAATTTGATGAACAGAATACAAATAAAAAGAAGCAAACTTGAAAGATAGCAAGTTTGTGAACTTACCGACTCCAAATCATCATCATCATTGATATCTCCACTGGTATCAAAGATACACATCAACCCATCAACAGACGCCGAAACAAGCTTGTTTTGATGGTCAGGAACAAAGTGAACCTATACACAATCACAACCCAAACAAATTGTTCAGAACAGCTTCATAAATTTTTTTGATAAGAAACAAGACTTCCATTAATAATGAAATATAGAGTAAAAGTGGACAAGAAGTCCACCCTACCATGAAGAAGATTACATTATAAAGAGACAAGAACAATTATTCATTATTAATAAATCAACATTGGAAGCTTCTGATCACACATTCTGGTAACATATCCTATGGCACATCAACAATGCAGGAACTCTGATGCATGAGGCCAGCAAAATAGTATTACAAACCAAGCCTACAGCTAAAGCGAAGGAAAACAAAGCATATATGTAATGCAGTATGCTCAATTCCCCATTGACTCCCAAATAGTAACATAGCCTTTCATGCATAGAAAGCATGTAGAAAGAGAAGTTTAATTCCAATGACTTGTAGCCACTGTTTTGTTCAACAATGTAAGCTACAAAACAAGGGGTAGCCCTCCCCAAACTAAACATAGCAGATGTCCTTCTACCAAGGCTTAGACCTTGCACCTTCTTTTTGGAAAGGAGCAAGGTATACCCCGAGTTAGAAAAGTAGTTGTAACAAGGTGGTTCCTTTTTTGGGTCAACCTACAATAGGGATCAATATAAAAAAGGTGTACCCAATGCGTGAGACTCCTGTCATTGCAGAGTCTGGGAAAGGTTAAATGTATGCAGTCTTACCCTTACAAGTAGAGAGATTGTTTCTGCGATTCAAACCCATGATCTCCAGGTCACAATAGAGATCAAAATATTGAATGCAATTTCTAATATCAGGTGGTGACCATTCAGGATCCATAGAATCCAACACAAACATAGAAGAGAAAGGGTCTGGTAAGATAAAATCAATGTGAAGTGAACTTGAAAAAGACCATTACTAATTCTGGTTGCCATAATTGAGGGTAGTAGCAGGGCAGTTTGGGTAAAAACTTATCCTCCATATGTATACTATGTTGACAAATATGAATTTGGGGGGAAATTATTATCATCATTTCTCATGGATCTGCAAACAAAATGACTCACAACACACCTGAGTAACATCCTCCGTGTGAGATTCCTCCAAGCATGCAGCCTGCTTGTTGGTCCTCCAATCCCAGAAGAGTACCTGCATATAATCAGTTTGGAATGCGTAAATTACGTACATTATCTTCTTCATCTCAAACTAGATGCGATTTAGTTTTATTTCTAATTTCTTAAGAAAGCACCCACTACTTTTATCTGGAGTTGGTTTTTTATGAAAGTAAACATTTGGGTAGAGATAAAAAAATGAAGCAATTTGATCAAATTTCTTAATTATTCATAAGAAGATTTAGCTTGTATGAATTTCTAGTGGTTTGATATGAATAATGGCAGTAGTTGATGGCTAACGGACCTCTATACTCTTTGACCTCCATGGCGAATATCTTCTAATTCCATATGTTCTCTTTCTCGCTCTATTCCTTTTTCTCTTTTATTTCTCACATTCAAAAACCATGAGATGATGGTATAAATCTCATAAGGCACGCAATGAACTACACCTTCCACTACTCTTGTATTAAACCATTTTTTTTGTCACCTGTGAATATAGCCTTAATCCCTCAAGAATATCGCCTTGATTATTGATTCACAGGATTAAACCATACTGGAGCTAGCATCACTACACAATTTGAAATATTTTCCAGTTTAAAGCATGCGTTTTTCATATTTCCGTAGTTTAAAGAAACAAGAGACAGGCATCTATACAGAAACTTTACTTCACTTTCTGTATCTAAAAGTAATCAAAGCTCCAGCCATAACACATTATACCTGAGACTTACACCCTGCAGCGAGAAGATTGTCACCCAATCCGCCAAACGAGAAGCTGAATATCTCTTGGGAAGGACCAGCGCTCAAACAAGACACCTGCAGTGCAATATCTAAAATCAATCGGAATTGCTTGCTCTCTGAGATTCCCGTGTGTGTGCGTGTGTGTGCGTGTGTGTGGAGAGAGAGAGAGAGTAAGGGGGACCTGCTGGAAAGAGCGAGTGTCCCAAGCTCTGATAGTACCATCAGAAGAGCAAGAGTAGAAGACATGAGGAGCCGATGCACCTAAGAAGGAGATTTCGTTGATAGTCGAAGTGTGACCTTTACACTCTCTGAAGTACTGTCCAGTCACTGGTGAGTACAATTTCACTGCGTTTGTTGATAGAGACACCGCCATCGATGTCCAATCATCCCTAAATTCCAATTCTAAGCAAATTAAACAATTTTTCATCATTCAATCAAATCAAAGAACGTGAATATCATCTACACATACTCCAATATATTACAAAAGAAAACTGAAGAAAGATAAAATTCGATTAGATGATCGTACTTGGGAGCGATTTGGAAGACGTAATCGTCGCCGAAGTTGGTCTGAATAGAATTTTTGAGTCCGAATCGCTTGATTGGGTTTGAATTGAGAATAGGCTCCTTTTCTTCCACATCCATATCAGTCGCTTCCATGTTTCTTCGTCACTTTCTCTCTACTACGTAATACTTGGGACTTTGGAGTCGGAGGCAGGAGAGTTGTAAACTAGGGTTTTATAAGCAACGGGAAATTAAAAAGTAGACTTAAAAATTAGATTTAATAATTTCAACCATTAATTTTACTATAGGTCTCAGTATTTATTGGGATCTACTATCTATTCAATAATTGAGATTATTAATTCTAATTTTTAAGTTTACGTAGTATTATTCGGATTTTATTAGGGTTGGGGTTGTGCGGCTTTTCTTTGTCGTTAATCAGAGGGTTTTCTTATTTTTTTTTGGGTTAATTGCACCGGAAGTTTCCAAACTATAGAGTTTTTCTCTTTTTGGTCCCTAATGTTTCAATTGTATTATTTTGGTCCCTAAAGTATTGAATATACTTCTATATGGTCCCTTAAGCAGACGGTGTTCAGATTACTAATGATTTTTTATCAAAAACTTGTCACATGATACTTAAATGGAGACAAAAAAATAATTTGGATAACTTTTAACCAAATTTCTACTAAAATTTTGATTAAATACTTACTTAAATTACATAATTTTGATCATGAGTTATCCAAATTTTTGTCAAAAGCTATCCATATTACAAATTTTTTGTCAAGAGCTAGCCAAATTTTGTTTGAGAGCTATCAAAATTATTTTTTGTCTATATTTAACTATTACGTGACAAGTTTATGATAAAAAATCGTTAATAATCTGGACGTTGTCTGCTTGAAGGACCATATAGAAACATATTCAATATTTAAAGGACTAAAATGATGAAATTGAAACATTGAGAACCAAAATGAGAAAAACTCTATACTTTTGAGACTTCTAGTACAATTAACCTTTTTTTTTTTTACCCACCAGGGAAAGGTTTGATTTTCTTTACATATGCCAAAGGAAATAATTTGGTTTATTTTTTGTCAGACTAATTTACGTATAGCTCGATTAATTTTCTTTATGATCCAATTAAAGACAAATCATCCACACTAACACTAAGATATTCTCGTCCATATATGTGTATCAGCACCCTGCGACGTCAAGAACAGCTAAAAGATGAATGATTGTTCTATTGATCAAAATTCCAAAATCTTTTGCGAAAGGTCTTCATCGACACTGGCCTCTAGTTAAATTTACTTAGGTCACGCCTTAATTACAGCAAAACCTATTTGTTTATTTTTGCTGGTAAAAAACTTGAGTCACGCATTGGTTGTTGCATGGTAACTTTGTAAAAAAAAGTTCGAGGAAACAACCGAGGTTGCTAGACCCATGGTCGGTTTTTTTTTTCTGACCCCAACCACATTTGGAGAACCCAAAATTCCATCCCACCCCCACCCCCACCCCCAAAGTTTCCAGATAAAAAAAATATTCAACTTATCATTCGTTCCACACTTATTTTTATCTATACAATAATTTCTAACTTATGCCTCAATATACCATAATTTACATTAAATTATAGGTTAAACCCACAGTTTCTGCTATAAAAGCATGTAAAAAGATTCAATTTCAAAGTTATTATTTAGAAAACATATTTTGCAAGCACATTTTTATATTGAAAAACGTAAGTTTATACTGAAAAGCGTAAATTATATCCACGAAATTTTCATAGACACAGCCGGAGCCAGGGGCATGGTCCCTCGGTCAATCAAATTACAGAAGCTTAATGGTCTTAGGCTAGAATCCCAGCACTGGGCAGTACCTGATGTCCTGTATTGCTCTTGTATCCTATCACACACACACGTGAGTCAAAAGTTGAACTTTTTTCTCAGCTGAGCACCTGCTTAAAAAGTTGCAACAGTAACCAAAAAAAAAACAAATACATGAGATAGAATGGCCCATACTAGTGAAAGCCAATAAATAATAATGTCTTTCCAACATTACTCACTTTCGGATTATCATCCATAATAGCACCCTGTTAATAAAACAACACCCAAATTCAAATAGAAAGGATAGAACAATATTTGTCCAAACGAAAATTTGGGCACTCTGTTAGAAAAAGCATGTCTTGATTAAATCATCAAAGACCAAAGTGTCAAAGCTTAAAGCCAAAGATATGCTGCAATGACGTCCTGAACTATATCATTCAGGTGCTCGCCCCAGCTTCTGCTTTCCCTCCTGGAGTTTCTTCCACTTTATTTATGACGAGTCCCCCTGCTTTCACTTCCTCTCCTGCCTTAACAGTGTTTTCCTCTTCAGGCTTGGTAATTTCTTCATCTACATTGGCAAAAAGATAAACATCACTCATAATAAGACATAGGCATGAGTAGATATATGCATACATATCGAAAAGGAAAGGAGAGGAGTGGGGAAGGAAAATCCATGAAATTGAGAAAAGCAATGTTCTATTAGCACACTTCCCCGAAATGCATATGTATCTTACCATATCTGGGATTTTCACTGGACCATCCACCAGATCAACCAGACTAACACACTCATCACTGGGGGCAGAACTTCAAAATCTTGTAAAACTCTAAGCTTCTCATGACACCCCACTGGACTACTTCATCTCAATCAGGGGCAAATTAATCATAATTATTAAGGACAACACCTTATCTACACTTGGGGAAAAAAAAAAAAGAAGGGAAACTGTCACATATCTGTCGACCCAGTATTTGATAATTGCTTGTGATTACAATCACAAAAATTCCTTGGTAACGCACAAGAATGACTTGCAACACCCCATTGGCTACGACCTTTTTTAAGCCTCTCATACTGCTACCTGGCCATCTAAGACTTCAAACAGCAGGCAACTCAACTCTAAGATAAACTATCTTCGGGACAGCTCGAAACTTTGATAGTTGACAACAAATACTGCAAACTCCATGGCATGTTTCAAGGGAGAGCTTAGAATGAAGGTGTGTTGGAAGGAAACAGCCAAACAACACCCAAGCCAAAGCCAAGACAGGAAAACAGTGAGACATTCAATTAAGACCAAAACTCCACTTGAATGTCGATACTTTTAATTGGTCCATTATCTGTAAAAAGGTTATCTGTAAAATGGTGAATACTAACGAGTCGTTGCAGCATCTGAGAAGATCTTCTAAAGCTTTCTTGATGTTTGCTTAACTTGTATGACAATGCTCGTTTAATTATTCACTATTCTTTCATTTACGCTTTGTAGAATAGCTTGGCTCAATGCTACTGATAAGGCTTTAGTTTGCCTCCTAGTGGAGCAATTGAAGATCAAGTTTTAGGATTTGGAAAGGATAAAGAAGCTGAAGTCCCCGAGTAGAATACACAAATTTTCAGTGTTGGTTCTGTACCTTAAAATTTTTTTTTTTAAGGAAAAATTGTGTTTCTCGTTTCTCATGGACCAAAGCCACTGGAAATTTCAGATAAATAGGATTTGTTCCCTGTTCTTGCGGCTGAGAAGCCTCAAGCTCCGCCCCCCTTACTCACCTCTGAATCTATAAAAATGCCCTTTCCCCTTAATAATAAGGTAAGCTCCAGAACCAGCGGAATTCCTAATCCTATCTGTTGACAAATTTGCAACAAAATTGGATGGGGTTGTCCTTAAGTTTTTTTCCCCTTCTACTTTGTATTTTCCTTTGTTTTTTCTTTTTCTTGAGGATATCTTGTTCCAAAATTTTGTATCTCTTTCCTCAATTCTCTTCTTTAACAAAATTCTTCTACCAAAAAAAGGGAAAAAAAAAAAAAAAGGCGAAGGCAGCTGCAGGCAAGGTCCCCTAGATTTCTAAACACCATGACGAAGACATTATTAAGGAAATAAGATGAAAACCACAATGCTATACCAGTCAAAGCATAACGTCAAAATTTAAGGGTGACAATATCTAACAGCTGCTACCTAACATTGAAAAGTATGTTTCCATCGCGTAACAGAGCATGAAGAGATCAGAGAGGAAGAAGGGGATTACCTCTATTTTTCAGTCATACTCACACTTACTCCATCTCAATAAAATGAAAAGCTGCTCAAATCTAGCAGCACTATGTTCTCTCTCTCTCTCCCCCCCCCCCCCCCCTCTTTCCTGAGAGGAAAAAGAACAGATGAAAATCCCCCCAGCTTGGTTGCCCAATTTTTTTAAGACATGTATATTCATGTTGCGCTTTAGGCTTACAATTAACAAAATCACAAAAAGCAGTCCCTAACATTGAGTACCACAACTTTAATAGAAAGTTTAGGCAACTTGTGCACTCTAACCTAACCAAAAACCACCCACCACCAACTGTCCCCACAAAAAAAAAGAAGGCATATACCACACCGTTCGTTTTATTAGCCTAGAACTAGACAAAAGACAAAACACATGTCAACAAATAACGCACCAAGTCCGCACGTCAAATAAGAATGTTTTTCAACTTCTTACCCTCTTCATCGCTGTCATCAAAATCGTCACCCATACCATCATTGCCCATGCCTCCCATCATGTCGCCCATTCCGCCCATCATGCCGCCCATGCCTCCCATCATGTCGCCCATGCCGCCCAATTTCTGTAATATACATCAATAAAAATCACCATAAACAACAAGTTTCAGAGATGGAAATCAGAAACCAGAAAGATCATGAGCCAGCACATCCTTACAGAGAAATCCATGCCTCCTACATCTGAGTCAGCAGGACCTAATCAAAGTGAAGTAAAATTCGAAGTTATAAAGTGATTTGTTACTACAAAATCCTACAAAACAAATTTCGGAAGTACAAAATACAAAGTAAAATACCAGCATCCTCATCTTCATCCACCCATTTATCCCAATCTACTTTCACATAGTGCGGTGCCTTGTCATCTCCGCGCAGTAGTTTCGTCCACCATTTGTTTTCTGCTTTCTCCAAAACACAGAATATACTTCTCACCCCCACATTTATTTTGCTCTCCTATAACAATGAAAATTGACATTCACATTGAAGAAAGCAATAGATTTTCATGGTACAACTCCAACAGCGGCAAGCATGCAATTTGCCAATCAATGTATTTCCCTAAAGAATAAATCCAACTCATTTTCATTATCATAAAGGCAGGAAAAGAAATTACCTCTACATTGTTTCTCATTAATTCAACCCTCAAATACCATCATGACAGTTTTATACACGCTTTCAATAGCTAGATTCTTGACGTCATGTGCAAGTTGGAGAAATGGCCATCAAAGAGTAAGGCAAATGACGGAAAACTTTGTAGTGACTATAATTTATATGGTGGTTCATCCAACAAAGTTTTCAAAAAGAACAATAGAAAATCAAAAATGAAGGAAACCACCTCTCACCTCTACGTTAACCTTATCAAAAAGATCAAGCTTCAATTCATAGACGTGGTTCCCTGCCCCAGCATTAGCAAAAAATGTAAAAACTCCCTCTGGATCAAGATTGACCTTCGCATTTTGGGAATCTGGCAATAGAACTGTAACATAAACCTTGCCTGGCCTCTGGGCCCACTTTACCTCAGGGTGCCGACTGTAAGTCAAAATAAATGTACAATAGAGCTTACTCACTGGCAAACAATAGTATAAAAAATAAAGAAAGAAAAAAAATACAAGATCAGGATGACAATGATGTCCAAAATTCATCCCCAACAACTAGTCACACATGAATACAAAGTTAACATACATCTTATCACAAATTCACAAGGTAACTACAGAAATTGGCATCTAGAAACACTTTATCAACTAAAGATGTAGTATGCCTAGCCCAGCCAGCTTCAGTGACACTAATATAGGCGAAATGCAAACAATATTTTCAATATTAATGAACAATACCCAAAAGGCGGAAGGAAGTAACACAATCTTTCAGTTCACACAGATTAGATAGTTCAAGAGTGCACAAGTCTTATCACATAATAGTACCCTAGAATACGAGCACATAAAAAGCACTTATTCGAGCAACTCCAATTTCAGGGTAATTGTTTCCCCATGTTGATATCCCATTTTAAAAAATTGCATATTTTGAAACCCATCATAAAGATAGTTGTAATTGTATTTGTCCAAATGATAAAGGCAACTGTCGTTGAAAAATATATACTCTACTGAATACAAATCGAAATAATATATGAATCACAATTAAATCATAAAGAAGTTACTGTGTAGTTAATACCAAATCAAATCAAGTACCACATTGTGCTTACGTCACCAGAAAAAATTCAATAAGCTCGAGAAACAAACAAGGATACGGGTAGTGCACCGATCACATAAACTCTTTCTTTCATACGTATCGAGTCTCTTCTCATACAGTAATATTCCAAAACAGAACAAAAAAAGCCGTACCAAAGAATATCAGAAACCACTTTGTAAACTGAAACAAAGACTAAATCTAACAATGAACACAAAACGAAAAACCTACAAATTTGTCCAAATCACTACAGATGATACGACAAGAACAAAGTTAAGCCATTGCTACACAAGCTGAAAGCCAAGTAGCGACTTCTACTTTCTTTGCTCTCGAATTTCTCTCCAATCTAAAGTCTATACACACTGAACTATTTTCAATATCAACAATGATCATATCTTCAAGAAAAGCAACCAAAACCGGATCGAGACATTAAAAAGAAAATAAAAGAAGAAAAAAATTGTACGATCTGAAAAGAATCAACCGGAGGGATACAGACTCAGAACCAAAAATATCATTTGACAGAGAAAAGATTACCTCATCTCGAAGTATAGAAGATGAAAGAAAATGGAAATGGAAAACCCTAGAAGCAGAGCAGAGTGCCAGTTAACTTACGACAAAAGCGAGGAAGGTCTCACACTCCACCCTTTGTTCTTAAACCCTCTTATGTTCTACCGTGTGATTACTCAGGCGGTTCTAATAATTTACATTCACAAGACGTGAATGGCTATTGGAAGATCAGGACAATCGTAGGGCCAGGATTGGTGCTCCAGGAAAATCGGTGAAACCGATGGTCCAGATTATTAAGGTGCATGTGGATCTACGTCGGTGTCTCAATTTACGGCTTTTCTTTTTGTGCAAGCATGGAATAATTCTAGAAGCGGGCCCGTGGCGAGATTTATGGGCTCATGTTTGGGTCCATTACCCATTCTATCCACCCTCATCTAGATTTGGATGCTTGGGCCTCCAAATCAAATGCTTGTGGATATTTATAAGCCCCTGTTTTGGTCCATTATCCATTCTATCCATCCTTTTCTAGAATCCTTATCTAGATTTGGCTGTTTGGGCCTCCAAGTAAACTAAGCACACTAACATGGCCCATTTGGAGGTGGGCTAGAATCACTTGAGGTAATAATTTCATTGATTTGAGTCAACTCTGTTTTTTAAGGTTTACGCATTCCCAAACAACTGACGCGACAGCAATGTCTGGTGGTGCAACAAGGCCTGGGTCTATATACTCTTCTCGCCATTGCTAGATCAACCTCTTTCACCAAATAGCTTAGCCTTTACCCTTCAAAAATCCATAATCAAAAACATTTTCTTTTAAATCCCTAATATCAATAAAAATGTCCTACAGAGTATCCATAGAAAAATCCACTATAAGTTCAAGAACATTTCTAACCAAATAGACGCCCCCTTCCAAGGGACTTGGGCCCGGTCCATCGCACTGCTCTATGTATTAGAAGGTTATTATAAACATCAGTACAAACACACAGACAAAGTAAAATAAAATATAAATTAATTCATCAAAGTAGATCGAATTAGCAGATCTTAAAAGTTAACAATTTAAAGTAATAAATTATATTTTTGTAAAAAAAAATGATTTATACAATACGTATTATTAATGATTGTACGTATAAATACACTATTCATAGCGTGATTAAAGTTAGGAAAAATTAACTAATCTTTTTGTATGGTAATTCATTCATACTCATTGCATTCATATCATAAAGGAGAGAATAATGGATCCTTATAGTGTCACAAAGTAATTTTTATAATGAAAAATGAGAATTTACTTTGAATCTTATGCTCCAAACTAACTTTTATGATGATGTCATATTAAAGTTGATCTTGATAAATAATATACAATTAAAAATTTAACATTAATGATGACACGTTGAATGATTCAAATAAAGAACATCCTTAATTGTGCCACTAGTTCAATCCACAAGGGACAGCGAAAAATATAGAGACATGACTTTTTTATGATGCACAAAAATGAATTATGTACAATCAATCAGTATTATCAGAATTGAACTGGGCCGATTGATTGGATCAATCCAACTGCAAATCGGAACCTAAGTCGGTCCGATTTTTAAGTTGAACTGTACAAGCAGTCGAACCGGAAAAAAACTGTTAAGCTAGCTGATTTTTTCATAAAACCTGTTAATCTGAGGGTTTTTTAAAACCGGACGGTTGGATGTCAAAAAATATTTTTTTTAAAAAAATCCTCTTTTTTGGGCTATTTTGCCCTAAATCTTCAATTCAATTCTATCTTCTTCCTTCAATATTCACCCCCAGACGACCAGGTCCAAGCGACCAGCTCCATGCAACGAACGACGACAACAAACGACAAAACTCAGGCGGCAACGAACAACTCAGGCGACAGACCAGCACCTCCTCTGTTCTAGATCGAGCAGCTGATCTGACTGAGTCTCCTCTCACTCGTCTGGCCAGAGAGAACTAGGTTCAAAAAACTCCACTCATCTGATCTGACTGAGTCTCCTCTCAGGATCCCTTCCTTTTGCTTCCTGAGTGTTGTAACTGTAACCCTCTCCCCCATTCTTTTTCTCTCTCTGCTACACACACATAGAGACGACTCTCTCACCCACTTTTGTTTGTATGGTTGAATTTCTTAGAAAATGCATTTAATACATTTCATTTGAGCAATAACATATTATGTTTATGTATTTTTTTAGTTAAAATATTATGTTTTATATTTTTTATTATATAATCAGTTTAACCGGTTAAACCAGTGAACCATTGATCTGATCCCCTTACCAATTCAATGATCGATTCGGTTCTGATAACATTGCAATCAACAGTCGAATGTATGATTCAAGAAAATTAGTGAAAGCAATCAATAGAGCAAATAACGAAGGAAATAAATATTGGATTGACACAAGCAATACACAAATTTATAGTGGTTCAGTCAGACTGATTTACTCCACTTTGAAACCGGCAACGATGAACGGTGATCTTTATTGATGAAGTAGTAGGTGTGAGTGAGAGAGAGGACAAGGGTATGTTCTTCGTAGTTGTGAGAGAGATAGTTGTCTAAGGTGTGTAGAGAGAGATGCATTTCTCATATGGAGATGACTTACAATTTATAGGTACAGGGTCTTAATTGAGGCGGTGGTTGTAGATGATAGGTTTCTACCTTTTCGGAGAGGATAATTACAACTAGGATAGGTACAATTTGAGATAATCTTGAATTAGGAGAGTGACTATTCTAGTAATTACTCTCTATGTACTCTAATCCTTTTGGGTTCCTTGAACTTTAGACTGACCCAAATTCATAGGTTGAGCTTGACCTGGCTTTTAACTGACTTGGACTTATCTCATCAATTGGGCTTAACCCAGTTGGATCTAGGCTCGTTAGTTTTCATGATCACTCCAGGCCCCGTAGATTAATTTAAATTAAAAAACTTGTTATACTCCACCCAATGTCCAAAATATGTTCATAAACATAATTTTATTTTTAAAAAAAAAACAAAATTTATTGAGATGGTAATAAGAAGAGAATGAAAACGATTGCCTTAAGTTTTTTTATATTTTTTTGGTTTACATTTAAGACATCTAAAGATAAAGAGAGAAAGCAAAATATAGTAGTGGTATTATCTAAGTGGTGTACATGATATTATATCTAATAAACTCTAAGCGGTAACATGAATAAATTATAAATTCAGATGTTATGAGTTTGAATTTTGACAATTCTTTAGGCCTAGGCCATAATAGATTTATACCTCATGAATACCGTAGTCTTAGTGCTGATGGTCTGCTTTTGACTGAACCGGAGGGAGAATTAGTCGAGATACACGTAAGCTGACTTGAATACCCCTGATCGTTCAACTAAAAATCTTTATAATACAGTAGCTTACAATTCAAATTTCAAAAGATAAACAAAATGACTTTTACTATTCGTAATTGAGATCGCTTTCAATTTTATTTTAAAGTTAATATAACGATTAATATTAACACCCTAAATTTAATAGAAAAATAAATCGGTGTGTTTGGAGTGACTTTTTAAAATTATTTTTCATAAATATTTTTTTAAAAAATAATATTTGAAACCGTTTCACCATTACCACCACTACCGCAGTCATCACCATTGTCATTGCCGATGCCATCACCATCGCCACCGCCACCTTTACTGCCACCACAGCCGTCACCATCGTTGCCACCCTTACTGCAGTCGTTGACGCCACCCTAACCACCACCACCACCCGTCACCGCCGCTACCCCCACCACCACTACCACTGTGAAGACCCTGCCCCATTACCGGGACCCTGTCTTCCAAGGGTTAACCTCCCATTACCGGGATATCACCACCCTCCACCAAAGGATTTCGGCTAACCTGTGGGTCAAACCCCCACAGTAGCCTTTACCTCCGTCCCACATCGGGGAAGGAGTCGTCTCCCCACCCCCATATAAGCCGAAGCACCATATGGAAGCAGTACCCAAGTAGCACCCCACAGTAGCCTTTACCTCCGTCCCACATCGGGGAAGGAGTCGTCTCCCCACCCCCATATAAGCCGAAGCACCATATGGAAGCAATACCCAAGTTGCTACTTGGGTACTGCTTCCATATGGTGCTTCGGCTTATATGGGGGTGGGGAGACGACTCCTTCCCCGATGTGGGACGGAGGTAAAGGCTACTGTGGGGGTTTGACCCACAGGTTAGCCGAAATCCTTTGGTGGAGGGTGGTGATATCCCGGTAATGGGAGGTTAACCCTTGGAAGACAGGGTCCCGGTAATGGGGCAGGGTCTTCACAACCACACCCACCCCCCACCACCGCTATGCCCACTGTCACCCCCTACCACCATCATTGCCGCAGCCACCACCACCACCATTGTTTCCGCCACTACAGTTATTGTCACCCACCACAATCATTATCGTCTTTTACCATTCCCACTACAATCGATAATTAAATTATTCTTCTCTGATTTTGGATATAAATACAAATATGTTTATTGTTTACTATTTTATATTATTCTGTGTCTTTAGGCACAGACAATAACTAGTATATATAATAAAGTAGTTTACAATTCAAATTTCAAAAGATAAACAAAATGACTTTTGTTATTCGCGGTTGAGATTGTTTTAAATATTATTTTAAAATTAATCTAACGGTTAATATTAACACCATAAATTTAATAGCAAAAATAGAGTCTTAAAGGTGTGTTTGGAGTGACTTTTTAAAATTACTTTTATAATTTATTTATCATAAATACTTTTAAAAAAAAAATAGTGTTTGAAACTGCTCACCACTACCTTTACCACTACCACTTTCATCGTCACCGCCACCACCACCATTGTCACCGACGTTACCACCACGACCACTACAGCCATCACAACCACGACCACCGCCGCCGTTACCACCACCCACCTCCACCACCACCATCGCCACTACCACAGCCTCCATCATCGCCACCACTACCACCACCGCCACCGCCACCACCTCCGTCGCCACTACCACCACCGTTATCGTCGCTACCACCACCATCTCTGCCGCCACTACCACCACCGCTGCCACCACCACTGCCATCGTTGCCGTTGCCCTCGCCCCCACCACGGTTATTGCTACCCATCACAACCATCATCGCTGTCGTTCATCACTTCTCATCCCCACTATAAATCGATACTTAAATTAATTTATCTTTTTTCTATATTTGTGATTTAATTTTAGACATAAATACAAATATGTTCATTATTTATCAATTATTTTTACTTTGTGTCTTTAGGTATAAGTAATAACTAGTATATATATATATAAATTATATCCAATAATAAATAATCATTTAACAGGTTTAAGTCTTATATTGACAAACTTGAGTAGTGAACGAGTGTGTCAAATGAATGGTCCAACACGAGGTTCGATATAATAATATCCATTGACAATTACAACAACAGATATGGAACAATATAATTAACATTGCATATATTCATATCGGTGGCTCCACTATGCAAATAATGGATATAATAAAGTATAGTTGAATTTAAATTCTAAAATTTACTTGAATTTTTTATGGTTCAAATTAATTTTGAGGAAATATAAGTATATCAAATGGTCTATGTTTTCTTCAACTTTTTTACGGCTCACCTCAAATCAAAGATATAGATCAAATGGATGATACTCACAATTAAAATTTGTTTTCCCGCCGACATGACTTTCTATTTATGGATCACCTGTAATTCCTCTCACTGTCCCTGATTCACGCCTCTACTTTCCAAAAATACTTTATCTCTTTCTCTCTCTCCCCGGACTCCCCTTATCACGCTCATTAGGAATTTAAAAGATCCTTTCCAAAACCGATGATCCCCAAACCCCCGTGCCTTTCTTAATTGAATCTCTGATGTCCTGCAAATATCCTCTCTTCTCGATATCAAAGCAACTGATTCCAGTCGTTGCTCTCTCTCTCTTGCTGTCTGCATCTCTCTCCGTTGCTCATACTACATGGACTCTCTTTTGGAACTCTCCGTTGCTCCGACTGATTCCAGGTACATGCTGAAACTATCTGCTTCTCTCCCTCCCTCGCTCTCTCTCTTTCTGCTTCTCTCTCCACAACTTCTTTCTCTCTCTCCATTGCCACTCTCCTCTGCCTCTGCCTCTACTTCTCTTCCAAAACACTCACATCGCATAATGCCCATCAAGTGTTCGATTAAATGCCACAGAGGTGTTCCATAAGCAAAGCACTCACCGTGTATTGCGCACACACTTGATGCACACAGAGCACATACATATGAGAACTTAGTCGAAGCTTTAAAAAAAAAAGGAAGAAATGAGGCAAAAATGGTGGAACATATGATTCAAAAGAAACTTGAACAATGTTCACTTTATTAAACAGAGAAATGAAAGTTTGAGTTGGTAAATTATTCAAGCCTTTAATATAAAGATGGAGTCCCATACCCGCAATCACCACCATAGTCCATCAAATAATATATTTCAGATTGTTTATTTTAGTTCTTCGATTTGCTATTATTGTATTGAATTTGTTGCTTGATATCTATTTGTATTGACCTAAAAGTAGGGGTATTTTTTTCTTTTGCTTAATGGCTTAATTCATGGGTTGTTTCTGCCCTATAGTTTCTGTTCGTTTTTTGCTTGATCACCCGAAATGGGTTGAATTCTTGGCTGATTAATTATTTTGAGTATTATATCTGTGCTTTTGTTTTTGTTGCTTAAAAAAATGTGTATTTGGATTGTTGTTCCCAATCTCTTTGGAACATTTAATATTTCTCTCGGTGTGTTGTTTATAGAGGATTCATCGCTTTAGGACTCAAATGTTAATGAATCTGATAACATCGGATCAACCTTCGTTAACATCAACATCTCAAGTTTCAACACCAACAATGATTACACTGTCTTTGTCATCTTTTTATACACAATGATGTCATGTGGTGGCTATCTAACGAGTATTTCGGCATATTCCACTGTCATTTTATTTGATTCAGCCCATTTTCGGTGTTCACCTCAATTGTTCTATTTCATTGATGGATTTTAGAGTTTTTAATATTTAATTTCACAGAGTCGTTTAATTTGATTTCTTGGTTGTTTTTCCCACTTTTGCTAACTGTTTTTAATAAGTTTCATTTGTTGAGTGGATTTTCTCCACCACATCTCCAAAATGGCTAGTTCTCATCCACCTCAACATTGTTCTTCATTGAATTGGTATTTGTTGGGAAAATAGGCTTTCCCACAAGTGTAAATCAATGGAAGCAATATAAATAAAATAACAGAAAATAAATAAGCACACAAAATTTATGTGGTTCCCTCAAATAACTTGAGGTACATCCACGACGACCGGTAGGTCAGTTTCTTCCACTATCACCAAATCAGATTACAAAGTGGCCAAAAGACATAAGTCTTACAAACACACCAAGGTGTAAATCACAAGAGGAAAATACCTCACAAAATAAGTGAACCAAATCTCCAAGAACAAACCGCAAGAAACCCAAATATCAAGTGAAGAAATGTTACCCACTTGAAGAACAAATTTGTAGATTTTTCTGGCACCAAAAAGGAGAAGAAGAAGGCTGAATTTTTGTTGAACCAAAGACTGCCGAAAATATGTCTTCTTGCCAAACCAACAGAGAAAAGATGAACCAAAGAAAAGGACAAAACTTATAGTCTTTTGTGGCTGCCAAATTCCTTTTTAACTAGAAGACTCCAAACCAAGCCTTGGATAAGAGTCATACACGGGTAAACCACCAAAAAATTAGCAAATTGATGAATCCCACAAAGGAGGGAAACCCAACAATTCTCCCCCTCCCGACTTATGTGGAGGATTCGACCATTCCCGCCAAAAGTCGACACTTCTCATGCTTGTCCTTAGTCAATGCCTTAGTTAACATATCCGAAGTGTTATCATCAGTGTGAATTTTTTCAAGTTGTAACAACTTATCATTCAAGACATCACGAATCCAATGATATCTAACATCAATATGTTTCGATCTCGAATGAAATGAAGAATTCTTGCTCAAGTGGATTGCACTCTGACTATCACAATGAAGGACATACCTTTCTTGTTTCAAACCCAACTCTTGTAAGAATTCCTTCAACCATAATAATTCTTTGCAAGCTTCAGTGATGGCGATGAACTCAGCTTCTGTGGTGGAGAGAGCAACACATTTCTGTAATCTTGATTGCCATGCCACTGCTCCCCCTGCAAAAGTAATCAAATAACCAGAAGTAGATTTTCGACTATCAACATCACCAGCCATATCAGAATCTGTGAACCCATCAAGAATAAGCTCGCCTTTACCAAAACACAAACTCATCTTTGAAGTGCCCTGAAGAAACCTCATAATCCATTTCACTGCTGCCCAGTGTTCTTTCCCTGGATTAGACAAAAATCGACTGACAACCCCAACTGCGTGAGCAATATCCGGTCGAGTACAAACCATGGCGTACATCAAAGAACCAACTGCTGAAGCATAGGGAATTTTTTGCATCTCATTTCTCTTTTCATCACTTGTAGGACACTGACTTGAGCTTAGTTTGAAGTGGCCTGCAAATGGACAATTAACAGGCTTTGCTTTGTCCATATTGAACCTCTCAAGAACCTTTTTAATATAATTCTCTTGAGATAACCAAATCAGCCCATGTGATCTGTCACGAACAATTCTCATCCTAAGAATTTGCTTTGCTGGACCCAAATCCTTCATGGCAAAGGACTTACTCAACTCTGACTTCAACTTGCTAATCTTACTCTGTGTCTTGGCCCACAATAAGCATATCATCAACGTAAAGCAAGAGAATAATAAAATTACCATCTTTATATTTCTTCACAAACACACAATGGTCTAAAGTGGTTCTTGAATACCCATTCTCACTCATGAAAGCATCGAATTTTCTGTACCACTGCCTCGGTGCTTGCTTCAATCCATACAAGCTCTTCTTCAATTTGCAAACTAACTGATCATTACCCTTATCTTTGAAGCCCTCAGGTTGCTCCATATAAATTTCCTCTTCTAAGTCACCATGCAAAAATGCGGTCTTCACATCAAGCTGCTCAACTTCTAAATTCATACTCGCAGCTATACCAAGCACAGTTCGAATGGAGGACATCTTCACAACTGGTGAGAAGATCTCATCAAAATCAACTCCCTTTCTCTGATCAAAACCTTTCACGACAAGTCGTGCCTTGAATCTCGATTGAGAACTGTTCCCATCATTCTTTCGTCTGAAGACCCATTTATTTTTCAAAATTTTCTTCCCTTTAGGCGGCTTCACCAAATCATAGGTGTGATTCTCATGCAAAGACTTCATTTCCTCTTTCATTGCCTTGAACCATTCAGTTTTGTTCTCATGCTTCAAGACTTCTTGATAAGTCCCTGGCTCCCCCTGATCTGATATCATCACATACTCATTTGAAGAATATTTTCTGGATGACTGTTTTTCTCTAGTAGATCTCCTTAACGGTGTCTGTGGTAGTGGCTCTTGGGGTGGTTGCTCCCCCTCAATCTCTGGCTCAACATCATCTTCTGCTGCATCATCATGAGGTGTTTGCACTTCCTCATCAATATCATGAACAACAGAGGGATTGAGAGGATCTAAATCAACAAGATCATCAGTACTAGACTCAGCTGACTCAAGCTTGTCGATGTCTTCAATAGTCTGATCTTCCAAGAAAACAACATCTCGGCTTCTGACAACTTTCTTGTCACCTGTATCATACAACCTGTATCCAAATTCTTCATGCCCATAGCCAAGAAATATGCATTGCTTTGCTTTTGGATCAAGCTTGGACCTTTCATCTTTTGGAATATGAACAAAAGCTCTGCAGCCGAATACCTCAAGTGATCATAGGAGACTTCCTTCCCTGTCCAAACTTTCTCTGGCACATCACCATTCAACGGAACTGAAGGAGACAAATTGATAAGATCAACTGCGGTCCTCATTGCCTCACCCCAAAAGGATCTTGGCAATTTAGAATGTGAGAGCAAACATCTGACTCTCTCAAGAATGGTGCGATTCATTCTCTCTGCAACCCCGTTCTGTTGAGGTGTCTTTTTAACTGTCTTTTCATGCCTGATACCATGATTTGTGCAATACTGATCAAATGGTCCAATATATTCACCACCATTATCCGAGCGAACACATTTTAACTGTCTACCTGTTTCTCTTTCAACCTTGGCATGAAAAATCTTAAACACATCTAGAACTTGATCTTTAGTTTTCAGTGTATAAGCCCAAACTTTTCTAGAGTGATCATCAATAAAAGTGACAAAGTATAGAGCACCACCAAGTGTCCTAACTTTCAAAGGACCACATACATCAGAATGTACCAAATCTAAAACATGAGATTTTCTAGATGCAATGTTTCTACGGAATGATATTCTGTTTTGTTTACCATGGAAACAATAAACACAAGTTTTCAAAGGCGTACCTTTTATCCCCACTAGAAGCTCTTTCTTGGACAAAACTTGCAATCCTTTTTCACTCATATGTCCAAGCCTTCTATGCCATAAATCAGTGGATGAGTCATTCTCTAAGGTATTCACAACACCCTTGCAGATTTTTGCTTGCATAGTGTAAAGAGAACAAGTCTTCTTTCCTTTTGCTACCACTAGAGAACCTTTGGAGAGCTTCCATTTTCCATTACCGAAATTGTTGATGTAGCCTTCATCATCTAACTTTCCAGCAGAGATTAAATTGAGTCAAATATCTGGTACATGCCTCACATCTCTAAGCAGCAATTTGCATCCAAACAAATGTCACCCATGCCGACAATTTTTGACACATCTTCATTTCCCATACGGACATTCCCAAAATCACCTTGTGAGTAAGAAGTAAAGAAATCAGCCCGCGAAGTAACATGAAATGAAGCTCTAGAATCAATTACCCAATCCGTCTCTTGGTCAATCAAATTAACGCTAGCATCATCACGGATAATCATGAGTTCATCATCGGTAACTACAGCTGTATCAATTTGCTTTTTCTCTGAATTTTTCTCTTTGTTCTGCTCCTTGAACTTGAGTTTTCTACATTCCCGCTTCATGTGCCCTTTCTTGTGACAATAATAGCATTCAACATCCTTTTTTGACATCGAGCTTGAACGACCTCTAGATTTATCACGGTTGTGCGGAACCCTACTCTTACTCCTGCCTCTCCCCCGGTTTTCCATTACAAGTGCTTCGGAGTAAGAAGAACCTGATGATTTTCTTCTTGTTTCTTCATTCAACAAACTGCTGGTAACTTGACTCATTGTTACCACTCCATCAGGTGCGGAGTTACTAACTGTGACCACCAAAGTTTCCCAGCTTTCGGGAAGTGAACTAAGAAGTAACAAAGCTTGCAACTCATCATCAAAAGTAATTTTCATGGCGGCCAACTGATTCACAATGCTCTTAATCTCATTCAAATGCTCTGCAATAGAAGTACCCTCCTTATATTTAGAGTTTACAAGCTTTCGAAATAAAAAGGCTTTATTCACTGTCGTCTTTCTATCATACAAACTCTCCAATTTGGTCCAAAGACCATGTGCAGATTTTTCTGTAGAGACATGATGAAAGACACTATCATCAATCCATTGCCGAATAAAACCGACAGCTTTCCGGTCTAGCTTTTTCCACTCGTCATCTTTCATCCCTTCCGGTTTGCCACTATCACCCTCTATGGGTCCATTCAAATCTTTACAAAATAAAAGATCTTCCATTTTAGTTTTCCAAGTCACCCAATTTGTGCCATTGAAACTAACCATACGTCCAACGTTGCCGTCCATAATTCACACACAGAAATATAACGAATCGGAACCGAATTAACCAATTGCTCTGATACCAGATGTTGGGAAAATAGATTTTCCCACAAGTGTAAATCAATGGAAGCAATATAAATAAAATAACAGAAAATAAATAAGCACACAAAATTTACGTGGTTCCCTCAAATAACTTGAGGTACATCCACGACGACCGGTAGGTCAGTTTCTTCCACTATCATCAAATCAGATTACAAAGTGGCCAAAAGACATAAGTCTTACAAACACACCAAGGTGTAAATCACAAGAGGAAAATACCTCACAAAATAAGTGAACCAAATCTCCAAGAACAAACCGCAAGAAACCCAAATATCAAGTGAAGAAATGTTACCCACTTGAAGAACAAATTTGTAGATTTTTCTGGCACCAAAAAGGAGAAGAAGAAGGCTGAATTTTTGTTGAACCAAAGACTGCCGAAAATATGTCTTCTTGCCAAACCAACAGAGAAAAGATGAACCAAAGAAAAGGACAAAACTTATAGTCTTTTGTGGCTGCCAAATTCCTTTTTAACTAGAAGACTCCAAACCAAGCCTTGGATAAGAGTCATACACGGGTAAACCACCAAAAAATTAGCAAATTGATGAATCCCACAAAGGAGGGAAACCCAACAGTATTTTTGGATTTTAATGTTTTTTTGGACGTGGTCATATTCTCTTTTTGTTTTTCTCCTAGATTGGTTGTAATTTTTTTATTCTATTTTGCAGGCAACAAACATGTAATGAAGCTTAAAACCACCCTATACTTTTCGGATCTTAATGCTTTCATTTGTTTGTGTAGTGTTTTGGTTTCTGCTTTCTTGACAATGATTATGATTTAGATGACTAAATGATTTTTTTTGGTATCAGGAGTATTTGAATTGATTGATTCGATTCCCTTTGGTCTTCCTAGCCATCAAGATATGGTTTTGATGATTTATTCGAGAGGGTTTTTGATGATCACCAATGGAAGGCATGCTCTTTATATGTTATCAATAACAGAAACATTCTGAAATGATCTAATACATTGGCCAAGTGGCAGGGGCCAATGTATTAGAATTTTAATCCTAAAATTTTGAATATTTTAGCTTCTAGTTGTATTGTCAAAATGACATCTTCTTTAGACAGTTCCATTACCACATATATATATATATATACACGTGTGTGTGTGTGTGTCTACTAAACTCCAACAAGTATAATACCAGAAAGAGGCGACCTTCTAAGTGGATGGTAATGAATGGCATGTGCAGAAAAAAGAGGGTGTAATGGTATTGATAATGTATAGATCTTTGAAGTGTTTGGAGATATTATGAATTGGATAGATTGATAAACAAAGTGTTGAATATTTACCTTCATCTATTGTGGTGAAGTTTTGAAAATGGGCTTTGGGGGGTGGAAAGAAAAATAGTGTATTTGTTTTTCATTAGAAAGTTAAGCGGTTTGGTTCTTTGCCAATTTAGTATGGTGGCAATAAACTATTTGGGGTTGAAAAGAGATAGGCCATAACTGATTTGAGATATTTCAATGATCTTCGTCGTGTAATTGTCCTTTTCAATTAGCAATGCATTCATTTATGTGTCAGTTTAGCGTGGTAGCAATGAAGCTTGTCATAGAACATGGTTTAAACGTTCATTACTTTGATAGTACAAGTGAGTTATATATTAATTATAATATTTCACTCATTACTAACCCCTCTCTCCCTAAAAAATGAACTTGCATGCAATTGCAGTTGCTCAAAAAGTAGGGGAGCCTATGGTAATATAGGAGATGATAATGACCCCTCCAAAGAATCAGTTATGGACATCAATACTTTTAATAATTGATTATGATATGAATTGCATATTAGTAATTGGAAGCACTTTGTCTCTATGTATGTATGCATGTTTATGCCTAAAGAACTTAGTTTACTCTCATTTGTAACATGTCCTGATCTATTGATCTAAATGTGTTCGGTTTTCCATTGTTGCTGGTAATGAATTTCTTATTCCAATGTGTACCTTGCATGGATTAACATGTTATTGTTCATGCGAGCTATCTTAATTACTAAATGGAGTTCTACATTTATCAAAACAAAAAGAAAAAATCAAATTGGTTTTCCAATCATTGAGCTTATATTCCTAGCACTTTCAACTTAGTAATGGAGAAAACTTTTTACTTATCATTGAACTTTTTGGGGTTTATTGGTTTATGGATTGAAGTTTGGTGAGTTTTTGTCACTTGAGTAGAGAGACCTTTTTTCATGGAAGAAAGTGATCCTGTCAACAAAAAATTGTGGAGTTTAGGACTTTTTGGTTGCGTACCTTACGATGGAACTGAAGCTAATGACTTTGATGGTTTTATTGCTCAAATGGTTTTTGACTTCTCTTTGAAATATAGCGTATATGAATGTCATATGTTCTTAAATCAAGATCAGTATTATTGAGACGCAAGAGACCACTTGGTGTTTTGATTTTTTAATTTCTTGGGAGCGATATAGACAACCACCACTCCCTCCCCCCCCCCCCCCCCCCCCGGCTTTATGTTTTGTTCTACTACCATTTGTTTGATACGTTCATTTTTTGTTTTAATTTTGCAATTTGTCTCTAATTCACCACACATGTCATCATCAAATTCACCGGTTGTTCTATTTGAGTAGACGTTATAGAAGAGTTGGTTGACGTGGGTTTGATTGTTTTATATATATCATATAAGTTGTTAATATTTCATTCAAGCAAAGGATTTGTTATAATTGAAAACGATCTATTTTTTTTTAAATTGTGGGTCCTAATTTATTGGTAATTTTTAAAAATTATAATTTACCTTTATCTATGGGTAATTATTTATAATTTTTTGGTTTGTATATAGTGTCTTTAGGTACGAGCAATTACTAGTAACTAAATATTATATAGTTTAGATATGGACAGAGTCAAAAATTTATTTTAGGGTGAGCACACAACAAACTTAACCTATAAAAATTTTTTTTTTTTTCCATATATAATCAATTAAGTTAATAGTAATTACTTTTAGACTAAATTGCATCAATTTAAAAAAATTATAGCAATTTTGAATAATTATGAATTGTGTAAAATCGAGAGTTATCGAAAATATAGACTCAATTATTAGTCACACGTCGTCAAAGTTATGGAAAATGAATATGCACTCACTAGTTGTTACACATGTTTTGAATTCAAAAGAACAAATCAGTTAGGGTCAATTTGTGCAAATAATCAAAATAAAACCTAATAAAATTTCCACAAAAATTACATCTCAATACAATTTAATGAGTTCTTCATTTCACTTGTGTGTACATGTATGGGTAGTAGACCTAATTTTTCCTCAAGATTTTTAATATATTTTCACGTTTTTTTGGGTGAAAAGTGGACCCGATTATTTTTTTGCATAAGATTTAGTTGATCCAAATTTATTAGAGTTGTGGGCCCAATATTTTTAATTTTTAGTCGTGAAGACGGGCCTAATTCTTACTGCCTAATAAAAAAACATAAATTTACAAAGATAAATTTTTTTTTTTCAGAGTGGGCATATGCGCTCCAATCTCTAGGGGTGCAACTTGGGTTGGACAATCCGATTTCAACTCAAAAAAATTAGGGTTTGGGCGAAAGTTTTTAATACTTGGGTTGGGTTTGAGTCAAAAAATTCCAACCCGAATTCAATTTGGGTTGGGCTCGGGTTAAGGCCTCTGGTTCAACCCGAACCCGAATTCCTTTGTTTTTTGTTGCTTGCTACTCTGTTATGCGTGATTAGTGGTGATAGTGTGATGTTTTAAGTATAATGTTTTTATGGGTCTAATTTCTATGTTTTTTGGGATTGTGCTTTGAGATCATTAGCTTTTTGGTTTGAAAGCAAATGATCAATAATCGTGCACTGTTATGAATAAAATATATGGATTATGTTTTATGAATTTGTAATTATTCCCCTCCTTTCTCTGTCTCTCTTGCAGTGGACTGGTGACAATGGTTTTTATGTTCTCATTATAGTTTTTATGTTAAAAAAACTTGATTGAAGTTATTGATTGTTAATTTATGTGAATATTATATAATATATGTATTAGGTTTAGAACAACAAGTCTATTTTAGACTCAACCCGAATTGAACCCACAAAATAACCCGAAATCAGTCCAAAATCATTAACTCGAATTTAACCCGAACTCGCTCGAATTAAACTCGGGCAGTGCTCAATCCCAGGTAGGGTTAGGGTTAGGGTTAGAATTAATGTTAAAGATTATATACCTAGAATTAAACTAGAGTTGACTGTTCAACCCGTCCAACCCGACCAAGTTGCACTCCTACCAATCTCTATGTCCCTCCGCCCCCGGGTCCAGAAACTTGGAAAGGTGATGGATTAGTGTGTGATTGCGGCACCAACATGGATATTCGATGGGTGGACTTGACTATGCATTAAAAAAAATTGGTGTGAGTATTATTATTATTATTTTTTTAAATTTTTTTATTATTTTTGTAAGAATTATTTTTATAACTTTTTTTTGTACCACAAAAATAATAAAAATATTATATTAATGATAAAAAAATATATAAGTATAATAAATATCAATACAATATTAAATTTATTTTTTTGAGTAACGTCCAGACGTAGACAACTCGAAAGTTTTTTAGCTTGGTACGTGACAAGCCAATTACCATTAAATGTATCTATCACTGTTTGTTGGGTAAGTCCAAAATGTACCCATCATCCATCGGTAACGTAAAAAAGTTAAAAAGCCAGACAATCACATACACGTCTCTTTTTTGTATTGTAGCATGTGTATCCGCATATTTCAAATCTGCAGCTCAACTCTCTCTATCATCCCCATGTCATGTGTGACGATTTTGGTTCTGCATTCGGTGATAGGATAACATCTCCAACGTTACTATTTACGTTAAAGAACTATTTTTTATTTTTAATTAGAGAGAATTTTTAATAACAATTTAAAATAAAATGTAATTTTTTTTTAAATAACTCCAGTAGACACGCTTTTCTAACAACAAAATAGTCTTCTAGTAAATAATATTTAATGAAGAATGTATATTTGTTATCTTTTCATTTAAATTTTTTTTTTTTTTGCTATTCAAATTAAGGGATAAGGGTAAAAGAGAACGCCTAGAGACCATCTGAATAATAGAGAGTGAATTGGACAACCCTTAGAGGTGGTCTATTGGGCAAGTCTGTTATCATGCTAACAAGAGGTCTTAGGTTTAATACTTTCTACACCCTTTAAGGATTAACTCAGAGTTTGAATGAGTAGTTAGCGCAAGTTTAAACATTATATAGCCAAAATAAATAAATAAAAGAGTGAGTTAGATTTTCCAAATATGGTGAGTTAAATTAAACTCTTTATTTTAGGTAGTCTACATAGAGTCTATTACCACCCCAACTGGTGGTCCAATAGTAAGTTGTACCTGCTTAAAGTCATTTTTGACTCTTATGTGGATATTAAGTAGAGTTTGATTTACAAGAATAACACAATTTATTATTTGATTTTGATAGTATTGTAGTGACGAATTATCCTTTCGAGTTAATAGTTATGATTCAAATCGGACATTTCATAGTGAGATGACTCTCGTGATAATCCAGGGCGTTAATACCCACTTGCCGCTCTCCCCATTTTTCTTTGATAAAAAAAAAATAGAGAGGTTTTTAGAGATATTTCAAATATCATAATGTAATTAATCATAATTATTAATTTAAAATTTAATAATTTATTATTATTAAATAAAAAAAAAATATAAAAAATTTAGATGTTATACAACTTTAACTCATTAATTTAGTATTAATTTTATTGCCCACAATTAAGTTATTTTTAGTCAATTGCTGTTGATTAAATTAATTAGAAATTTGAAATTAGAAATTTGAAATTTGAAAGGGTCTGTATCCCTTGAATGAAAACATGAACTTTAAACACAATCATAGCATGAAAATAGCATTTCACTTTATAATCAATTTGACAATAAAGAGTGAGATTATGTCGCCGCCGACATGTGTTTCGCAGGAACAACAGTCCAATAATGTTTGAATCGTACAAAAAGTAATTGTATTGAGATTTAATTTATTGTGATTTTTGAATTGATTGTAGACCTATTAAATATTAGAATTTAATATTGATCCAATAATTTTTATAAAATCACATCCTTATATCAGTAAATTAGATCAAATTTTTAAGTTTAAATAATATTCAATATTGTACAAAGGTTTTCTACAACTAGAAAACGAACTTTGCTTTAATTAGTACTGTTTAGATGACGGTGTGTACTCCGAACACGCAGTTTGAACACTTCTGTTTTTCTTCTACTAGGTTGCGGCCGAGGCTGTTGATACATGTGGGGGAATTAAGGGTCCGTTTGTATAGTAAAATAATACTAAAAAATATAAGAAAGGGAAAATTTTAAAATTTTACATGTATTTATTTAATATGAAATAAAAAAAATGATAGAAAAAATAATTTTCTTCTATGCTTAGATTTTCTTATATTTAACTAATTTTTTTTCTTGCAAAAAATACAAGAAAGTTGTGTTCAATGATTTAACTTCCCATTTTACCTTTATTTTTTTAAAAAACTTTGTATAAATTAGAAAAATCATATAATTTGATCTAGAAATCAGGGTTCGAGTCGATTTTTGTTTTTGAATTAGATTAGGAGCCAATTTTTTAAAAATTTGAATAATAATAAAAAAAATTCTTCTTAGACTGAGTTAAAATAATTAAGGATAATTTAGACAATTAGAAAAAAAAATTTGTAACTTTCCTTTCTTTCAAACTACGGAATGAAATTATTTTAAAACTTTCTTAAAAGTTTTTTATGCTAACTAAATGTATGTATGAAAGTATATTTTTTTTAAATTTCTTTTATTTTACTTCACTTTCTATCTCTTTCATTTTTTATCATCTTTTTCTTATTAACCAAACAAATCCTAAAGATATGCCCAGAAATCTTATCGTCTTGTTAATATAAATTTTGTGGTATTGTTTTTATAAGTTTTGTAGTTTATTTTTATAAATTTTTAGGGTTATTTAGAAGTTTTTTAAAAAAAAATTATTTACAAAAATTAAGAATTATTTATAATTTATAGGGATCATTTCTCAATTATGTTGTCCAATAAATTCTTTTTTTAGTGATAACTGCAAGAAAAATATTTGGTATAAATAACTCACTTCTTAATCTTCTCCACCTCTTTCTCTCACCTTCTCATTCTTTACTTTACACACATTATTTTTTTTAAAAATACAATATTTTTTATTGTATTTATTTTTAAGAATAAATATAATCACAATAATATCATTTTGATATAATTTTATAACTTAATATACCGTTGCTGTTGAATCAATCAATACTCATCCAATTTAAGACTTATTCCTTATCTAACCTTAATAATGTACTAAAATTGGAAATTTTAGAGTCACCTTCTAACATCAAAAATTGGAAATTTGATTCCATTGCCAGCATCATTGTAGCAAGTGTTGCCATGGCCTCCACTTGGCTGCTCGGGTATTGGGGTGGTTTTCTGTGATGAAAATAGAAATTTTGTGTTGGGACGAGCAAGGAGTATTATTGAATTAAAGACTCGTTGATAAAATTAAATTTTAATAATATTATTAAAAATAATAAAGGTGGGGACAAAAATAAAGTATTTGATTTGATGCAATTCCTTTCACGTGCTCCACCTTGTGGAAAATGTAAAGCATTTCATCATATCAAGAGCCACCATTTTCTAAGACATGACTTCGTAATGTCATCTACTATGCATAATTAATCAAAAAATATACATAATTATCAGGTCGTCCATGTATCACCTCAGGCAACCGTAACTAGATCGTCCATATTGTCACATGAGAAAAGTTAGTATTTTCAGTTCAGGTCAAGTGTTCGAATCACGCTCCTTTATTAACAAGTTGACTAAAAGAATTGGAGATTATCTCAAGCAGTACGACCTCATAGCACGACCTTTCACAAATATGGAAGAATATAACATTTCCGGACTCAAAGATAGGCTATAATGCTACCTCAACATGTTCTAAAAAGTTATCTCACACCTATAGCGACTAAATATTTCCTTAACAAAATTTTAATAAACTTTGACGAGACTTCAACCGTAAACCTCAAAAAGACAAAAACTAACAAAACAAGAAATACTATTTCTTTTTTAAAGATACGATAGAATAAATTTCATCGAAAAATAAAGATATAACATCATACCGGAAATATTACATCATACTGAATTGAAGATAACAAGAATTCATGACATATGTCCCTCCATAAATATGAATCAAAACAATTAATGACAAATCTTGCAAAGCGATGCGTAACCGAATTCCCCTATATACATACCCCGGAGGTCGTGAAACTTGTAATCGTTGTTAGAGTAGCCTTGACTATGTTCCAGCAGTTGTCCAAAATCAGAAAAATGCATGTTTCCTCTATCTTAACTGCAACAATGATAGTTTTAGAGTCACCTTCCAATGTCAAAAGAGTAATGTTATGTCTTTAAAAATTAGACTTAAAAAGTAAATTTAATAATTATAATTATTGATTATACTGTGGGTCTTAGCATTTATAAAAATTCACTATCTATTCAATGATTTTGATTTTTAAGTTTATTTTTAAAGTTAATCTAGTGATACACATATCAAAAATTAGAAATTTAATTCCACTGCCAGCATCATTGCAGTAAGTGCTGACATCGCTTCCACTTGGCTACTTGGGAATTGGGGTGGTTTTTAATGAATAGGAAAATTATGGGTAAGAAGTATTATTGAATCAAAGATCCGTCGATAAATTAAATTTTAATAATATTGTTGAAAATAATAAAGGTGAGGATAAAAATAAAGTATTTGATTTCATGCATTTCCTTTCACGTGCTCGACCTTTTTGGAAAATGGAAAGCATCTCATCATATCAAGAGCCACAATTTTCTAAGATATCACTTCATAATGTCGTATTGTCTGCGTAATTAATAAAAAATTACACATCTCGCCTGCAACAAGACTCAATAATCAAGTCGTCCATGGACAACCTCAGGCAACCTTAACCAAGTCGTCCAAATTTTCACACGAGAAATGTCAAAATTTTCAGCTCAGGGAAAGCGTTGGATTCAAGGTCCTGTATTCACAAACTGACTAAAAGAATTGAAGTTCATTTCAAACAGTACGACCTCACAGCACAACTTTTCATAGATGTGAAAGACCATAGTGTTTCCAGACTTGAAGTTAGGTTACAATGCCACCTCAACATGTTCTAAAAAATCATGTTATATTTAGAGAATATAGTCTTTAACGACTAAATATTTCTTCAACAAAATTCTAATAAATTTGGAGACCATGCGAGGATCACCCCCACCTATGGGTATAAATACAATAAATTCATTCCCTCGCACAAAACACACATCCATTGTAATCTCTACAATTGTAACACTTATCTTTTTTCTCAAGTAATAAAAAACTCATCAAAGACTAAGTGAGTCCATTATAATATATTAGTCAAACTCTTCAACTAGTGAACCCTTATAATCAACATGTTCTTCTTTGTCTTCTTACTCTTATCTCTGTTCTGTGTTTACTATAGCATTTTACAAGGTCTTCAACCTCAACAATAATTGAACCATTCACACATTTTTCATACACATAGGCCCTGAGCTCTGCATTTCAAATACACACCTCACACTTTGAGTTTCTTACATCATCAATCACACGATACATATATGTTTCACTACGCAAATATGTGTTAATGAGTTTAGGGTCAATTCAAACTTTTGTGTCTATATTATTCAAAAGCAATAGTATTTAATTATGAAAATGACATCACCCCCTATCATTCCCAAGCAAAGAATGTTCAAAATGTTCATGTGACTTTTCTGAAATACTCTATGATGAAGACACGTGTCCTTGGTATTTACCAAAACACTGTTACTAAGATCAAGCACCATCGGCGCATAAAGGTCCTCGCCCCCGAGGTACTCGTCATATAGGATCATGGCATTTCAGTACGAGTTACAACCAACACGTAACCTCGGTCTGATATGGTACCTCGGTCGGTATACCTCCTCGGTTCCGAGATGAGCCTTTCCTCGGTGCCGAGAGGTACCCCGTCCTGGACGCTTCCTCTACTCCAGGATAAGCTATTGACGTACAGGTCATTAGCCTAGGCTATTCATCATGACCTCGTCTTACACAATTAGTGTCAGAACGTACTGGAATGCAGGGGCCACAGCCAATGGGGGATGGACGCGTGGCGTATGATATCACATCGAAGACAGAGAAACCGCATGTCGTTGCTGACACGCGACTTGGGAAAACAAACGATTAATTACACCATTCCTTGATGAGACCGCATTCAATGCGGTAAGGCTCGGAAATGAAAGGCAATAAATGCTCCTAATACAGAGCATTTATTGCATCCTCCCCGAGAGGAGTACATTGTACCGTCGGCATCCCGATGACCCAGCATTGATTGCTCGGGACCCCGAGCAGTTAAGAAGAGAAGACATTCCTCATCAGAATCAGTGCGCACACTGCCTGTACCTAATGATCACCTACTGACTACACTGACAGCAATCATGAGCTTTTGAGGTATAAATACTCCTTGCAAAAGGCAAGACGGGTATGCAACAAAAAACTCTTTACTACAATACACACTCAGTGTTTTCTCCTTCCTCTCTCTTTCTCAAAGACTGACTAGATCGTCGGAGGGGATACGCCGAAAAACACTCCGGCGCCCTTCTAACTTGTTCTTCTTTGTTCCAGGAACCTCTTTCAGCCTTACTGGATCGTTCTTCCGCTCCCCCAGGGTCTCCCGTTGCCGTTCCAGGTTACCACCGGACCTCGCAGGCTGTTCCAAGCAGCGTGGTTGGTCACTCAACTGGCTCACTCGAGTTCACCAAGGGAGAGATCTGTTCTCGTTTTTTATATTGTGCAGGATCTTGCACGCACAATCTGGCGCCGTCTGTGGGAAACGACTAGTTTTCCTAGTTTTTTCTCTATAAAGAACAGTGACCATGGTGAACACTCGACAGAAAGGGAAAGGCCCCCACCAAAGGAGTCTCGAGTTACAAGCTCCCTGTCATCACGGAGGAAGGGATCACACCGATATGAATAAAAGTGCCTCTACTCGGTCAAGAGGGGTTACCCCTCAAACCAGTATGGGAATCAGGTCAGGGGATCAGCCCCTTGGCTCGTCAGCTGGCGGAGGTGATTGAAGAAAAGTTCGGCAATAGATTACGACAGCTGAAAAGGACAATGTAAACGTCCTAAGCCGGCTCAACGAGTTTGCCGCCTCTGGCGAAGGATCGAGGGATTCATTCCTTTCTCGTGGGCTTCCCGCCCGGGAGGCGGAAACGAAGGATCTAAGAAACCACCTAAACAACAAAGCAGAAAGCTCTAGGGCCCCAAAGCGACCCAGAGCCGGCGAGCATCATCATGACAACCATTCAAGGAAAGCAAGGCCATTGGCCCTGGACGACCTCCGGCGAGGTTTGTCTAGACGGAGGAAGGGAGATGAATCCGAGGAGGACTCAACCCAATCCACACGACGCCCAGGAAATGAGGGGCTTACCGATGAACTCAAGGACTTCAGAAGGCATCCCGTCAGGGAAGAAATTGATCTCAGAGCCCGGTTAGACTCCAGGAGAAAGGGTAAGGCTGTCCAGGATGAGGCCGAGGACGAAGTCATACAAACACCCTTTACGAGGGAGATCGGTGAGATGGAGGTTTCAAGAAAGTTTGTCGTGCCGCGGTTCAAAACTTATGACGGGCGGTCCGATCCCGAAGCCCATGTCAGGCAATACAAGCAGATGATGTCCCTCTATCATTCGGACCAACGGTTTCTCTGCCGAGTGTTTCCTATGAGCTTGGGGGACTCTGCGATGAAGTGGTTCGAGGCGCTTCCCCCCAACAGTATTGGGTCATGGAAGGAATTGACGAAGCAGTTCCTGGCTCGATTCATTACGGGGAGTAAGCGCCCCAAAGACATTGGATCATTGCTGACCCTCAGAAGGAGGGAATCCGAGACTCTTCGCCAGTACGCCATCCGATACTGGGAAGAGGTTAATGAGGTAGAAGGCTGCTCGGAGGTCATGGCAGCAGCATCTTTTCGGCTCGGCTTGGCAAGGGACACGGACCTGTACCGATCCCTGACCAAGAAGACTCCCTCGGATATGGGGGAACTAATGGCCCGGATAAACAAATACTCGAGGGTTGAGGACGAGATGGGAAGCAGCAAAGGCCGAGCCCTCCAATCTAAGAGAAAAGAGAAGGAGCGGGAAGATATTCCCCGAAAGGGATTGCTACCCCCTCCAGGGGGTCCGTCCAAAGGAATTCACACTGTGTTCAAGGAACCCATCTTCAAGCTGCTCCATAAAATCAAGCACGAGCCGTTCTTCAAATGGCCGCCCAGGATGCAGAGCGACCCCTCCACCCGTGATCAAAAGGTTAGGTGTTCCTATCACCGGGATTTCGGGCATCGCACCGAAAGCTGCAGGGTGTTCAAATCGTTCTTGGAAAGATTGGTCCGAGACGGATATTTGAAAGAGTACATAGAGCCCAGGCCAGAAGAGAGACAAGCCCTTGCCCCGACCGAGGAGCCGGACAACATCATAGATGTCATCCATATATGTCCCCTGGATCGCCCCACGTCCAAAGAACTCGAGTCCGACCTCAAGAGGGTAGCTTTTACGAGGAAGGTAGCCGAGGTTGATGTAGGGCCACCTAGTAAAAGGGCCAGGACGGGTGAGCTTGGCATTACATTCTCCGACGCGGATTTGACAGGCGTAGTGACTCCTCATAACGACGCCCTTGTCTTGACCCTAAGGATAGGAAAATTCGACGTCAAAAGGGTTTTGATAGACTCTGGAAGTTCCTCGGAAGTGATGTACTCCGAAACTTTAAAACGGATGGGTCTTGGCCTCAAAGACCTCACCAAAGTCAGGACACCCCTCATCGGATTCAACGGCTCGTTCGCCCTGCCCGTGGGGAAAATCACATTGCCAGTTGTCACAGGTCCCTTCGTCATCAACACCGAGTTTGTCGTGATCAATACGGACTCTCCCTACAACGTAATTATGAGGCGAACATGGCTACATGCGTTGGGAGCGGTGCACTCCACTTTCCACCAGAAATTAAAATTCGCCACGCCAGAAGGTATCATGGAGATCCGGGGGGACCAAGTGTCCGCGAAAAATTATTTTTATTAGCCGTTCGAGCCGGGGCGTTCAACCAGGAGAAGGGGCGAGCACCGGAAGAGATTATGGAAAAATAGCAATTACAGTCCGGGCGTCCAGGAATGGATGACCCCCGGATAGACCCAACTGAGCGGTCGGTAGAAGACCTCCGGAAGGTGCCCTTGGTAGAAGGAGAAGAAGAGAAGTATTTCTTAGTTGGGACCTCGATGCCCACAGCCGAACAGGAGGGGATGATCGAGTTCCTAAGGGAAAATACAGACGTGTTCGCGTGGAACGAGATGGAAATGACGGGGGTAGACCCCGAGATAATCACACAGGCTGCATGTTGACCCGTCGCACAAGCCAGTCAAACAGAGGCCACGACGCATGGCCCCGCATCACACCAGCGCGGTCAACGAGGAAATCGACAAACTCCTGAAGGCCGACGCCATTCGAGAGATACAGTTCCCAGAATGGCTGTCTAATACGGTATGCGCAAAGAAGAAAGGGGGGAAATGGCGTGTCTGCATAGACTTGATAGATCTAAACAAGGCATGTCCCAAGGACGACTACCCCCTACCAAAGGTGGATCAGCTGGTAGATGCCACTGCCGGATATGAACGAATGGACTTCCTGGATGCCCGAGCAGGATATCATCAGATCCCTCTCTATCCCCCGGATCAGGAAAAGATGGCGTTTATCACTCCGAAGGGAGTTTACTGTTACAAAGTGATGCCGTTTGGACTAAAGAACGCCGGGGCAACATACCAAAGACTGATGAATCGGATGTTCAAAAAGCAGATCGGCAACAGCATGAAATGTTATGAATCTAAAGAAATATTCCTTTTGAAGTATTCTCTCCCTCAAGTGCTTGCCAACGACAAAGATAAAGGGCAAGGTCCTGGGGATAGAGTTAAAGGGCTCTTGTCCCCGAAGCAAATACAGGAGCAAGCCTCCTAAAAGGGCAAGGCCCTGGGGACGGAGTTCAAGGGCTCCTGTCCCCGAATCATATACAGGAGCAAGCCTCCTGGAAGGGCAAGGCCCTGGGGACAGAGTTCATGGACTCCCGTCCCCGAAGCAAACACAAGAGCGTGCCTCTTGAATGGGCAAGCCCCCGAAGGCAGTTGAAAAAAAAAAAAACAACAGAGCACTACTGTACGCAAAGAAGGGAAAAATACTCGTGCTTTATTTCAAGAAGAGGGGCTTTGCGTCCCCAAAGGCTACAAAAAAAAAGAGTACAATCAAAAGAAAAAAGGGGCTTTCATCTGGCCCCGGACATCTCCACAACATCAGCCGAGGGCGAGTCAGCATAAAAAGGTTGAGAAGCTTCTGGAGCAGGCAGAAGGAGAGGTATTTCGGCAACAGAGAGACCTTGAGCAAAATGAGGATCAGGGGCATGGTCCGGCGGGGCCTCTTCGAACAAGTCCACTATAACTGCCTCGGGCAGATCCGCCGAGATTTGCACCGGCATTGAGATCTCATCCTCGGTAGCAATCTCTGCTTTGGCCCGTTCCATCTCTGCCGAGGGCACGTACTTGTGCATCTGGAAGAGCGGGGATTCTGACGGGATTCCAGCAGACTGGAGCACCTCGTCCCACCCTTTCTTGAAGAACTCCTTGCTGTTTTCCTCAAGAGCAGGGAGCACGTCATCGGCGAACTCTTCTCGGAGTTGCTCCTCTGACTTCCTGTTCAGTGCCTCGGCTCTGATCCTGTCCAGCTCCTGGGTAAGAGCCAGACAGCTTTCCTCTGAGCCAACCGCCCTCTCCTCCGCGGTAGAGAGCCGCCGCGTCTGCTCGGTGATCCTCCCCTCAGCATCGGCAAGGGCAGCACTTAGCTTTTCAGCGCCAACCTTAGCCGACTCAGTATCCCTGAGGAGTTGTTCGATTTGAGCAGCCTGCCCCGCCAGGGTAGAATCCCTGGCAGCTATGTTCTCCATAGCTCTGGCGAGGGCCCCCTCCGCTTCTTCCTTCTGCTCCCGGGCCCGCTGGAGGTCCATCCTAGACCCATGGTACGGCGCAGCTATTATGGAGATCTGTTGGGTAGCCTGCAAAGGAGGAAAAAAGACGTGTCACAAAAATGGAAAACGAGAGAAAAGAAACCAAAGCAAAAATGAACTTACCACCAGGGAATTCTGGATGATAGAGCGGAACAGCACGTTCGTTGATCGCCCCTTGTGAGCCGCCATGTCGGCCTCGAAATGCAGTGTCTCACTCACTGCATTGGCGACATGAGGGTCCAGCAAAATGGAGTCGTCGACCCTGATCACTCGGTTCATGTGATCGGTGGCTCGGGGGTTCCACTCCGCGGCGTCCATTGTCGGCGGAGGGGAAGGGGGAGTCTGCTGCTGCCGTTGTTGTTGTTACTGTTGTCGTTGCTGTTGCTATTACTGTTGCTGAGGAGGAGCAGGGGGTAACCCACGGCCTCTCCCGCTTTGCTACTGAGCGGAAGATGCCCTGGATCCCCTGTCGAGGCCATCGTGCCTATGTTTGACCCTTCTCTCCTCCTCTACCTGAGGATCCCGGTCACACACTTGACCCCGACTGAGAACCCTTGAGGATGGGGTGGAACTGGTCCCTGCAGATGGGGCGTCGCCGGTCATTCCTCGTCCCCTCCCGACAGCAAGAGCTTGTCTCTACCTCAGGAACCCCAGGTCAATACGAGGCGTGCTGGACATCGCGACCTCGAGGGCGTCCTCAGAGTCTAGAGATTGTAGAACTTGGAAGTCCGGCCACAAATCTCCTCCCGAAGTCCCCACCTCGGCGTCCGAAGGAACTACGTCCTCTCTGACCCCAAGTTCTTCAACTACTCCCTCTACCTCTGCCTCCGAAGCCCGATCAGGGTCTTCCTCCAAGTTTTCCTCGACCTCTTGCCTCGCTGCCTGATCGAAGAGTTCAGACCACAGCGAAGGCTCAAAAGGCTGAGGAAACTGTGAAAATTTCTTATACCCGGGGGTGTAATTCAGCAGGATGTGGGCAGCCCGGCCGAACCCGTTGTCACCAGTAAATCTCCAAACCGCGATTAGGTCGGCAAAGTTCACCAGCGACCGAGGGGGAGGAGTTGTTTCCCGAGCAGAGATATCTGCACAAACAAAAAAGTAGTCATGAGCATCGGAAGTCTAGAGAACAAAATAATAATCCCGAAGGAACCGACGTACTTGTCGTTCTCCATTCCAGATGGCATAACAAGCCGTTATACTCGGGACCAACACCTCTCTGCCAAGATCCCTTGAAAATAAGAATATCGTCCTTGTACCCCTTGTCCGAGTCGGAAAGATGAGTTACAAGGTACATGGAGGGTCCCTGGCTTTGAGGTAGAAGTGTTGGTGAGGCATGACTCTCAAGAGGGAATAACAAAAAAGGAGATCGTTCAGCCCAATATTTACCCCGAGGCGCCTATTGAGCTCTAAGACCCCCATAATTATTCTGAAGACATTAAGGCAACACTGCCCGGGGAAGAGGCGAAAGTGAGAGAGGAACTGTAGAAGTAAAAGGGGTAAAGGAAACCTAATTCCGCCCTCTATTATGGCCTTGGTATAAAAGGGCATAGCATCCTCGGCCCCGAGGGTAGGAAAGTGCACCACCGAGTCATAATCCTCTATGTCTACGCACGGGGGAATGTCGTAATTGACCTTAAACCTATTAATCTGCTCACCACCCTTTACTTTATACTTCCCCGACCCCGAAGAACCAGCCTGAGAATTCTCGGGAGCAGGGCGACGACGAGGCATCTCTAAGAAAGTGAGAAAGTGGAGGGTGTTTTTTCTTAAAAATCCCTGAGGAAGCTTCCCGAGGATTAGTCGCTAAGTATCAACCGGAGACACCTCCGGTCATCGAAAAACAAAAAGGGATAGGAGGAAGAAAAGAAGAAAGAAACTAGGACTCACCCGAATGCCAAACGGAGTTTTTTCTGGAAAACTTTAGGCGACTCCTTCCAGAAAGTTCAGAAGCAACGATGGGTCTGCTGGCCTTAAGACTTTAAGGAAGAATGGGCAGTCGACGATGGAAGAGGAAAGAGATCTCCGGCGAAGATTCAGGAAAAGGCTCTCTTGAGGAAGTTCGGAATGGCGAAACAAGAAAATGCAAGAGGAACCCCATTTATATAGTGGTAGTTTTATCATTGGGCGCGAAAAACGAAACGACGCATTTAATGCACACGACATCCTAAGCCGGGGAAAGCGGCTCGAGGCAATGATGAAGCATTTGTGGTTGTTGGGAAACTCTTCGTCTCCTTACGACGCGTGCCCTCGGTGTCAGAAGATCGAAGGCTGGGGGGCAGTTGATGGGACTTTTCTGAAATACTCCATGATGAAGACACGTGTCCTCGGTATTTACCAAAACACTGTTACTAAGATCAAGCACCATCGGCGCATAAAGGTCCTCGCCCCCGAGGTACTCGTCATATAGGATCATGGCATTTCAGTACGAGTTACAACCAACACGTAACCTCGGTCTGATATGGTACCTCGGTCGATATACCTCCCTCGGTTCCGAGATGAACCTTTCCTCGGTGCCGAAAGGTACCCCGTCCTGGACGCTTCCTCTACTCCAGGATAAGCTATTGACGTACAGGTCATTAGCCTAGGCTATTCATCATGATCTCGTCTTACACAATTAGTGTCAGAACGTACTGGAATGCAGGGGCCACAGCCAATGGGGGATGGACGCGTGGCGTATGATATCACATCGAAGACAGAGAAACCGCATGTCGTTGCTGACACGTGACTTGGGAAAGTAAATGATTAATTACACCATTCCCTTGATGAGACCGCATTCAATGCGGTAAGGCTCAGAAATGAAAGGCAATAAATGTTCCTAATACAGAGCATTTATTGCATCCTCTCCGAGAGGAGTACATTGTACCGTCGGCATCCCGATGACCCAACATTGATTGCTCGGGACTCCGAACAGTTAAGAAGAGAAGACATTCCTCATCAGAATCAGTGCGCACACTGCCTGTACCTAATGATCACCTACTGACTACACTGACAGCAATCATGAGCTTTTGAGATATAAATACTCCTTGCAAAAGGCAAGACGGGTATGCAACAAAATACCCTTTACTACAATACACACTCAGTGTTTTCTCCTTCCTCTCTCTTTCTCAAAGACTGACTAGATCGTCGGAGGGGATACACCGAAAAACACTCCGGCGCCCTTCTAACTTGTTCTTCTTTGTTCCAGGGACCCCTTTCAGCCTTACTGGATCATTCTTCCACTCCCCCAGGGTCTCCCGTTGCCGTTCTAGGTTACTACCGGACCTCGCAGGTTGTTCCAAGCAGCGTGATTGGTCACTCAACTGGCTCACTCGAGTTCACCAAAGGAGAGATCTGTTCTCGTTTTTTATATTGTGCAGGATGTTGCACGCACACATGTTCATTTCTTCACGCTATGAACCAAGGTATATGTACCGTATGATGGCATGTGCACTCGTCACTTTCTCCTTGTAAATGACAGGAACAAAACAATACTTGGGTTAATGTTAAATGAAATAATTTGATATTCTATTAAAAAATATTGTTTATTCTCATGCATAAGTTATTTTCAAAAAAAAAAAAATGATTTGTGATTTAATTTTATTAGAATATTGAACTAAATAAATTTTTAATTCGTTGGAGGTTATTGTTTAATGTAGGTTTGATGGAGAGAAAAAGAGTCATACTAATAATGCGATGTCTAATTCATAATTTATAATCAATTTATTTGTTTTAAATCATTAAGTATTTAATGAAACATTATGTCTCAAAATAACGAATTTGAAGTAATAAAATGAAATAAACTGACATTGGTGTAATAGAATAAGACTTTTCTCCCGTTAGAAGAAGGCCAATACTTTAATGAGTTAATATACTCTTAATTAGCTTCATCAGTTAGAATCCAAGTAGTACCATATTTTTGTAAGTGGAGTGAGTGTCTATACTACCTTGTTTACTACACACATGCGCCGCTCGCCCGCCTCACCATGACCCAACCTAACTTGGATCAAAAAGATATAATTTTTTGAAAATTTAGAGACCGGTCCCCCTATATAAACTTATTTGGTTTTAAGTCCATTTTTTTTCAAGTTTAATATTGTACCCCTACTCTTTGAAAAAACAATAATCGATGTCTGACTTATCGTCTCATTCACATAGGTTAAATCATTGAGATATATATAAAAACTTTTGATGGAGTTATATATGTAAACCGTTTATTAAATATTATGATAATTAATAGAAGTTTTATATAGAAGTTATATATTATGATAGTTATATATGGAAGCTTGGTGTACGAATAAAGCGTTAGTCTATTAAGTTAAAATCAGATCACAAAATTTCCTTAACAATTCAAAATTTCCTTAACATTAGTGTTACTATAGTGACACGAATGAGATTGTTTTCTTTAAAATACTCAATATCCAAAAATGAAGAAGTCTACCATTTCAAATAGTAACACAAACTCAACCCCAATTTTCATTTACACTACCAATTGCAAACCTTTAGACGTTTATTATGTAACATACATATTTAATTTTCACAGTAACATCAAAGGTTTGTGCTCAATAACACATCGAATTTTACAAAATATAAGGCAATAAGGTTTTCATAGTAACATAAATTTTAAAAAGATTATAATAAAAATACGATTCATAAGTTAAAATTTTACAAAATTTTTATTAGTAACACACCGTTGATAATTGAATTAGGATCCTCAACATCAATTAAGAACATCAAGACATCGAAATTCTGAAATCCATTTTCTCGTTATCACACAGTAACATAATCTATTTTACAGACATATAACCAAGATATTTCGAATGTCTTGCACAACAAAGAAAATAACAAAATCGAATTATATGACACTTTAATTTAGTTATAATGAATCTCAATTTTTAAATTAGGAATGCCAAAAAGAAAAATCGGACAATTTGAACTATAGATTATGTAGAAGTTTTTTAAAACCTTAAAATGAACTTCAATTTTCATGTAAAATCACATACTTTAACTCTATTTTTGAATTTCAAAGTTGTGAAGATATTTTGAATGCAAAGAATCAACTGTAACTTTGTCAATGGATTCCACAGTAAACTTGAAGAATACAATCGAAATTGGGGTTGTGTTTATGTTATTATTTGAAATGGTGGAATTCTTCATTTTGAATATTGAGTATTTAAAGGAAAACAAACCAATTCATGTCACTATAGTAAAAGTGTCACTATAGTAACACTAATGTTAAAAAAAAATTGAATGTTAAGAAAATTTTGTGATCTGATTTTGATTTAATAGATCAGTGATTTATTCGTACATCAAACTTCTATATATAACTATCAGAATATATAACTTCCATATAATACTTACACTAATTATTATAATATTTAATAAACGGTTTCTATATATAATTCAATCAAGGGTTTAAATATATAACTCAATGACCTAACTTATGTGACTTTTCATTACTGGATAAAACTAACACCATTAGGGGTAATTTTAAAATTTAAAAAATAAGTGAACTTAAATACCTACATATAAGTTTAAACATAAACTTACCCTCAAATAAATTTTCTTCCAGAAGTCAAGTCATTATAAGTCCATCTAGGGGTACTCACCTTAAATTTTCAGTAATTTTTTTGGATAAAATTTTTTGGTGAGGTACAAGTTATGGGTCAAATCAAACTGATCCAAGCATAGATTGTAATTAAACTTGTAATTAAACTTCCAATTGAAATTTAACATCTAATTGAATTTTTAAAATTGAATTTGGCGCCAAAGCTTATGTTTGTTCTCTAAAGGTGCCTTCTCATTTTCGTTGTTGTTCAGGATTAAAGGTATGTCTCTTCGATCTGAGCATGAGCGTCTTGTGCTTCTTCAGACAATCCGAACAAGCATGAAAGGTCTATAAAATAAACTACCTTATTGCCATTTTCAATCCATCCCAATTCTAAATTCTGCTTTTTGAGTTTCTTCTCTCTTTTTGCATATTGTTGCATTACTCTTTCTTCTTTAGTTCAAGTATAAACACAGAATTGTGTTTCGCTAGAGTTCTGAAGATTGAAGCATTATTTTTTTAGAAATGAAATCCGTTCTATCTTGGAAGACGTGTGCTTATTAACCTTAAGCATCGAGAGAGAATAAATCTATCTTAAAAAAATTGTGATTACACATAACTCAAATGATTGTTATTACTATTTTTGAATTTTTGAATTTTTTAGATTTTTATTATTCGTATAATTTGGCATCACTATATATGCATTTTTGTTTCTTTTTATTAAATTAGTTCACATATAATAATATACTTAGTGATTTAGATTTTGATACAATAATTAGCGATTAATTTTAAGAGTAATGCTATTTAAACCTAAAAATTTGACATAATTTATTGACATAATGATGTGGTTTCATAGGAATCATTGAATCAACACCAAATTTCAATGTTTGATGAGACTTATAATCAATCCAAATGTCATAATAAATTAAGTCAATAAATTATGTCAATAATTTAAGTCCCAATAGCATTGCTCTAATTTTAAATATATACATACTTTGGATAACAATTTCTTAAGCATAGGTCATAAGAGTTTTATTTTTTATGAATACTCTAGTCTTGACAGATGTCTTTAACCAAGCTGTAAAGAAAATTAATCTGTAATCTCACATGAAAATTCTTGTTAAAATAAAAAAGCAAAAAGAAAAACCATTTAACCATAGACCAATGGCAGTTTAAGGTGAGGGCTACCATATCTACACGTGTTACGGGCTGAGACCCATCGTACCTTCGGTTGAATCACTTCCCTTTCTTTTTTCTTTTCGTTGGTATTCAAATAAGAGATACAATTTGATCTATTCTTTTGTTCCTCCTTTTGTCTCTCTATATCGTTTCAAGAAGCCATTGGGTCCAAACCACTCCTTCCACGAATCCAGCAAAATGTCTTTACAGTCAAATGGTGGAAAGCTTGTAGTCTTTCTTGGTGTGCTCTCCAAGTAAGTCTCTGAAAAATAAAATAAAAAAGGTAAATCTCTTCTCTTTGCTAGCTTGAAGCTCCAAAGAAACCATACATGCTTGACTTGGCTTGCTTGTGTGTCTTCTTCAGAGCCCAGGTGAGTTTGTTCTTTCACTAACAGAACAGCTGTTCTGGGTTTGCATGTATAGAAAATACAGTCCTCTTTATGTACCAGTTAAAGAATCTGAGGTGCTTCTTATCAATCTTTTCACAAGTTGCAATCTTTTAAAAAGTTATTTTTTTCTTACATTGATGGCATTTGGTTTTTAGTCTGAACTCTGAAAGTATCTAAAATCTGATTTCCCACCGGTAATTTCTTGTCGTATGTTCATAAATTTCTTTAGCATTGATTATCTTTGTTGTTTTCCTTTATTATTATTGTATCAAAGCCAATTGATCTTTGGCATCTCTCTGTTTTTTCTTTTTTCTTCTTGATCATAATCTTTTGTTACTCAAAAATGGTTGATCTTCATGGTCCTCTGATGCAGTTTCTGTTGTTACGCATCATCTTATTTGAAAAAAAAAAACCGGTGAATGTATAATAAAGACCGTCTTTGTAGCCATCAAAAGCTCTGCAAAAGTTTGTCTGATCTCCTTTTTCTGGTTTTTTCTCTTATTGTTTCTCCTTTTGCAGGAGCTTTCTTTTCCCGTTCCCTCTCTTGTGTGGTTTACAGGTATGCTGACCAAAGCAAGATTTCTTATCAAGGTTTCATCTGAGTGATGTGTCGGTTTCATCCGATTGATATGACACAATTTTTATCCTCAAATAAATAAGTTATATTAATATTTAATAATAGAGATTATACAGATGACAAACTTTACAAGAACCTTGGGAGGATCTTTCTTTTCCTGTTCCCTCTCTGTCTCTCTATCGACCTTTAGAAAATTGTGACCTTTGTTTGAAACTCTAAAATAACGTACACAATATGTATGTCTTTTAGTTTCCAAGAAAGAAGTGCTTATGAATTCCGTGTATTTGGACTTAAGGGCTTGAAGATCATTGTTTGTATGTTAATACAGGAATTGTTTAATTTCTGCACCTGTGATTCTGGGTGTGGTGGGCATCGACGTACTGGTTATTCTTCATGTTTAACAATTTCATGGACTTCTGAAGATCAGTTTTATTGTCTTAAAAATTATTCTTTACAATTTCATAGCTGGGTGTTTCATAATACCTGTTTTTCCTTTTCACTCTTTCAGATAGCAAGGGAATGGAGATTGGTGGACATAGATAACTCTTGTTTGCTTTGGTTGAAGTTAATTTGTGAACAACATGTCTTCTGCTTCTTGGATCACATCCCTTTCTTGTTCAAGCTCTGTAATACAGTCCTCAGAGGACACCTCAGTTTCACCCATACTTCAATGGCTAAGATTCATCTTCCTCTCTCCATGTCCTCAAAGGCTCCTCTTATCTGCTGTTGACATTGCGTTCTTGCTTGCCCTCCTCGTGTTTTTGATCCCGAAGCTCTATTCCAGATTCATCTCCAATAGTCATAGCAATTCTGACGTCAATAAACCTCTCATTAGAAACAACAGAGTTCCTCTTAGAACTTCTCCATGGTTCATGATCTCGCTGATTGTGACAGTTCTTCTTGCGGTTCTTTGTACGGTTTTATGCATTCTGGCCTTTTGTACAAGTAACCAGCCGCAATGGAAGCTAGTAGATGGACTGTTTTGGCTGATTCAAGCAATAACTTATGTTGTAATAACCATCCTAATAGTCCATGAGAAGAGATTCGAAGCTGCTATGCATCCATTGTCTCTTCGAATATTCTGGGCTGCAAACTTTGTCATTGTCGCTTTGTTCACTGCTTCAGGGATCATTCGTCTAATATCATTTAGAGATTCTAGTTCTGATTTGAGGTTGGATGATATAATTTCATTCATTAGCTTTCCTTTATCGATTATTCTTCTAATTGTAGCCATTAAAGGTTCAACTGGGATTACGGTGAGAAGAGAATTTGAATCAGGAATGGATGGGGAAGCCAGGTTGTATGAACCACTTTTAGACAAATCTAGTGTCAGTGGATTTGCTTCAGCTTCTATTATATCAAAAGCCTTTTGGCTTTGGATGAATCCTATACTGGGCAAAGGTTATAAATCACCTCTCAAGATTGATGATATCCCAACCCTTTCACCGCAACATAGAGCTGAAAGAATGTCAGAGCTCTTTGAACTCAATTGGCCTAAGCCTCATGAAAAATCAAAGCACCCTGTTCGAACCACATTGATTCGTTGTTTCTGGAAGGAGATTGCTTTCACTGCCTTCCTTGCAATTGTGAGACTTTGTGTAATGTATGTAGGGCCTACTCTCATTCAAAGATTTGTTGATTACACATCCGGGATTAGGAGCTCTCCATATGAAGGATACTACCTGGTATTGACTCTCCTCATTGCCAAGTTTGTGGAAGTTTTGACCTCGCACCAATTCAACTTTAATTCCCAGAAACTTGGAATGCTTATTCGAACCACCCTCATTACTTCTTTGTATAAGAAGGGCTTGAGGCTATCATGCTCTGCTCGACAAGCTCATGGGGTTGGACAGATTGTAAATTACATGGCAGTGGATGCTCAGCAGCTCTCGGATATGATGCTCCAGCTACATGCCATATGGCTTATGCCACTACAAGTCACTGTTGCCTTAGCTATCCTATATGGTTACCTCGGTGCCTCGACGATTATATCACTAATTGGCCTAGTTGTCGTTTTAGTGTTTGTTGTGATGGGCACTCGGCGAAACAACAGATTCCAATTCAATATAATGAAAAATCGTGATTCAAGAATGAAAGCAACAAATGAGATGCTTAATTACATGCGTGTCATCAAGTTCCAGGCATGGGAAGAACATTTCAACAAGCGAATTCAATCTTTCCGTGAATCAGAGTATGGATGGCTATCCAAGTTCATGTATTCAATATCAGGCAATATGATTGTGCTGTGGAGCACTCCACTAATGATATCTACACTCACATTTGGGAGTGCAATTTTGTTTGGGGTTTCACTCGATGCAGGAACAGTTTTTACCGCGACCTCGCTTTTTAAGATGTTGCAGGAACCAATCAGGACCTTTCCACAATCAATGATCTCACTTTCGCAAGCAATGATCTCACTGGGGAGGTTGGATAGATTTATGATGAGTAAGGAATTGATTGCTGAGTCAGTGGAGAGAGTGGAAGGTTGTGATGGTAGAACTGCGGTGGAGGTGAAAGATGGAGTTTTTGGCTGGGATGATGAAGGTGGAGAAGAAGTGGTGAAAAGTTTAAATTTTGAGATAAAAAAAGGGGAACTTGCAGCTATAGTTGGGACCGTTGGATCAGGGAAGTCTTCTCTACTGGCATCAATTCTTGGTGAGATGCACAAAATATCAGGAAGGGTATGAAATTTCATACTGTACCTTATGTCTGAACAAGTCTCATGTGCATGATTCTGCTCGATTGTTGTACTCTTTTGTTATGTCATATGTTCTTGTTTTACCTTCCTAGTGTTTATTTCTTAGACAGGATTTGGTCAGAGATCCATCCTGATTGATTAGACATAAGCATTCAAACAATTAGAAAGGTCATACATAATTTTTTTTTCTTAACCTGTTGACATGATGGTTGTGACTAACAGGGTATTTATAGCCAGATGGAGTCTCTAGTATAAGGTGTTCGTGTCTGTTGCACATTATATTTGCTTCTGGTCCATAGATCAGCCATTGACAATGTAGATTAATTTGAAATGAAACCAAATAGTGTCGGGCAACAGATTATACTAAAAATTTTTGGTTCACTTTCTATTTCTTATTCAAGAGTGCCATAGCTGCATAAAACTCAACCCCGATGAAAATTACAGCCATCTTTTTATTTGCTGCATTTGTTCGGACTTTCAATTTAGATTTGGAAAGGGGGACGCATCTATTAAATCAGAAGCTAGCCTGTCTTTCTCATGGCCCAACCCCAATCTTCTCAGCCTTCCTTTTCTTATTGCAGCAACTCTTGCTTTTATGGACCACTCCTTATTGGCAGAATGAATTTGCTCTTGCCCAGACCATTTTAGTTGGTTTTCCCTCATTGCATCCTTGGTGGGAGCTTCCTTAAGATCCTTGGTGTACCTGACTCATTAATTATTTGCACTATATGGTATAGGGAAATGTCTGTTGCGTTATGCACTTCAATATTGGCTTTCTTCATTGGACACTAGGACTTTATTAATTTTTTAGGTACTTTTAATACACACGTATCTTTAAATTGCGAACTCCCTAACTCTAAATCCTAATCATTAAATTTACTAGATGAAACCTTTAGAGATTGGATTATTTGATCATTTAATAGACATCTATTCTTCTCTTTGTAACAGGTAAGAGTTTATGGGACCACAGCCTATGTTGCACAAACATCGTGGATTCAAAATGGGACAATTCAAGAGAACATCCTATGTGGTTTGCCTATGAACAGAGACAGATACAAGGAAGTTATCAAGGTCTGTTGCTTGGAGAAAGACTTGGAAATGATGGAGTACGGAGATCAGACTGAAATTGGAGAACGTGGCATCAACCTCAGTGGCGGCCAGAAGCAGCGGATCCAACTTGCCAGAGCTGTTTTTCAGGATTGTGATATCTATCTTCTTGATGATGTATTTAGTGCCGTTGATGCCCATACTGGGTCAGATATATTCAAGGTGACAACCTCTTAGCCACATATGAATGTGCTTTATATGCTGCAATATCCTAATGCCTTCATATGTTGTGCTGTTTGCTCAAATATTTCTGCCATATTTGTGTTTGTATGCTGCTTATTATTTTTACTTTTTGAGAATCTATTAAAGAAGCATTAGCAATAGAAGATATTGGCATATATCATTCCCATACTTCATTAAAATTACTATATCAAAATTTATTGTTATAACTACTTGAAGTTAGGCAGGTTTTAAATATTCCAGAACCATTTGTTGCTTCTTATCTATTATTAAATGTGGCTTAGGTTATTTTTTCCATGCTCTTTCACAGGAATGTGTGAGGGGCATCCTCAAAGATAAAACGATTTTACTTGTCACCCACCAAGTTGACTTCTTGCGTAATGTTGATCTGATCTTAGTAAGTACAATTTTGCTTGTCTCAATCCCCGTATTTATCTTTATTTATTTGCATAATGTATATATGTAACAATTTTACCTCTCAAAACCAGGTTATGCGAGATGGGATGATTGTGCAATCCGGAAAATACAATGATATACTAGAATCAGGAATGGATTTCAAAGCGCTAGTGACCGCCCATGAAACTTCCATGGAACTGGTAGAAGCAGGAACCACCTCACATGGCCAAGGTTCCCCAAAACCACCAAAATCTCCTCAAACATCTTCTAACCATGGGGAAGCAAAGGGTCAGGACCGATCTCAAGAACAATCCGAGTCTGAAAGGGGAACTTCTAAGCTCATCAAAGAAGAGGAGCGAGAAACTGGGAGAGTCAGCTTACATGTTTACAAAGTATATCTCACAGAGGCTTTTGGTTGGTGGGGTCTGGTGGCGGTGTTTCTGGCTTCTTTGTTGTGGCAAGGGTCTCAAATGGCCAGTGATTACTGGTTGGCGTATGAAACTTCCGGAGTGTCATTCAACCCTTCTCTGTTCATACAAATCTATGCCATTATTACAGCTGTTTCACTTGTTTTGATACTGATAAGAACCACTTTTGTTACCCTCGTGGGCCTCAAGACTTCTCAAATCTTCTTTAGGCAAATTCTTCACAGTATCCTTCATGCTCCTATGTCATTCTTTGACACTACACCTTCGGGAAGAATTCTGAGTCGGGTAAAAACTTGGACACCAAAATAGGATACTTATTTTTGCATTAAAATATCATTTTGTCTAATGAAAATACACAATTCTCATCACGTATTAACTGCAATGTTGTTGATGCGAATTAATTAGTTTTAGTGGTATCTAAGCTGAGGACTTAAATACCATTTTAATCTATTTGTGCAGGCATCAACTGATCAGAGCAACATTGATGTCTTCCTCCCCCTTGTCATGAATCTTACTCTTGCAATGTATATGACACTGGTGGGCATCATCATCATCACCTGTCAATATGCTTGGCCAACGGTGTTCCTTTTAATTCCACTTGGTTGGCTGAATTACTGGTACAGGGTATGGGCATTAATTGTACTGCTGAATTTTCTCTTTTCTTGTTATTGGTCTTCCCTTTTTCTTTATTTTTGGTTTTATAGTCTCTCTGTAAAAAGATTACAATCAGTTTCCTGGGTGAGGGCCTAGCATTTCTCCAATAGCCTGGGCGGCCACCCACATCATGGCTAGGTGAGGTTGCCTTGGCTTTTTTTGGCTGCTGCTATTTGTAAGGTGGCTGCCACAATTACACTGATTCCATTAATTTTGTTGAAGAATTAATGCCGAGGCCAACTCTGTTATATTTTTGCCCAATTCCCTATAGAATTTTTGATTGAAGTGGGTGTCATTTTTTAGATCAATGCTCGTGTGTATCATTACTTAGTTTTTGTAATATATTTTTTCTTTTGGGTTGCAGGGATATTACCTTGCAACATCTCGTGAATTGACTCGACTTGATTCAATTACAAAAGCGCCTGTCATTCATCACTTCTCAGAAAGCATCTCTGGGGTCATGACTATCCGCTGTTTTGGGAAGCAGGAAAGTTTTGTTCAGGAAAATATCAACCGAGTGAATGCAAATGTACGCATGGATTTCCACAATAATGGATCCAATGAATGGTTGGGGTTTCGTTTGGAACTGATTGGAAGCTGCATCCTCTGCATTTCCACAATGTTCATGATTGTGTTACCTAGCAGCATCATAAAGCCTGGTATGTATATAGTAAGGTGATTGTAACTTACTTCCCTGTCAAACACTTGCATTGATTGTCAACCGAACAGCACGCATTTTCCAGTCTTGCACATAAAAAAGAAACTCAAAAGCGACGGGAGAAGTTAATCTATTCTCAATTTGATAATGTAATATGACTGGGATTATATTATATTTGTATTTTTTGATCATTGTCTTTCTGGTTTTTAATTAAATGATATTGAAATGCTATTTTGTGACTCTTGTAGTTCCCGACTAGAATAAAGGTTGTTAATTCAGCACATCATGTGAAGATTTCATGCGATGTCAACGAGTTTTCCTTTCTTTTTTTAACCCCTTCTCCCCCCTTATGTTTCTGGATTTTAATTCTAGGAATCTGATTTATATTTTATTCTTCAGAGAATGTTGGATTGTCTCTCTCATACGGTTTGTCCCTGAATAGTGTGCTGTTCTGGACCATATATATGAGTTGCTTTGTGGAAAATAGAATGGTTTCTGTTGAGAGGATTAAACAGTTTTCGAACATACCATCAGAAGCAGAATGGGAGAAGAAAGATTGTCTGCCTTCACCAAATTGGCCCACCCATGGCAACGTTGAGCTCAAGGATTTGCAGGTAACTAGCCATAAGTATTCTGATCACACATTGTGACATTGGCTTAGAAGGCATACATTCCCGCAAATCATAATGACATAATAACAGTTATCAAACACTGGACTAGATTAACACGCCTAGTGATGATTGCTGACTACATTGTATGGTGTGAAATTTGAACAAAACACTAAGCATGCCTCTTTAATTTCCACTGGCTCTAAACACATAATCTGTTATAAACAAAATCACAAGCAAAATAATAACGCAACGAAATAGAAAAATAGAACACAAAGATTTACGTGGTTCGGCTCAACAAGCAAGCCGACATCCACAAACAAAACACGTCAAAATTTCACTATTGAAAGGTTGGAGATTACGTTTTCAGAACAAATCAAAGATAAAACTAGATATCTGCTCTATTTCAATAATAAAATATTTATTGGATTTAACAAAATAGAGCAATATCAATTTATCACATACAAAGAAAATTCTTGTACCGTCGTCAATGACCAACCACTAACTCACTGGAGAAGACGTCCTTTTTATCTAGTTTCTGGACTAAGGAATTTAATTCCTTCACAAAGTCTTTATGTTGAGGAGGTCTCACGTGTAGGACAAAAAACCAAAGACTCCTTGAAGGCCGAGTTTAAATAACAAAAGTCCATGTTGGACTAAACTCCACTAAAATAATAAAACCAAGATAATCCTAATTAAAGTCAAACTTGTCTATCAAGGGCTCCAATGAAAACTTATGTGTTCAATTAGAGTCCATATAAAAAACAATTGACTTGAATACAAGTCATCACAACAAATCTCCACCTTGACTTGTATTCCATCTATCCATCCAACCAATGTGAACTTGATCGCTACTTTCGTCAAATACCCCGAAGGGTACACTCAAATAGTGTAGACACCAATCAAGTCCAAGCAATGCTTGAACTTAAACACTGGTACCGGCTTAGTAAACATATTTGTTGGGTTCTCCGCTGTAGCAACTTTTTTCACTGTGACAATACTTTGAGCCATAACTTCACGAAAGAAGTGATACCTAACATCAATGTGCTTGATCCTTTCATGATATATCTAATTTTTGGTCAAATGTATTACACTTTGACTATTACAAAACACAGTAGTTACCTTTTTTTCCAAGCCCAAATCACAGACCAAACCTCTTAACCAAATTGCTTCTTTAACTGTCTCTGATATTGTCATGTATTCTGCCTCTGTGGTAGACAAAGCAACTGTAGACTGTAGGATCGCCCTCCAACTTACAGTGTACCCAAATAAAGTAAAAATATAACCTGTCAGAGATCTCCTTTTTTCTAGATCAGTCGCATAATCTGAATCAACAAAATCAACAACTGTAGAATCGATGTCATCTCTTCTACCAAATACTAAGCCAACATCTGTAGTGCCTCTCAAATAACGAAGTATCCATTTCACAGACTGCCAATGAACCTTCTCAGAATTAGCCATGTAACGGCTAACCACACTGACTGCCTGTGAAATATTTAGACGAGTACAAACCATAGCATACATGATGCTTCCAACTGCACTAGAATAAGGAATACGAGACATAAATTGCTCATTATTCTCACTCTGTGGTGATAAAGCTGCTGAAAGCCTAAAGTGAGCGGCAAGTGGAGTACTCACGGGCTTTGAATTCTACATCCCAAACCGTTCAATAACTTTCTCAATATATTTCTTTTGAGATAAATATAACATACCTGCTCTTCTATCCCTGTGAATCTCCATACCCAAAATTTTCTTTGCAGCACCCAAATCTTTCATCTTAAATTCTGAACTCAACTGTTTCTTCAACCTGCCAATCTCTAACATACTCTTAGCAGCAATAAGCATGTCATTTAGATAAAGCAATAAATATATCAAAGAACCATTTGACAACTGTCTGTGATACACACAATTATCATAATTACTTTTAGAGTAATCATGATCTACTATAAAGGTGTCAAAACGTTTGTACCACTGCCTTGGAGACTGTTTTAAACCATATAATGATTTCTTCAACAAGCAAACATGATCTTCTTTACCTTGAACAATAAATCCCTCTGGTTGATGCATGTAGATAGTTTTCTCTAGCTCACCATGTAGAAAAGCTGTCTTTACATCAAGTTGTTCAAGCTCAAGATTGAGTGAAGCAACCATGACAAGCAATACACGAATAGAGCTATATTTTACCACTGGTGAGAAAACTTCATTGAAGTCCACACCCTCTCTCTGATTGTAGCCCTTTGTAACTAACCGTGCCTTGTACCTTGCAGATTCAACCCCTGGGATTCCCTATTTTTTATTGAAGATCCATTTGCAGCCAACAATTTTCATGCCCTTAGGCAACTTCATTAATTCCCAAGTCTGGTTCTTATGAAGAGATTCAATTTTCTCAGCCATAGCAACAACCCAATGTGCATACTCTTTACTTGTGACAACTTCTAAATATGTGGAAGGCTTTTGAACTCCAAATTTCTCTACTATAGTCAGTGCATAAGCCACCAAGTCTGCATACCCATATTTTTGAGGGGGTCTAATTTGCCTCCTCTCCCTACCTGTTGCAATACTATACTTCTGTTGCTCCTGTGGATCATCACCTGAACTAGAAGCTGGCAAATCTAAAATAGATTGAACTGGAGTACTTTCAAGTACATTCTGTGAAGCTTCTACCTGTAGCTCCACCTCCTTGCTATAATCTTGTTCTTTCCTTGTAGAAACTACAAATTCCTTTCTCGGATGAAACATGAAAGATTCATCAAATACAACATCCCTACTGACTATAAACTTAGGTGATTTAGGATCAGAACACCACAATCTATATCCTTTCACACCATTAGCATAACCAATAAATATGCACTTCTTAGCCCTAGGCTAAAATTTACCATCATTCACATGACAATAAGCAGTGTAACCATATATTTTTAAATTAGAATAATCAGCAGGAGTACCAGACCATACCTTATGTGGAGTCTTCAACTCAATAGCAGTGGATGGAGAATGATTAACCAAATAACAAACAGTGCTGACAGTCTCAGCCCAAAATTTTTTGTACAATCTTGCATTGGAGAGCATACAACGTGCTCTCTCCAAAAGAGTTTTGTTCATCATCTCTGCAACCCCATTTTGCTATGGAGTAGACCGGACAGTACGATGTCTAATAATGCCTTCATCTTTACAAAACTCATTAAATTCACCTCCACAAAATTTCAAACCATTATCTGTTCTGAGACGCTTGACTTTCTTGCTTGTCTGTTTCTCAATCAAAGTTTTTTATTGCTTGAAAGTCCCAAAAACATCACTCTTGCGTTTCAGAAAATATACTCAAACTCTTGCGTTTCAAAAAATATACCCAAACCTTTCTTGAATAATCATCAATAAAGGTCAAAAGGAACTGAGCATCACCCTTAGATGGAACTTGAGAAGGACCCCAAAAGTCTGAATGAATATAATCAACTGTACCTTTAGTCCTGTGAATAGATGTACTGAACTTGACTCTGCACTGTTTCCCAAAGACACAATGCTCACAAAAATCAAGTTTTCCAATTTCTTGTTTGCCAAGCAAACCCTGTTTACACAAAACTTCCATGCCCCTCTCGCTCATGTGACCCAAACGCATATGTCATAATTGGGTAGTATCTGAATCTGGAATCTTGAATTTTTGAAGATTACACACCAGCTGTACCAATCACAGTATCACCATGAAGAACATAGAGACCATTAATCTTTTTACCTTTCATCACAACTAGGGAACCTCTGCAGACTTTCATAACTCCACCTTCAACAGAAAACCTGCAACCAATGGAATCTAAAGTACCCAAGGAAATCAAATTCTTCTTTAATTCTGGAATATGTCGTACATCTGTCAAAGTCCTCACAACCCCATTATGTATCTTAATTCGGATAGTACCTATTCCAACAGTCTTGCAAGCAACATTATTTTCCATCAAGACTAAACCACCATTGACTGACTCATAGGTGGTAAACCAGTCCCTATTAGGGCACATATGATAGAAACAACCCGAATTAAGAATCAATTCATCATTAAAACGTCTATCAGAGACTGTAAGGACATTATCTGAACCATCAGATGTATTTTCTGCAACACCAGCTACACTAGAGGAATTGAAAGGATTTGAATTTTTTTGTCCCCCTTTATTTTTCAACTTAAAACAATCACGCTTATAATGACCAATTTTATGACAATAAAAACATTCAACATTATTCTGTTTCTTCCTAGACTGTAATCGATATCCAACTTTTCTTTTTCCTTTATCTGAATTTTTTTCAATGGATCGACCTCTATTATTATTAGAGGAATTATCATGACGACCCTTCACAAATAAACCCTCGGTTTGAGTATTACTGCCCTTACTATTCAATTTAGTACACAACTCCTTAGAATTCAAAGAAGATTTCACATCAACTAAAGAGATTGAGTCTCTCCCATACAACATCGAATTAACAAAATTATCAAACGAATCAGGCAGCGAGCATAACACAATCAGGACTTGATCTTCATCCCCAATTTTAATATCAATATTTTTCAAGTCAATAATAATTTTGTTAAATTCATCAAGATGTTCATTAATGGGCGTACCTTCTTTCATCTTGAGTGTGTACAACCGTTGCTTCAGATACAAGCGGTTGGCGAGAGACTTCTTCATATATAAACTCTCCAACTTTTTTCATAATCCTTTGGCTTTGTCTTCATCGATAATCTCACGAAGAACTTCATCAGCAAGAGACGACTGAATTGCACTGTGTGCTTTTTCTTCAATATCAACAACTTTAGTTTGATCTGTCTCGTTGGATAAAGTTCCATCAATGGCCTTTGCCAAACCCTGCTGACGAAGCAATGCCTTCATCTTGATTTGCCATAAATTGAAATTTTTCTGACCATCAAATTTTTCTATCTCGAATTTTGTGGTAGCTATCCCGAAACCAATAGCTCTGATACTAATTTTTTATAAACAAAACTACAAACAAAATAATAACGCAACGAAATAGAAAAATAGAACACAAAGATTTACGTGGTTTGACTCAACAAGCAAGCCTACATCCACGAACGAAACACAACGTTAAAATTTCACTATTGAAAGGTTGGAGATTACAACGTTCTCAGAACAAATCAAAGAGAAAACTAGATATCTGCTCTATTCTAATAATAAAATATTTATTGGATTTAACAAAATAGAGCAATATCAATTTATCACACATAAAGAAAACTCTTGTACCGTCGTCAATGGCCAACCACTAACTCACTGGAGAAGACGTCCTTTTTATCTAGCTTTTGAACTAAGGAATTTGATTCCTTCACAAAGTCTTTATGCTGAGGAGGTCTCACGTGTAGGACAAAAAATCAAAGACTCCTTGAAGGCTTTGAGTTTAAATAACAAAAGTTTATGTTGGACTAAACTCCACTAAAAAAATAAAACCAAGATAATCCTAATTAAGGTCAAACTTGTCTATCAAAGACTCCAATAAAAACTCATGTAACTTGAATACAAGTCATCACAACATAATCTGATAGAGAAGGTGATCAGGTGAGCGATGTTAATCTATCTTATACTTTCCCTGTGTCGGGCTTTAACACCTTTTTAATTGCATGCTCAAAACTTAAGTTTATTGATATAGTTGTAGCATATTATGTATTTAATATAACTCGATACAACATTTCAGTAGCATTTATAAGAGTAAACTTTTCTCTGGCACGTTCCTGATGAAATTGTGTCTTCATTGATCTGAGTTGAGCTAAAATGTTTTCCCTTCGGGAATATATGGACTTTTTTTGACAAACATGTGAATATTTGATTGACAGGTTAGATATCGTCCAAACACTCCGCTAGTGCTTAAAGGCATTACTCTCAACATTCAAGGGGGTGAGAAGATTGGTGTGGTTGGCCGCACAGGCGGTGGAAAATCAACTTTAATCCAGGTTTTCTTCAGGTTGGTGGAACCTTCAGGAGGAAAGATAATCATTGATGGCATTGACATTTCTATGCTAGGGCTTCATGATCTCAGGTCCCGCTTTGGGATCATTCCTCAAGAACCTGTCCTTTTTGAAGGAACCGTGAGAAGCAACATTGACCCTATTGGGCAGTATTCAGATGAAGAGATATGGAAGGTAAATGTGACATTCCTGTTCATTTGAATCTATAATGTAATGGGTTGGCTGGGACCTGAAAAGAATAATCCCTACTCCATATACACTTGTACTGTAGATCTTCTCATGCTTTAGTGGGCTCTGTTTCTGTCCGTGTGATCCATATTACAGCTATTATACTTCCATATTGTCTACTTTTTTTTATGAGAACTGCAATTGTTACTTTGTTTCCTTTATCTGCCTCCCCGCCAAAGAAAAAGGGGAGTTTGTTTAATATTGATTTGCAATTGACGGCCAGTTAATGAAATCCAAAGCCAGTGTCTCAATTCAGGCTTGGCCTATATGTATGGCCTCATTGATGCATATTAAGTACCACACCATTTTAAGATTTTACAATGGTTTATCTGATGCGAGAACTTATCCTGTAGAGCCTTGAACGCTGCCAACTTAAGGATGTGGTGGCTGGGAAACCTGGGAAACTTGATTCTTCAGGTACATAATTTATTCATTTCTTCTACCAAATCCTAACTTTTCAAGTTCACGTAATTTTTTTTTTAATGTTGTGTTTGGTGAACTTGCTTAGTTGTTGATAGTGGAGACAATTGGAGTGTGGGGCAGAGGCAGCTTCTTTGCTTGGGACGGGTAATGCTAAAGCGCAGCCGCATCTTGTTCATGGATGAGGCAACTGCTTCTGTGGATTCACAGACGGATGGTGTAATTCAGAAGATTATTCGGGAGGACTTTTCAGCCTGTACGATCATCAGCATTGCTCATAGAATACCAACAGTCATGGACTGCGACAGGGTTCTAGTTGTAGATGCAGGTGTGTGCTTCTTTCTCTTGTTTTTACACCCTTACCCTTAAAATTGATGCCAATGGTAAAACGTAAGCTTGACACATTTTTCAAGATGCGTAGCGTAGGGGGCAAGCATTGAGCTTCACATTTTGTGGGAATTGTCTGATGAATCTACCTCTAGTGAAATTACTCTGGCAGCTAATGTCCCTTTTCTCTCTTCAACAGGATGGGCAAGAGAATTTGACAAACCATCTAGCTTGCTTGAGAGGCCCTCACTCTTTGGGGCTTTAGTTCAGGAATACGCCAACCGCTCATCTGGACTGTAACAAACCATTCTTGTCTCTATGATGCTTGCTGTGGATTTGTGGCAGCATATTTTGGCTTGGCTAACCTTCCTCGGGACGACCAGTGATGGCAGAGACTGTGGATTCAGTTCACCAGCATCATCCGATAATCAGCATGGACAATTGATATCAACCTTAATGATATAGGTGAACTACAGTTTTGATAGTTTTATTATGCTCTGTCCCATTCTGAAACTCTGGATTCTCTATACTTTCTACTCAGTTAATGTTCCTCGTTACCTTTTTGTGTGTTCTGATGATGATGTAAAATATAGTTTCAGTTTAGTTGAAACCTTGTGGCTTGAGGTCAATTTTACTGGAAAAATTAACTAGTCCGTGTTGAAGCTCGTTAAAATTTTGAATACTAGACTCGGGTTAATTACAAGGGAATCTGACAACGGTAAGATACTGCTGCCTTTCTTTGTCAAATGAAATTGTGAAACGTGTGAATTTTTTATTTTTATTATTTTTTAGGAAAAATTTCATCCACACCCTCCTAGTTACGTCTAAATTTAATGACACTCCCTTCCGATTCTGAAAATTCATTGCACTCCCTTCTGGTTTATACTTTCACATCAAAGACACCCCCTTTAATGTATTTTTTAACTACGCCAATACAAAAATTAACGGTTTGTCTCTAAATTTTTTGAAAATGTCAAAAATACCTTTTTTTATATAAATGTACTAAAATATCTTTAACTTTTTTTTCACTATATATACCATACATTTTGTTGTTGTTGAATGTTAAAAACGATCTAGTATTGTTGGAAAACATAAGAGATTGAAGTCAGACATTCTTTTTCAATTCGTTCTCTTCAGTGATCAATCAGTACTTAAGTTGGTTAAAAAAAAATTATTTTTTTTCTTGCAAATTTGTAATGTTTTTCATGCAATTTCTTTAAAAAATTTTAATGCAATTTTTTAAAATTTTTTTTAAAAATTTTGTTTCATGCATATAGTTTTAATTTTTTTCATGCATTTTTTTTTTTATTTTTTTCATGGAGATATTTTTAATTTTTTCTTGTAAGATTTTTAAATTTTTTCATGAATTTTTTTTTTATATTTTGTTCATGCACATTTTTTAAAATCTTTTTCTTCCATTTTATTATATCAATATGTTGTGATGTATTATTATAAGATTGATGTCTTCTTTAACTGTTGATGGAGGCAAAGACATAGGAGAAAAGGAGTTTGACATAGACATGATTTCAATCATTATATTATCCCAATAAATTTTTATTATTTTAAAGCATTGCATGATAACTTTTTTTATAATATTAGTAATCATATTATCACTCATTTGATTACATAATCGAGTTTTTTTTTTATAATTTTTGTAGTTAAAAATAATTTTTTTATAATAAAAATTACAATCGATAAAGTCTATGTTAAAATCTCATATATTTCTAACTTTCCAGTTATCATCTGTTCTCCACAACGTCACCTATCCACTCTTCACACCTTACTATTCATATATAAAATTTAAATATTAGTTGATAAAATTTAATAATAATTGAATAAATTGAGTCTTAATTTGATAAATTTAAATATTAATTTGGTGTTAATTTTATTTTATTTAGTATTGATTTGATAAAATTTAATATTAATTAAATAAATTTAAATGTTGCTTTAATGAAATTGAATGTTTATTTGGTATTAAATTAAATAACTGATATTAATTTGATAATGGTAATATGTTAAATTAATGGAATTTAATATTTTATTTAATATATTAAATTTTAATTTAATAAAATTAATGTCAATTTGACATTGACTTGATGAAATTAAATAATAATTTAAAGTTAAATTAAAGAAATAATATTAATTTGATGAAATAAAATATTAAATTAATATGATTAAATGCTAATTTGATAAAATTAAATATTAATTTGTGTTGATTTGATGAGATGAAATGTTAATTTAATTTAAATTAAATAAATGACATTAATTTGATAAAATTAAATATTAAATTAATGAACTTAAAAGTTAATATAATAGAACTAAAAGGGAGTGCATTAAAATTTCAGAATCGTAAGGGAGTATTATTAAAGATAGGTCTATTTATAAGGGATGTAGATAAAATTTATCCTATAAAATATTTAGGGGTATTTTTATAAATTAACAATTATCATTAACACCGTAACCTGACAAACACTGACAGAGGGTGACAGTAAAATTTCATAGGGGAAATCATTAAATTTAAACGTAATTACAGGGGGTGTGGATGAAATTTTTTTAAATTTTGAAGCTTTAAATTTTATTATTTTAATGAATATTTTTGTAATTTTTATGAATTATTTTATAACAATAAAAAATTATAATTTTTATGGATGATTTATCATTTTTATAATACTTTTTTAATCACTTTTATGGATCCATCATATATAATACAAAAAATAATAAAAATAATTACTATAATAATGATAAAAACTGTCACACAAATTATAAATAACATTATGGTACTGTAGACTTGTCCCCTAGTGTTATTAGAGTTGTCCCCTATTGTTATTAGGTTAACTATATAGAATGAACGAGTAGACTACTTGTCTCATTCAATTAATCTTACCACCCATTCCTTGACTTTGGCTACTATATTGTTTGTCTCATTCAGTTAAGGTAGCAGGATGCTGATTATTGATCGATTCATTCGTTTCTTCTTTAATAAGGCATTGATTACTGAGCAGTGAGGTGGTCTAGTTGCGTAACAGTCGAATTTTTTTATTTTGTGGTTGAAAATTCGATTCTTAAAATTCATATTAAAATTCGGTGATTGACCACTATGTTAATTTGAGAAGAATAACGGACACAGGTAAGACCCTTATAATTTCACCAATGTCTATCGAAATGGTCTCTACATGCTCCCTTTTGCTCTCTATTCCTTTTTTCAATAGCCAAAAAACAAAGAAAGAGACACTTATTGAACAACATTTTGGTACGGTAGACACTAAACAACTCCTAATTTATAAATATTTACGAGCAATCACAATATTTTATGTTCAGTCATATATTTTATAATTAATCATAAAATATTACTATGGATTATAAATAATATAATTTAATTTCTAATCATAATCATAAAAAAGGGGATCTCGGTACATACTCATTTTTTCACGCCATGAACAAAATTTTCTAACCACTTCGTGTTTTTATTGGCACGTGGACTCAACACTTTCTCCTTTTAAACAAGTAGACTGACCATAATTATAATAATAATAATTAACTAACTTGACTTTACACATCATTTTATGGCAGATGATGTTGTTTTATATATATACTAGTTATATCTTGTGTCTGAAGACATAAAATAATAAAAAATAAAAAATAAAAAATATATTTGTATTCATTTAAAATTAAATTACAAACATAAAAAAAAGATAAAAGAATTTAAACATCGGTTTGTAGTGGGGGCAAAGATGGTGGGCAACAGTGGTGGTGGTAGGAGATGATGATGGTTGTGGTGGGTGACAATGACAATGGTAGCGATGGTGGCAACGATGGTGGCGGCGACGACGGCTATGGTGGTGACGGCGATGGTGGTGGTGGTGGTAGTGGCGACGGCAGTGGTGATAGAGAGGGCGGATGTGGAGGTGGTAAAGATAGTGGTGGGGCGGTTTCAAATACTATTTTTTTTTAAAAGTATTTATGAAAAATAATTTCTAAAAATACTTTTAAAAAGTTACTCCAAACACACCTTAGGGGCCTATTTTTCCTATTAAATTTAGGTGTTAACAGTAGTAGTTAGATTAACTTTAAAGTTAGATTAACTTTAAAGTAAAATTTAAAACGATCGCAATCGCAAATAACAAAATCATTTTGTTTATCTTTTGAGATTTGAATTGTAAATTACTTTATTATATACTAGTTATTGTCTGTGCCTGAAAGTATATAGTAATAAAAAATAATAAATAATAAACATATTTGTATTTATATCTAAAATCAAATCACAAACATAACTAAGAGATAAATGAATTTAAGCATCGATTTTGTAGTGGAGGTGAGAGGTGGTGGGCAGTAGTGGTGGCGATAGGAAACAGTGATGGTTGTGGTGAGTGACGATAACCGTGGTGGTGGCAATAATGGTGGGCGTGGTGACGACAGCGGCAGCAGTGATGGTGGGGGTGGCGGTGATTGCAGTGGTGGGTTGGCGGTGACGGTGACGGTGATGGTGGCGGTGGTGGCGGGGATAATGGCGGTGGCAGTGGTGGTGGTGTGACAGTTTCAAACACTATTTTTAAAAAAAATATTTATGAGAAATAATTTCTGGAAGTACTTTTAAAAATTCACTCTAAACACACCCTTAAAGTTTTATTTTTTTTATTAAATTTAAGGTGTTAATATTAGCCGTTAGATTAATTTTAAAGTAAAATTTAAAACGATTAAAATCGCGAATAGCAAAAGTCATTTTGTTTATCTTTTTAAATTTGAATTGTAAGCTACTTTAATTTATATATATATATATATATATATATATATATATATAATTTAAAGGGATATTTAATTTAAATTATGTTTATTTCGATTAATTTTTATTTTAATTCGATTAAAAATAAATTATTCACATTAAAATAAAAATAATATTTATAAAAAATAAATTTATCGGGGCTCGGCCCAAAACAATTGTCATGATTGAAACTACAACTACTTACTAACTACTCTTGATCTATCCGTTGTCGTTTTATGTTTGGCCCAAGTTACCAACTTTCCATATCTCCTCGTTCTTTTTCTTTTGGCTGAGTCTCACATGCAGATACATAGATTCCGTGAATCATTTTTCTTATCTTTTTTTATTCTTTGGTATTCCACATATATAGAATCATTTCTTTATTCTGTTGGTTTTTGTCGGTCTTGGTGTGCTTCCAAGTCTCTTTGCTTGCTTGAATCTCCAAAGCACAGGAGCTTGACTTTGCTAGCTTTCTGTCTGTGTGTCCTCTTCAGAGCCCAGGTGAGTTTGTTTCTTTCAGTTACAGTTAGGCTGTTTTTTTTTTTGCATGTTTAGTTTATACAGTCCTCCTCTTTATGTACAAATCAAAAAATTCTAATCTACTTTTTATCTTTCTTCCGCTATTTGCAGCTCTCTTTATAGTTTTTTTGCTCATTTTGATTGCATTTGGTTTTTCATGGTCTTTCTTTTCCCTTTTCTTCTTCTTCTCTCTCTCTCTCTCTCTCTCTTCCTTTTGAAGAATGTGACCCTTTTTTAGAATTCAACAAAATAAAAGGAATGTATACAATTATATTCGGTTTGAGTTTCCGAGAAAGGAGGTGTGCTTTTGTATTTAGTCTATTTGGACCTAATGGCATCAAGATCATTGAGCTTTTATAACTTCCTTGTAATGCACTGATTGTTTACCTTCTGCGTCTGTGATTCTTGCTGTGGTGTTCAGTGAAGGTAAAGTTTTTTCTTCATGTTTAGCAATTTCATGGAATTTTAAAGATCAATTTTAATCTTTCAAGTTTTTCGTTTTATTACCTGTATGTCTTGATTTATACTTGAGGGCGGATCTCAGCGCAGCCGTAAGATTGTTTCATTGTGATCTAAATGCCACGGGTTAGAGTCGTGAAAACAGTTTGTAGAGCTAACGCTGCATAATCTAAACCCCGTCAAAACTCGACCCACAATGACAGGAGCTTTGTGCACTGGTTATGCCTTTTATGTCTTGATTTATACATTTTTTTTTTGTTAAACCCTTCCAGAAAGCTAGAGAATGGAGATTGGTGGACAAAGATAACTCTTGTTTGCTTCGGCTGAAGTTAATTTGTGAATATGTTTTCTGCTTCTTGGATCACATCCTTTTCTTGTTCAAGTCCTGTAATACAGGACAACAAAGTTTCACCCCTAGTTCAATGGCTACGATTCATCTTCCTCTCTCCAGGTCCCCAAAGGATCCTATTATCTTCTGTTGACATTACCTTCTTGCTTGCTCTCCTCGTGTTTTTGATTCCAAAGTTGTATTCCAGATTCTTCTCCAATAGTCGTCGCAATGCTGAGATTAAGAAGCCTTTCATTAGAAACAACAGAGCTCCTCTTAGAACTTCTCCATGGTTCAAGATCTCGCTGATTGTGACAGCTCTTCTTGCATTTATCTATACAGTTTTATGCTTTCTATCCTTTACCAGCTGCAATGGAAGCTAGTAGATGGACTATTTTGGCTGATTCAAGCAATCATTTATGTCGTAATTACAATCCTAATAGTCCATGAGAAGAGATTCGAAGCTGTTACACATCTGTTGTCCCTTCGAATATTGTGGGTTGCAAACTCTATCACCCTTGCTTCGTTCATTGCTTCAGGAATCATTCGTCTAATATCTTTTACAGATTCTGGTTTTGATTTTGAGACTGGATGATATAATCTCATTCATTAGTTTTGCTTTATCGATTCTACTTTTTGTTGTAGCCGTCAAAGGATCAACAGTGATTATGGTGAGAAGAGAGTCTGAATCAGGAATGGGTGGGGAAGCCAGATTGCATGAACCACTTTTGGACAAATCTAATGTCAGTGGATTTGCTTCAGCTTCTATTGTGTCGAGAGCCTTTTGGCTTTGGATGAATCCTCTACTGAGCAAAGGTTATAAGTCACCTCTCAAGATTGATGATATCCCAACCCTTTCACCGCAAGATAGAGCTGAAAGAATGTCAGAACTCTTTGAACTAAACTGGCCTAAGCCTCATGAGAAATCCAAGCACCCTGTTCGAACGACATTGCTTCGTTGTTTCTGGAAGGAGATTGCCTTCACTGCTTTCCTTGCAATTGTAAGACTTTGTGTCATGTATGTAGGGCCTACTCTCATTCAAAGTTTTGTTGATTTCACTTCTGGGATTAGGACCTCTCCTTATGAAGGGTACTACCTTGTATTGACTCTTTTGGTTGCCAAGTTTGTGGAAGTTTTGACCTCACACCAATTCAACTTTAATTCCCAGAAACTTGGAATGCTTATTCGAACCACGCTCATTACTTCTTTGTATCAGAAGGGCATGAGGCTATCATGCTCTGCTCGACAAGCTCATGGGGTTGGACAGATTGTAAATTACATGGCAGTGGATGCTCAGCAGCTCTCGGATATGATGCTCCAGCTACATGCCATATGGCTTATGCCACTACAAGTCACTGTCGCCTTAGCTATCCTATATGGTTACCTTGGTGCTTCAACGATCATAGCACTAATTGGACTCATTTTAGTTTTAGTGTTTGTCATGATGAGCACTCGACGAAACAACAGATTTCAGTTCAATATAATGGAAAATCGTGATTCAAGAATGAAAGCAACCAATGAGATGCTTAATTACATGCGTGTCATCAAGTTCCAGGCATGGGAAAAACATTTCAACCAGAGAATTCAATCTTTCCGTGCAGCAGAGTACAGGTGGCTATCCAAGTTCATGTACTCAATAGCAGGCAATTTAATTGTGATGTGGAGCACTCCACTACTTATATCTACTCTCACATTTGGGAGTGCAATTTTGTTTGGGGTTTCACTTGATGCGGGGACAGTATTTACGGCAACTTCAGTTTTTAAGATGCTGCAGGAACCAATCAGGACCTTCCCACAATCGATGATCTCACTTTCACAGGCAATGATTTCATTGGGGAGGTTGGATAGATTTATGATGAGTAAGGAATTGCTTGATGAGTCCATGGAGAGAGTGGAAGGTTGTGATGGTAGGCTTGCGGTGGAGGTGAAAGATGGGGTTTTTGTCTGGGATGATGAAGGAGGAGAAGTTGTGGTGAAAAATTTAAATTTTGAAATTAATAAAGGGGAACTTGCAGCTATAGTTGGGACTGTTGGATCAGGGAAGTCTTCTCTTCTGGCATCAATTCTTGGTGAGATGCACAAAATATCAGGAAGGGTATGAAACTTTCATACTGTACCTTCGGAGTTATGTCTGCACAAGTCTCATATGCATGATTCTTCTGCTTTGTAGTCCTCTTTTTTTTTCTTAATGTCATATGCGCAGTTTTTACCTTCCTAGTATGTGTTTCTTGGACGGGATTTAATTAAGGAGACCTAATCATTCAGACTACTAAAAAGGTCTTCCATTATTTTCCTTAACCTGTCAATAGAGGTAGTTGTAGCAGATGGAGTCTCTATTATAACTTGTTCGATTCTGTTGTAATTTCTTTTTGCTTCTGTTCCACAGATTAGGGCACCAGAATATGCTGTATTTTTGACTCATTGTCTGTTTCTTATTTACGAATGCTGCATCTGCATTGCACTGAACCCAATCTAAAGTACAGACATCTTTGTGTTAGCTGCATTGATTCATACTTTCCATTCACCTTTAAAGAGAATACATCTATTTTATCTTAATCTACCATGTCTTTCTCTTCTTCTTGCAACACTTATAGATCACTCCTTGATGGTGCAATCAATTTGCTGTGGGCCAGACCATTTTAGTTGGGTTTCCCTCATTCTGACCTTAGTGGGAGCTTCCCTTAGATTCTTTATGTACTTGAGTCACAGCTTTATTTCTAATAAGTGTGATAGGGAGATATCTGTTGTCTTATACACTTTAGCAAAGGCATTCTTGCTTGGATTGTAGAACTTAGCAATTTTTAGGCCCTTTATATATATATATGAACTAAAAAGTTCATCTTCTAAAGCTTAACCAATGAACTGAACAGTAAAAACAGTTATTGATTGGATGATTTGATCATTTAATAGACATCTATGCTTCTCTTTGTAACAGGTCAGAGTCTGTGGAACCACTGCCTATGTTGCACAAACATCATGGATTCAAAATGAGACAATTCAGGAGAACATCCTTTTTGGTTTGCCTATGAACAGAGAAAAATACATGGAAGTTATCAGGGTCTGCTGCTTGGAGAAAGACTTGGAAATGATGGAGTATGGAGACCAGACTGAAATTGGAGAGCGTGGTATCAACCTCAGTGGCGGACAGAAGCAGCGGATCCAACTTGCCCGAGCCGTTTATCAAGATTGTGATATCTACCTTCTTGATGACGTATTTAGTGCCGTTGATGCTCATACCGGGTCAGAGATATTCAAGGTGACTGCTACCTTAACCACATAATGATGTGCTTTGTTATATTCTGCAATATACCAATGTGTTTCTATGCTGAACTGCTTGTTCAAATATCCCTATCATATTTGTGTATGTGTGCTGCTTACAGTTTCTGCTTTTGGAAAATCTGTTGAAGAAGCAGGAGTGAGAGAAGATCTTTTTTTCTATTCTTTCTCACACTTACTGCAATTTTTTTAAATTCAGAACCATTTGGTGCTTTCAGCTGTTATAAATATGGCTTAGTGTTGTTTTTATTTATTCATTTTTTGCATTCTCTTTCGCAGGAATGTGTAAGGGGCGTCCTCAAGGATAAGACCATTTTACTTGTCACCCACCAAGTTGACTTCTTGTATAATGTTGATCTTATCTTAGTAAGAATGATTTTGTTTATCTGAATCCCCATGTTTAGCTTTATTTATTTGTCTATGATATATAACTATTTTACCTCTCAAAACCAGGTTATGCGAGACGGGATGATTGTGCAATCCGGAAAATACAATGATCTACAAGAGTCAGGCTTGGATTTCCAAGTGCTAGTAGAGGCCCACGAAACCTCCATGGAACTGGTAGAAGCAGGAACCACCTCACAAGGCAAATGTTCGACAAAACCACCAAAATCTCCTCAAGCAACTTCTCACCATGGGGAAGAGAAGGGTGAAGACAAATTTCGAGAACAATCCGAGTCTGAAAGGGGAAATTCGAAGCTCATCAAAGAAGAGGAGAGAGAAATTGGGAGAGTCAGTTTACATGTTTACAAACTGTATATCACAGAGGCTTTTGGTTGGTGGGGTGTGGTGGCAGTGTTTCTGGTTTCTCTCTTGTGGCAAGGGACTCTAATGGCCAGTGATTACTGGTTGGCATATGAAACTTCCGGAGTGTCATTCAACCCTTCTCTCTTCATTCAAATCTATGCCATTATTGCAGTTGTGTCGCTTGTGCTGATAATGATAAGATCCCTTTTTGTCACACTCATGGGCCTCAAGACTGCCCAAATCTTCTTCAGGCAAATCCTTCAAAGTATCCTGCATGCTCCTATGTCATTCTTTGACACTACACCTTCGGGAAGAATTCTAAGTCGGGTAAAAAGTTGGACACCAGAATAGGAAACTTTATTTGCATTAAGATATCATTTTGTTCTGTGATAATTATATTTATCATCACCTATTAACTGTCATATTGTTGAAGTGAAATAATTAGTTTGACTGGCTAAAGATGTCTAAGCTGATGACTTATATGCCTTTTAATCTACTTGTGTAGGCATCAACTGATCAGACCAACATTGATGTCCTCCTTCCCCTTTTTATGGGTGTTACTCTTGCAATGTACATCACACTACTCAGCATCATCATCATCACCTGTCAATATGCGTGGCCGATAGCATTCCTTTTAATTCCACTCGGTTGGCTGAATATCTGGTATCGGGTATGTGTATTGATTATACTGCTGATTTTTGTTCTTCTTGTTCTCTTTTTATTTGCTTTTGGTGTAATAAAATTATAATCTCTTTGGGAAAAGATAACCATCAATTGCCTGGATGAGTGCCTAGCATTTTTTGCAATAGCATGGGTTGCATGGGCATTTTGGGCTGCTGCAGTCGCCAAGGTGGTTGCCAAAATGACACTGATTCCACCAGTTCTGTCGAAGTACCACAATTTTGCGTGGCTGGTATTGAAAATGACTGGACCATACTGTGGAAATTCTTGGAAACTCGGTGTAGTCTATCTCCTTGTAGAATTTCTCATGTGGCCTGCAGAGCCATTTTATTATACTTTTTTTGGGTAAATGACAACCCATCCCCCAATATATGGGTCTATTCTCTGGCCATCCTTTGTATTTCACCATTGACACGGCGAACCCTTGTTTTATCAAAGTAGTAACAATAAGGCCCACTACTTAATCGAAAAAAGTGGCCTCAGAACTTGGATATATCATACTACATTATACATTGAGAGATGAACCAGCCACGGATCGAACCAGGGGGCTGCAAGTTTGCCAGGGTGGGGGAAAGAGAAAGGTGGCAGGTGCAGCATGGTTGGGGTGGGGTGGCTTCTGTAGGATGGGTTGTGTTTAGAGGGTGTCGCAATTTACCTTTTTTTAATTAAGGGGCATGCATATCACCATGTTTATAAAGGAAAAACTACTTCAGATTTTCCAGTATGTATTTTTTTCCTTTTCGTTTCAGGGATATTATCTTGCAACATCTCGTGAATTAACTCGACTTGATTCTATTACAAAAGCACCTGTCATTCATCACTTCTCCGAAAGCATATCTGGGGTTATGACAATCCGCTGTTTCAGAAAGCAGGAAAGCTTTTGCCAGGAAAATATTAACCGAGTGAATGCAAATGTGCGTATGGATTTCCACAATAATGGATCCAATGAATGGTTGGGGTTTCGTTTGGAACTAATTGGAAGCTTCATCCTCTGTATTTCTGCAATGTTCCTTATCTTGTTACCTAGCAGCATCATTAAGCCTGGTATGTATCTCCTAAGATGATTATTACGTACTTGCATGTCCAACGCTGGCAACGCATCTTTGATTGTCACCTAACAACACGGATTTCCTCTTAAGTTTCTGGATTTGCGTTCAGGAAACTGACTTTTTCTGTATTCTTCAGAGAATGTTGGATTATCTCTCTCATATGGTTTGTCCCTGAATAGCGTGCTGTTCTGGGCCAATTATATGAGTTGCTTTGTGGAAAATAAAATGGTTTCTGTTGAGAGGTTAAAACAGTTTTCAAACATACCATCAGAAGCAGAATGGGAGAAAAAAGATTGTCTGCCTTCTCCTAATTGGCCCACCCATGGCAATGTCGAGCTCAAAGATTTGCAGGTAACCAGACATAGATATTCGGATTACGTATTCTGGGATCATGACAACATTGAAACTTTGGTCAAACACTGCACTATGTCTTATCGTGCTTTAATGACGATTACTGTTACACAATATAGTATGAATTCTGAACAGAATACTGAGAATGCCTTGTTAATTAGCACTTGCTCTAAACACGTAAGTTTATAGAGAAGGGTGAATCAAATAATCTATCTTGACACCCACCCACCCACCCCCCCCCCCCCCCCCCCCCCAAAACAAAAAAAAGTTAGACTTTAACACCATTTTGAGCACCTGCTCAAAGCTTAAGCTAATATCTGTGGATGTAAGATGCATATGTGTCTAGCATACATCAATACAGCCGATTAATAGCATTTTTACGTGTAAACTGTTGTCTGGCATCTTCGTGATGAAATTGCATTTTCATTGATCCAAGTTGAGCTGAAATGTTGTCCCTTCTGGAGTATTTTGAATTCTTTTTCACAACCACTTAATAAATTTGACGAACAGGTTAGATATCGTCCAAACACTCCTCTAGTTCTGAAAGGTATTACTCTAAGCATTCGAGGGGGTGAGAAGATCGGTGTGGTGGGTCGTTCAGGCGGTGGAAAATCAACTTTAATCCAGGTGTTCTTTAGGTTGGTGGAGCCTGCTGGAGGAAAGATAATCATTGACGATGTTGACATTTCGCTGCTAGGGCTTCATGACCTCAGGTCTCGTTTTGGGAGCATTCCTCAAGAACCTGTCTTATTCGAAGGAACCGTGAGGAGCAACATTGACCCTATTGGACAGTATTCAGATGAACAGATATGGAAGGTAAATGTGCCCTTATTGTTCATTTGAGTAAACAAATGCAATAGATTTGCTTAAGTTTTTATTCTGGTTTATCTGATTTGAGAACTTATTCTGTAGAGCCTTGAACGCTGCCAACTTAAAGATGTAGTGGCTGCAAAACCGGGGAAACTTGATTCTTCTGGTACAATTCTCATTGCTTCTACACAAGGCTCAGTTGAAGCCTCCTTTACCAATTTTTTCCCTAGAGCTAGATAAGGTCAATTTTTAATGTTGTTTTTGTTGAAATCACTTAGTTGTGGATAGTGGAGACAATTGGAGCGTGGGGCAGAGGCAGCTTCTTTGCTTGGGACGTGTAATGCTAAAGCGCAGCCGGGTGTTATTCATGGATGAAGCAACTGCTTCTGTGGATTCACAGACGGATGGTGTAATTCAGAAGATTATCCGGGAGGACTTCTCAGCCTGTACAATCATCAGCATTGCTCATAGAATTCCAACAGTAATGGACTGTGACAGGGTTCTAGTTGTAGATGCAGGTGTGTACTTCTTTCTCTTGATTTTCCCTTACCTCACTCGAATACTATTACAAATGTGTTTGCAACTTTGGCAAGTCAGATTAATTCCGGCATTCATCTTTAGTTATTGTGACTTCATTACTGGTCGAGCTCTTTGTGCAAGTCCCCATGATATCAAATTCCAAAAAGCATGCAATGCACAAAAGGAGACTGATTATTTGTTTCGGGTTTTTAAGGTTTTCAAATTGAGGAAAAACTGGCCTCCTATATTCATTCTCTTCTCTACCTCACCCAAACCCTGGCTTTCTTGTGCATTCCTGAAAACTGGTTGGCTTATCCCCTTGCATGTTTCCAATTTCACACATTTACTAAGTATTTGTCTATTATACAACATCAAACATCATTTACTTACTCATCTCAGCATCTTCAACTCTTATTTCACTGAATTCATTTTGGCCATAAACCCAAAAACAAAGGGTGGGGAGGATATGAAAGGAAAACCAAGTACCTTAAGCTTCACACATCTTTCAAGATGCATAGACCATGCATTGAGCTTTTAGCCCCCCTTGTGATAGATGCACGGAATACCCTACATCGTTTGATTTCATTATTGATTTCTTCTTTTCTATCTCAAGGAGCTATAACATATCATTATTACGTGTAGATAGTCTACTACAAAGGTTACCACTGGCTAATGCCCCTTTTTTTTCTCTATTCAATAGGTTGGGCAAGAGAATTTGACAACCCATCCCGCTTGCTCGAGAGGCACTCACTCTTTGGGGCGTTGGTTAAGGAATACGCCAACCGTTCTTCCGGATTGTAAAAACCATTCTGGTTTCTATGATGCTAGATGTGGATTTATAGCAGCAAGTTTTGGCCAACATTCCTTAGGACAAACTGTGGTGGCAGATACTCTAGTTCACTTCAGCAGTATTCCATTGAACTTTAGTTATTGGTCATTTGATATTTAGTAGAAACCGAAGCATCTTTCTCGGCATTCTTGCATCAGAATTCTAATTTTTTCATTGTGCTCTTTCAAGAATCATATTTTTTTAATACGCTGTGAGTTGTCATGAATCTCATTTTCTCAGGAACCACAGCCATTTTTGCAGCATATCTTGAATGAGTAATCAATGACTCGATGGGTGTGAACAATTGGCATCTCTATGTAGCAAGGAGTAGAAATCAGGTCTTATGTATGAAGCTGGAGATTAATCTTCAGTGGGTTATTGTGAAAGTTAAAAAATAAATGTTCTTAGAACTCCATAATTGTAAATAATACTTAACAAATACAATATGGTTTCATTTTGAAACACTAAGGGCCTGGGTCATCCCCACTTGGCCCGACAGGGTGTTTGGGTTTATTTATGATTATTTCAACTAATCTTCTTTCTATTTCTATCAAAGACAAGTCATTCATGCCAGAATTAAGATATTTTCAGGAGAAATCTCTCGTTGCCTTTCCAAGGAGTTACCAAGATTCAAATTCAAGGATATCTGAATTTACAGTTCCTCTCTATTAACCAAATTCATCATTAAAAAATAATATAAAAGGACATTTTATGATGGCTCCTTTCTATTCTCAAACCCATTTTTTAACAACATGGTACAGTATTATCAAAATTCAATTAAAATGTTATTGGATTGGATTCAAAATATGTTTTTTTTTTTGGGAGGGGTTGTAAGTATCAAAATAGGTTTTTTTTGGGGTATGTTTTTTATTTAAATTCAAGATTCTTATCAACTAATTACATTGTTCAAACAATGTTATTGGCTCCTCAATTATATAGTGATGTAGATAGGGGAGTTGGCTCGTTTGACTATTTACACATAAACGAGTTTTAAAAAATGTTCAAACTTGACTTGTTTAATAGTCCCAGATATAGATAGTCTGTTTAAATAAAATTTGACACAAATTTGAGTAATATACAAATAATTATGTGCAAAAAATAGGTAAATACAAAAAATATATTTAAAAAAATAGGCATTTGGTTTCGAACCATATTTTTACCTTTTTATGTGATTGAGGGTGCAGAATATGAAGTTCTAATATCTTAGGAGGTAAACTGTGAATTTGAAGTTGTTTTAGGGTTCAAAGTGTTAATTCACTCAAAAAATATTAAAACTTCAATGGGCTGTCATTTATTAAAACGACCGGTTGTGCCTTTAGCATCAATGTTCTCCCTTAAACCCTAACCCTCTGCCCCCTTCGTCTTTCTTCTTCACCCAGAGAGAGAGAGAGAGAGAGAGAGAGATGGGGAGGTCGCGAAGGAAGTACAAGAAATCGAGACCGAAGGTACGAGTGGGACTTCCAAAGAAAAACCCTAATGTATTCAAACCAGCGTTTTCTCTTCCACCGAAACTCCGATCTCTCGTCGGCTCCTCTGAGATCAAATGGGACGACAAAGGCAGTGTGATTGAGAATTACAAGTCATTCGGCGTCGTTTCGAACCCTAATTTGCTCGGCATCCGTTCACGCACTACTCATATCATCCAAAGCGACTCTCTTCAAGTCCCAACTCCGTCCGACAACGCTCCCATCTCGGAGTTCGAGACCATCGATTCTGGCAGCGATCTCGAAGAAGACGGTCAGCCATCTCTTGTCTATTATGTCTGTTCCAATCTGCTTCCAAATTCCTAATATAAATTGTTCTTTTGTGTATTTATTCAAGACATGTCAAGCTTAAGTGGAGTTTGACTAAGATTTTTGACGAATTTGGTTTAATTTACATGTTAATCTGTTTATATTGCTTGAATTTGGTTTAATTTCTGTGTGGATTGCGAGGAAGTCGGAAGAAATGGAAAAAAAATGTCCCTTTATTATTGAATGATAAAGCAAAGGAATAAGGAACGAAAGTAGATAATTTTAGGTTTAAGACTTTTCTTTTGGGTTCCACCCTAGATTTCTCTTCTTATGTGTTCAAATTGTATGCTGGCGCTTTTTAAAGTATGCATCTCACACTCACTTTCGGCCAACTGCATCAGTCAATGCTCAGAGTCTCATCCACTTCGTCACTCTACAAACTTGCAAACACCACCTTCCCCAATCCCCAAGAGAATGAAGATTGTCACATGGCAGTTTCAATTGCTTGCTGTTCAAATCATGGTTCAAGTCATATCGGCCGAGACGGACGTCTCGGCCATGGCCGGTACGATAACGATACCCGCAACGAAAAAATCTTGAATCGAACCTAAATCGGTTTTGTCTCGGCTAAAATCGATACAACTCAGGCGAGACAGCGATTCGTCACCGATTCGAACTAATTCATTCCAATAGAATCAATTACGGGCAAACAAGCTTTCAAAATACAGACCAATAGAGAAAAAATGCCAAAAAAAGGCATGAGAGATGTGATAGAAGATTAACCCTAAATCAGCTCTTTTTTTTTTCTCCATAATATAAAAAGATGAAGAATTAGAATTTACACACATGCCTGTACAACATCCAGACCAAAAGCCCTTGTAATTATTGTTCTTTCACTTCCTCATCCTCTTCATCTTCATCTTCATCGCAGATGCAAAATCCCTAGGAGACGGAGTAACAGTAGCGGTAGGCGCTGCTACCGAACGATGTAGCAACCCTCTAGAAACCAAATCCAGACACTTTCCCCCTCTCTCTCGCGGTCGCTGGTGTTGCTCGTCGCCCCCCATCGTCTCTGTGTTCTCTCTCTCTCGATCAATGATGTTTGAGAGTTGAAGAGAAAGCCTGAGAGTTGAAGAGAGAGCATTTGGGTCAAAATACGTGAGGCTTAGGGCTTTTTTAGGAATGAGATCCTAAAATTTATTTCCCCCCCCTTCTTTTTGTTTTTTCGGTTTGGGTCTAATTTTTTTAATTATATAATTTTTAGTATTATCATATAATCTAATTAGAACTTAATTTCTTAAGTTTGTTTTTGTATATGTATTGATGATTTAATAATTAAATATACATAATGGAGAAAATACATATAATTTCTAATTAGATACATAATAAATAATTAAATGAAGAATTTCTTTATAAATTGATTTTCATTTTTAAAGCTATCAAGTTAACCATATATATACACTTATATTTTTTTATAATTATAATTTTTAAAAATTACTAATTAAATTATATTAATCCTGAATATAGATGATAATAAATATTTTTCGGTAGTATCCTTATTATTATTTTTTGCAATGATTAATGTGTTAAATAATGTCTTTTAGGGATATGATTCATTGATGATGATGTTTACATTTATTACAATTTTTTTTTAATTTTTTTGAGCCTTCTATATAGTGTTTTGGGCGTATTGGCCGATACCGATGTGTCTCAGTGGCTCCCGACTCAAGGGCCTATATCGTGACCTTGAACTATGGTTCAAATTGAACAGCAAACAAAAAAATTGAAAGACTTGGTGTTTTGAAACCTAGTTTTAATCCTTAATTTCAACATGTTTTAACATGAATTGTTTTGACCACCCTACCCCCCCCACCCCCCGCGCGGGAAAAAAAATAAAAATATAAAAAAGGGAAAAATAAAAGAAGAGAAAATGTTGAACAATGAACTGCTAAGAAGTCAGAAGGTTCAAAGAATAAGCATCAGCGGGTCATAATATCAGATATGTAGAAATAGAAATAATCCAAGACAGAGATGGCTATGAAAAAGCCTTGTATCATTTGGTGAATTGAGAATCAGAAGATTGTGAGAGGTTTCTACAAGTCATGCTATAAACTAAAAAAAAAAGGGAAAGACCAAAGAGGATCAAAAAAGATATAATAGGTATTATGATGATGAAAGAGAGAAATATAAAAGATTGTGGAATGAACGCATGTCAGACATATGATGGGCCAAAGGTTAAACAGGTTGCTGGCAGGAGGAGCTTCCTCTTACCTGATTAGGTACCAAGCACATCTAAAAATCCTTAAATACAAAAAAGTTATTAAGTTACTTATATATGTTTAGCTTGTAGTGATACCAACTCTCATTTATTAATAGTTGACCTGGATTCCAATAAGTTCTGAGATGTGTTGCATCATGCGCAACCTTGAAATGCAAATTTGCTTGTCCATCTTTGCGTAGTGTTAATGCCATTATATGTGGTTGGGTTGCAGATTTAAAATCAGCTCTTGGGAAGAAGCGAAGAGATGGGAAAACTGCACCTCTGCAACCATTGACAGTCATTCAACGCCTTCACATTGGTCGGCTTTTGGAGAAATATGGAGATGACTACCAGGTAGATGAGAAGCTTATGCTTTAGAAACTCTTATGATTTGTTGGGTTCATTGTTCCCTTCCTCACTAGTTCCTTTTGCAGGGCATGTTTATGGATACCAAACTAAACAAGATGCAACATTCGGTAGCTACTCTGGAGAAACTATGCAAAAGATATCACATGAACAAAGGAAGGAATCCTTTGATTTTGTCCAGTTAATCTTGATTAGTATGACCTGGGAATATGTCAAGACTCGGGAGGCTTTGATGTTGCATTCTTACATTTTTCTCAATTCTAATTTATCATATGATGAAATGAGCTTTTGAATAGTCACAGTTGTTTTACCCTTGTTAGTCTGGCATTGTATAATTTCTAGTTGCTTCAAATTCTCACTCGGGACAACATCTATATATGAACAATTCAAGGTTATGTGCCCTTAACCACTCCATCCCCTGGCTCCCAAAACACAAGGGGGGAAAAAGTCAGCTGTGAGTGTCTGAATGTGTTACCTGAAATTTTCTTCAAAACTTATTGTCCTCTGCCAGGAATCAGACAAGGAAGAATAAGAAGCACCTACACACCTGCACAGGTACCTACATGGTGTAGTGTTGGTCGCACATTCAGCATAGCATTCGGACTCATGTGCCTTCAAGAATCACGGTTGAGCCTGCTGCGTACGATTAGCCATCCTTGCAGCGGCAAAAGGATTAGACATCCCTTCTTTAATTATTCTTCAAAGGGGATCCTAATTATACAAAAAAGGGCACTGACACTACCTATGGTTTGAAAACAAACCCTCCCCCAAAAAAAAATAAAGAAAACAAACAAACTAAAGTTTAGGTTTGAATTAGCCGGACTTATTGTCTGTCCTCATTAAGGTGTCTGGGCTTGTGTTATTGGGGACGTATGTGTATACCTCCTTGAGTGATAAGCCTCTGCTTGTCCTCTTTCTAGTGTGTTTGAGAGTTAAAATCAATAACTTGCGGGATTGTAATAACGCCATAATTTTAGAAAGGAACACCACGAAGGGGCATCGACTTGGGCTATTGCAAATTGATTGATTGCTTAATTACACAGATAACCCAAAAAGAAAAAAAAAAACAACAATGAATAGGGTGGTATTTAGAAGGAGAAAGTAAATTGTGATGGGATACAATGATATTTGCAAAGATTAAGAATAGTATCTGTATTTTTAGACCATAAAGTCATGGTAATAAGTGAATATGGCTGATAATTGAGCAGATTATTTCAACTAGGTTTAGATAGAATTTGGTTTGTGTTTTTAATGAATTGAATTTAAATAATTTTTTTAATTTATTTATTAAATAAACTTAAAAGATTGGATACAAACTCGTAAAATTTAACTTCGCTCGAGCTCAACTAAACTCATTTTTTAAAATAAATTGGTCAAATTTGGACTCTCAAATCTCAATTTGACTACTAACCCTATTCGTCAACGATGTCTGTACAAAGGCAACACCGCCGTCGTCACCCCGCCCACTATCTTTCTCTCTCTTTCACATCAAAAACCAGTTGTCCACAAACAACGACTCTCTTACTTTGCGTAGTCGGCCATTATTCTCTAATCAGCGATCCATCCACACATCATAAAGCAGCAGCTTCAGCACTATCTCTTCCAGAAATCACCAAAAATTTCGAATCGGTTCGGGTTGTCTTCTCTAACTTTAATTACACTTTGGACAAATTCCTCTATACGCTTGATTCGATCGCAGAGCTCCGATGACGACGACGGAGAAAGAAGTGATGCTGGTCGGATTGGACGATAGCGAGCACAGCGTCTACGCACTAGAGTGGATTCTTGATCACTTCTTCACCCCGTCCACTGCGCATTCTCCGTTCAAATTGGTGCTTGTCCACGCCAAGCCTACTCCTATTGCTGCCATCGGCCTCGCCGGTCCTGGTATTTTCAATTTTATTCGATTCAATTATGCGTCTAAACACGCACATACAAATACACACAACACACGTTTCTTTATTGTCTGGATCGGGATGTATTGCTTGCTTTGATTTGGTGTTTCAATTAATGAATTTTAAGTGGCTTTATATTCCGATAAACATGCAGGTGCCGCCGATGTTCTGCCGTACGTGGATTCGGATCTGAAAAGGATAGCTGCTAGAGTCATTGAAAAAGCCAAGGAGATTTGCGTCGCTAAATCAGTAATCATCAACTGATTTTACTTTTTCTTATTTTCTTTCTCTGAGCTAGTTACTTTTTTCCCCCCAAATACTCACGTATTTTATTGCTGTGTTGGATGATGTCTCTTAGATTCCAGCCACTCTAAGTATTAATGAAGTTGGATTATTGTGCTTTCCGAGTAAACACTATTTTTTTCTATTCTTATATTGAATTATGCGGCTTTCTGGCCGAATGAAATCGATGTTGAATGGAGAAAAAAACTAATGTTTGTCTGATTCTGAACTATGACTCTATTGTGTATTTTTTTCTCAATCACATAGTTTTAGATGTGCAGGTCTTGAAAGAGTCACTTTTTCATATCAACTCCAGGATTTAGAGTTCTGTTTTGGATTATTAAATCTTGAGAAATAAGGTACAGTACTGAATTTTAAGTCTAAGTGAAAGTTGTAAATGTTTGATTGATAAGTTCCATAATCGGGATCTGGGCAGAAGATTTTCTTCATCTGGTTGGGTCTCTAAGAGATATAGAAGGACGGCTTCGAAAAGCAGGCTGAGTCCCCCAAACAGTTGGGACTGTGGCTGAGAATGAGAAATTCTTCCTGATCTGGTGTTATTGACTGATGTTGTCTGTAGCAGAAGGGTATTGATGCAAAGATCATCAAGCCTCGATGGAATGGAAATGCTGTGGAGGAAGTTTATGCATGTATTTACGTGTTTGCCCGAGCATGTACTGCTGTACACAGGAAAGTAGAAACAATTCTTTGTTCCTAAAATCTCAACTGGAGATCATTGATTGAGGCAGATTCCAGCAATGTTTGGGTTTTGGGACTAATGTGATGACTAATCACCATACTTGTCACATTTTTGAAACAAATATTAAAGCTATAGGTTGAGTAACTGTGAGCTGAATAGTGGATCAATAATCCATACTATTTTCATTGGAATATATGCACCTGTTTGGTGTTTTTCTTAAATAATGCACAGCAAATCATCCATAGCAATTATTAGTGATAAAAAGTTTATCACTGATGCCTCCGTTGTAGTTCATAAATAAATGGCAGAATTCAATATCTTTCAGTTCGGCTGATCACCCAGTATCTTTTTAGAAGGAATCTCTCTTTATTCCCTCTTTTGTAAATTCACATGCTTTCCTGACTGGGCCAATGCAAATAATGTTTTCTTTAAATTAAGTTACATTTGCAAATGGGTTTATGTGCTTCTAATTTTTTCATTAATTTTCATTCAGAGTTTAGGACGGGTGAAAACAATATATATATGCTCATCATCCTAAACTGTTCTACTTGATTTGATATTTTATCTGGAATTCTTAGTAGTCCAGTTTGTAAATTGATAATCCTAGCCTTTGAGCCTGAAGTGTGGGTGCCCAGTACAATTCGTTAAGCAACAATTCTATGCAGGTGAATGATGTGACAGTGGAAGTTGTGGAAGGAGATGCTAGAAATGTTCTCTGCGACGCTGTAGAAAAACACCATGCCTCAATGTTGGTTTTGGGTAGTCATGGCTACGGAGCTATAAAGAGGTATGGAATTAGCACATTAGCTACGGATCTTGGGATTTTAACATAATATAGATTATGCGATCTAATCTGTTCCCCCCACCCCAAACCACCCCAACCTGAAAAAGTGATCTAACTCTGTTCATAAAATTTATGTACTTAGACTTGGATTATACTGTTAATATAATTCTGATCTAACTGTTAATATATTTTTGCCTGTAATCAGAGGGGTTATACTGTCTTAGGGCTTGGATTGGTTTAACACAATCATTTCAAGATGACTCATAAAATCAAATTTCTCCGCCTAGATAGATGTTGAGTTTCCTTGCTTTTAAGAAAGAAGAATGATTTCGGTTCACTCAAACTTCCAGTAGGTAGCTTTTGTCAAACAAATTTCATTGTGTCTAGGAGTCAATGCTTGTTCTTGGTTATTTAAAGTTGAAAGTTTTCATAATGTCTACAAGCCTAGTTAACTGCTTGTTCTTGGTTACTTATTAAAAGTTGAAAGGCGTCTGGTCTTTTCTACCATCGGATAGATGTGGAATACTGCCATGCAAGCGTAATTTGTTTCTGCAAATAATAAGACCTGTAATCCCTCACCCACAAAAAAGCCAACAAAGAAAAACTGGTTGTTCAAAGATTTTGACCTTTTTGCAAGTTTGCTCTTCTTGTCATCAACTGAAAGCTTCTAGTTTGTTGTTTCATAATGCATCATAGACAATTTCTCCCTTAAGCCATTGAAATTTATAAAAAAAAAAAAAAAACTTTCACTTATATTAATACACTTTCAATTGGTCTTGCAGGGCTGTGTTGGGTAGTGTAAGTGACTATTGTGCTCATCATGCTCACTGCACTGTGATGATTGTGAAGAGGCCTAAGATCAAACATTAAGCTATGCTCTTTCTCAAGTGCTTCTGATTCGGAATAAGTCACAGATATGATAGTTCCAATGTCTATTATCCTATCTTTGACCAGTTGCTTTGATATTTGGAAACACTATATCCATATAGCAGTCACCTATAATTCAAGTATCTGTTATAGTTTGATGTATCATACTCTGTTGGCCTTGTTATGGAAATCAAGTGATCATGCTCTGTGGTATATCGGTGTCTCTCGTTGATAAAGACATTCATGCTGGAAGGCGAAGATAGGAGAATCGAACCTACAATCAATTGTGTGTCTGGATGATCACTGGACCATCCCACATCTTCCTTATATTATACCTATGCTGATCATGACTTTCTTAGTTTGTTAACTTCATTTTTCGCTTTTCCGCCCTTGAAACATGAGATATATGATAGTGGATGATCCAAAACTCATTGCTAGCGATCTCAATCTCTTGTCCGAAGGGCCAATATTGGTCATATCCCACTATTTAGTGGATGAATTGCAGTTTGTTTCCGTTTTACCATATTGTAATCTCTCAAACTATTTGTCGCCCCCGATCACACGGGCAGAGCCAGAATTTCTTATCAGCGGAGGCAATCATCAAGTTAAAGAGAACTGAAGGCTATCATCAGGTTAAAGAGAATGATTACTCAACAATTATTAAAGTTTGTTGCATCTAGTAAATATATTTATTATCTCAAAATTTCATTTTCTATAAAAATTTTTTTTCCTAATATAAATTTTTTATAAAATAATTCTTCATATTATTTTTTTTACTTTTAAAGATTTCACATATAAATACACAAAAAAATAATAACCGACTATAAAAAACTAATATAATTTTTTTAAAAGCATTAGAATAAAAACAGTTTTCATAGAGAATGCTATTTTGACATATCATTTTGCGAGTGTGTTTGTCAATGATAAGATTTTGACTCATTCGAATGACAATTTGTCCTGAAAATCCTATTTTAAATTAATATAATTATTCAATTAATTTCGTTTTTTTAATCCATATTCGAATTTATTAAATATTATAAATTTTATCAAAAATCTAATCTTATGTGTGTGTGTGTGAGTGTCGCATTATAATTATAATTCAATTTAATTGTTTAGTTTTATCAAATGTTTACATATACATATTTGTATATGCATATCAAATTGAATCGAAGTGAATTGAATTGAATCATAATTAGATCAAGTTTTTTTTGCGCCCAAATCTAAAATCTTAGAAAATGATATAGTATATTTGAATTTAGATAATTGGTCAAAAATATATATCTATATCTTAGTAATCGAATTCGGAGAAGGATTGATTCGGTAACTTAAGTGACTCATTGCAGAATGAATAAATATAACTAGAGATTAAATAAAAAATTGTGAGATTAAGTCTCTATGAGCGAACCTTGAGTCTAAATTTTTAATGCATTAAAAAAAATGAGTAGGGGCAAGTAATTAAAAAAAATTAATTTTTATTATAATTTTAAATTAACCCTACAAATTTTCAGAATTTCAGTTGAGGCAATTGCCTCCGCCCCTGCCCCGATTGCCCGATTGCAAAAATAACGACTTGGATGAAGAGCAGAGTTAGGAAAGGTCTGGTGCACAGTAGGATGAACGAGTGTGAATATGTGTAAGTGTCATTGCCCGAGCACGATTGGTGCTGATCACACTTAGTGCTATCGCAAGGGAGGTGACAATTGAGAGGTTATAACCGAACATTCTTAGTCACACGGGAAGAGAGGTCAAATGCCAAGGTCATATGTCTATTTTGCTCCTCGTAAGAGAAGAATATGGTTGACATGAACAAAGTTGGATGACGAGAACATTTATTCACTTTCTATCACTAAGTTCAACGTTGAAAATCATACCGTATGGAATCATTTTCATGCTAACATTGAGTATCGAGATACCATTTGTTAACAATTTTTAATAATTTTTTTAAAACAAAAGAATAGTTTTAAAAAAATCAATAGCATGTTAGATTATTACTAATAAAAGTAATCTAAATGCATCTGAATAATATATGTACACTAAAAAATAACAAAATTAGATGAAGGAAAAACAAAAATTTGATATAAATGCTAATTAAAATTTTTAAAAAAGCAAAAAATATATGTAAAAAAAAAAACGATACAACCTAAATTTGCACCCAAAAAAGAAGTCTTTGAAGGCGGAGCGACCCACGACATTCAAATAATAAAACGAAATTTTTGTATTTATGATCAAACCAAGGTGTTCTAAACAAGTAGCTAATGGCAGGAACCAAAGTAACGCCATGGTTTATAAAACGATTAATCCAAGTAGATTCACGCTATCTTGTGAATCTGCTCTATCTAGATTGAAATTACCTACTAAATTTGTATCAAAATTTCATCTTAAACATTAAATGTTTATTTAAGAGGGTCATTATGTTAGCCTTATCTCTTTGTCACTAACCATGTATGGCATTAGAGTAAGACTAATACTATTTGGATTTAAAAATTTGACATTAATGGTGTATTTCAACGTGATGCAAATTTGTGATGACAAGTAAATGAAAGAAACAATATTGGAATTGTTGGGATCTGAGCTACTAGACTCGAGTGAATGATATTGAGAATTGTCAGGGAGTTGGAGAATTAATACAGTAGGAATATAGTGGTTCACCAGCTCGGGAACTCGGCTAATTTACTCTTTAATGGAGACTCTTGCTCCTTGTCTTTCAATAATGAAGATTGCAAGAGTACAATGACTAATTTTGTCTTTAGGGTTCCTCCCGTTCCTTGGGGGCGTTACATAGTATTTATAGGGCTATTCCTTATTCAGTGGGATTTTAGCCGAGATTTTTGCCCTTATTTCGTGGGGTTCTCCTTGATTACAGGAGAAGATCTTGGTTGGTTGAGATTATGTGTCTTGATTATTACTTCCTAACGCTTTTAAGAACCTTTCGTGATCTTCCAGCTGTTACCTTGGTTGTTATTGCCCTTGCTTATCTCGAAGGGACCTCCAGTTCTACTCTTCCGAGTTCTGTTCGTCTAGTCTGACCTCTTGGGCTGAGCTGACCTTCTGAGCTGGCGTTTGAGATTTATTTTGAGGTATCATCAGTTGCCCCCTAGTCCTTAGCCCAAGCGAGCTTGGGCATGGGTTGAGCTGCTTTTACCTTAGACTAGACCTGCGCCTAGCTGACCTTAGCCTGCATGTGAGATACACGTGGGAGGGACTTTTTGACGGTAGCAATAATCATGGCTCCCTTGGTTCCCATGCACGCCTCTTCCCACGTCTTTCAAGTCTTAAATGCTCAAAACGGCTAAAAGAAAACGTATAAAACCACCGTCCATCTTCTACGTTGTTCACCTTCGTCTTCGGCTCTTTCTCTCTGTGATTTCTGGGCTTTCCTCCACGCAATTCTCTTATTCTCTGCTCTAGACTGTGCTTTCTGGATTCGACTCGAAGTCCTGCTTTTTTCCTCTCCTCCAATTTTGTTCTTTGGCTGCTGTTTGTTGCTCTCTTCCCTGTCTAGGTACGCTTCCTTCTGCCCCTTTCTCTTTCTCTTGCCTTTCCTCACTCTGGATCCCTCGACTTCGAGGTGACCATTGTTTTTCTGGGTTTTTCGGTTCTTTTTCTTTTGGAATCGCGATCGTTGCCTATCTTCTCTTCCCCGCTTTGTGGATTGGAACTCCATTGTGCGAATTCTTACTGTCGGGAGGTACAGTGCTGACCCTAGGATTGTCAGGGGGTGTTTAGTTAGTATTCCTCCTTTTTATAATTCTTTTGACTTGTCTTTCTCTTTGCCAGTCATGTCTGCCTCCTCTAGAGCAACTCCTTCCTCTATTTCCCTCTTAGGCGACAGGTCTGCTAAAAGAGATTCTAATTTAGGGGATGTAGGTGATGAGATTGACAACTTCCTCGGTGTTGAGGATGTCGATACCGAGGTGGACTCCAAGGAACTCCCTTCATCTTCCTCTCGTGTGCCCCCTAGTGCTGACAAGGGTAAGGGCAAGGTGAGTGGTGTGGGAGTCATTGGTTTAGAAGTAGGGGCTACCTTTAGGAACACTGAACTTGTAGGTTCTAGCGGACTTACCCCTATTGACCTGAAGGTTTTTAGTGCTCGCTTTCGTTTTTCCCTAGGGGTTCAGCCTTGGAGTCCTGATGAGTACACCATATTTGTTCACCATGTCCATAAGAAGGTCTGTTTCTTCCTGACAGCTTTTGATAACGGACTTCGCTTCCCCCCGTATCTTTTTATCAAAGTTGTCCTTCAACACTTCAATGTCTGCCCTGCCCAGCTCTCCCCCAACTTCTAGGGTGTTCTTATGGGTTTACTAGTCTTCTTTAAGGACCATAAGCTTAGGGTCCCTACTGTTTCCTTACTTATGGAGCTGTTCAATGTCAAGCAGACCTCCTCTGACGGCTTTCTGTATATTTTCAAGAGGACTAAGGCCAAACAGGTCATCTCTGACCTCCCAAGCTCCCATAAGGGCTGGAAGAAACGATTTTTCTTTATAGGCGGTACACAATGGGAGTTCAACTCAGAGGATAAAACTAATACCCTCCCCATCCCTACAGAGTGATCTGCCCCTGATAATTTGGTTATGTTTCTGCCCAGACCGTATTTACTCCAAGTCTGGCTGCTTTGTTAACTTACTTCTTGTTTTCCTTGATTTTCTAGGTATTCGACCTGAGCTCAGCGCTGAAGAGGAGTGAGTATTGCGAAAATTGGAAAAATACAAACCAGAGAAATATTCTGAGCTCATCCAACCTTGGGCTCTTGTAGAACACGGGTTCTGCCTTCCTAAGGTGAGGGTTGAAGCTCCCCTTCCACTTTTCGTTGCTGACTTCATCCCGCTTTCCGCCGAAGATATATCAGATAACACTTTTTTTTTGTACCCTCTCTCCTCTTTTCTCAGTCTAAGGGTGAGGCTTAGCTATTATTAGGTCCCGCAGGTTCATCATCAATGGAGCCCACTGCTGCTGAACTCAGGGCTAAACTTTCCCAAATGAAGAATATAAAGGGCATCAGCAAGAGCAGTGCCAAACGCAAGTCAGGACCCAGCTCTGTCGATGGCTCCACTCCTGTCAAGGTGCCAAGGACAGGCATGTCACTCATTCCCTCTGCTCCAGCTATCCCAGACTTCTCTTCCCAAGGAGTTTTTCCTACTACTCCAAGCCCTGCTGCGTCAGGATAGGCAACCTCCTCTGCTTCTGAGGTCGAGAGAGCTGTGGAGACGACCTCCCAGATCTTGGCCTCTCTTAATCTGCATGCTGCACCAGTCAATCTTTCTCTTCCTAAGGGTTTCAAGGCTGTGAAGGAGGAGCTCCTCAAGGTAGGCAAAAGCAAGGGCTCTTTTCTTGATAACCCTGACCTTGCTGCAGGGTCCTCTATTCTTCCCAATGCTGATATAAAAAGGGCATTTTCACTGTCTCTTAAGGATTCAATAAGCTCTGTTTTTCACGGATTAAGTACGGTAAGTTCTAGCTCACATTTATGACCTCCTCTTTCTTTTTGAACTTTCCTAACTTTTATCTGTTTTTCTTTTGCCCCAAGTCTGCTATCCATGCCAAGAGCTTGATGAACAGGATCCTGTCTGCGGAGAATTCTGCCAAAATGGTGAGGGCTTATGAAGTCAAGGTTGTCGAGTTGGCTTTTGAAAATGATGATCTGTGAGCTCAGCTACAGGAGCTTCAAGACAAAGTGGGGAAGCAGGCTTCCACCATTGAGGGCTTAGAAGTCACGAAGGCCAAAGCTGAGGAGGGGGAGAGAAAGGCTAGGGAAGCTTGGGCTAAGGCTAGCCAGGAGGCTTCTGCTGCTCAGAGCTCTTTTGCAAGTTTAACCAGAGATTTTGTTGCCCTATTTGATGCTAATGGTGCCCTTTGCAGCGCATTTGAAGAGCTGAATGCTGCTATATATGCAAAGGATAAAGACATTGCCAAGTTGCAGGATGATGTTGCAATCAAATGGGTCTCTAGGTGGCTTGCTTTCCAAGAAAAAGCTGAGGAGGCCTACCCTGGCCTGAATTTTGACTTTGATATTCCCAACGATGAAGACACAGAGGTGGCTAAAGCAGAAGGTGAATGTGAGCCCCCGACCTCTTCAGACGTCCCTGTTGTCGAGCTCACCTCCTTTGCTGGCCTTGCCACTGAGGCTTTAGTTCTCCCACCTTCTGCAGAGGCCCCACATTCAGAAGCTCCCCTCGTTGGATCTTCCCCAAACTCTGTTGATTTGTCCATCACTTCTACTGAGCTTCCAGCTTCTGAGCCTGCTTCTACCCCAGCTCCGACAATTGACCAACAGAGCTCTGGCCTTATTCCCCCATCAGAAACTTAGGATGCAGAGCAAGTTTTTTTTTTGTGTAGTTTTGGGCTAATTATCTCAGAATTATAAAATTTTGAAACGAAATTTGAAATGAAAATGTCATAATTGTAACATTTTGTGTTTAATTTACAGCTTATGGCTCTTCTTTCCCTTTGCTTTCCAACTTGTTGCTTTATTTTATCATTTATCGAATATAATATTCCTCAACTCTTCCCCCTTTGCTTTAGGGGGTCATTCAGATCTCCTTGAAGTAAAAAGGTTAGGAATAATTGTTGATGTGCCTAGCTGAGCTTCCAGCTCCTCACCCTGCTTCTGTCCGAAATCCAGTAACTGACCACCAGAGCTCTGGCCTTACTTCATCCTTAAATATTTAGGATACGAAGCCAGTTTTTTAAACTTATGAACTCATGGTTGTGACAATTTTAAACCATACTGCAACTATGTAACTTCTACTGCGTGGTGCAATCTTCTCAACCCTTTCCCTCTCTCAGCAAATGGATAGGAGATTTGTATGACCAGTTTTGCATACACAGTAGGGGTCTAGTTTTTAGCTGTTTGAAATATAAGACAAGGAGTACTTGAAGTCTTACAATTAAGGAGCTCTTATTTGCTGACCTGTATAGCTGACCTTGACAGACAAACAGGATCCTGGGTTAAACTGTTGCCTTAGTGTGGCAGATCTAAAGGTCAGGATTTACCATGTTGGAAAGAAGTAGACTTTTCCCCCTTGTCCCATGGTGAGGATTCATCCTTTCCATGCGCAACAGACTGGCTAGGTGCTGACTTATTGCCAGGGCTAAATAACCACTGGCCCGGTTTGAGGGGTCCCTTTGGCAAGCCTTAGAGGATATGTGCACGTGTAGCCATTGGTCAGGTTCTCTTTCTTGTTTTGTGAGTTTAGCCATTCTGATTAAGCGAGGTGGAGAGCATACTATCATACTCTGTCCTCTTGTGCCGATGTTCTGAGCTTCGGGGCTGTCATGTACCATTGGCAAGGTGACAACCAGGAAGAGCATGCCTAGATGCAGCTGCTTGTGTGCATTGAATTCCTCACCTCAAACTCGCTGAACTCCTGAATTGCAAGGGTCTATTTTGACCTTTCTTTAATGTTCTAGACCCCTCTTTGGAGGTCTGCTTATTTTATCCCGGGGTGTTGTTGATGTCTATTTTCAATGCATATCCTTCCTACCGAAAAGGTTCCTGCTTCCTTAATTTGGAAACATAGAGACCCACCGACTTAAATTTTCGTGTAATTAACAACTTCCTAAAAATCTGGGATCCTCAAAAGATTTCTATAAGTACTGGCTATCACTTCCCTCCGGGTATCCCTTCGTTATTCTTGAGAGTTTAATGCCTTCTATTTCATTCTCTTCTCTTTTTTGTTTGAATCCATTATGTATGGCCCTTTTTCTGCTCTGTTTCAATAGCGAACCTCCTTTGGGGTTGAGTGGATCTGGCATACTCACTATTTCATTCCCTCAGTGGTGACGTCCTCTGATTTAGAGAGGATAAGAAAGAAATTCTTTCTTGATTTAGAGTTACCTCTACGTGCTCCAAGTTTCGATGAACCCTGTAATTACCTTCCTCCTAGGGGAATGTGCTTCTTTGAAGTAGCTTTGGAGTTAGGTTTGCGCCTTCCCATTCATCCTTCTATTGGATTTATTCTGGCCTATATCAGCTTGTGTCCCTCTTGTCTTTCACCCATGGGATGGACTGTCATGACTAGTTTCTTCCTCTTCTAGCGTCTGCGAGGTAATGGCAAGTTTCCTACAGTTGCAGAATTTCTTTACTATTTTGACATTGATGAGGATGAAGTTTCATGCTTCATCCGCTTTCAGTGGAGAGACTTCAGGCTACGTTGCTTAGTGTTTGATCTCCCTTCTCCTCCTTCGGGATGGGCCTAGCGCTTCTTTTTTGCTTCAAGTGACTCGTGGAGGTCTTCTGAGGTGGGCACTAGGGAGTGTAGAGTCCCTCAGTCTTGGAAGAGTTATTCTTACCTAGGTGAGAGTGACGAGGGTCCCTATCTCGGGATCAAATTTTTATGATACTATTTACTTATCTTGTTTTTTTTTTGTATACAGGTGTTCCTAACCTGAACTTGCTTGAATTGATGAGGACAGAACTAATGACCCAAGCTGAGCCCATGTCCTTTTCTGAGCTCATGATATCAGACAATCTGTACTTGTTTAGTGCTACTGCGGCTGAGCGAGACTTTCCGTTTTTTCCTAAACCCGACTCTTTTTCTTCAGAATCTGATAAGAGCGAAGATACTAGAGCCCCTTCGAAGAGGCACAAGAGGGATGGTTCTTCCTCCCCTACCTCAGACTCTGGCCTGGGGGAAGTTCTGTTCTCCGCTGCTGGGTAAAAACTGATGGATCTTCTATCATCAGTTGAGAAGGAAAGGGATGAGCTGAAAGAGGAGAACCTTCGTCTGAAGGAGAGGATAACTGAATTGGAGAGACGACTAGGAATTTTGCTCTGATTGATTCCTTGTAACTGCTGATGTTCTGAAAATCTCAACTTTCCCATATTTGCTGCACATCGTGAACGATTTGTGATTTGAAGAAGTCTTTTGTTTTGTAATCTCTGATGTTTCTAAGCTCCGTGACTCTTTTGATGAATTCATCGCGAACCCTAAGGTTCTTACCATGAACTGATGAGTTCATTGTGAGCTCTAAAGCTCTTTTTATGAACCGATGAGTTCATCGTGAGCTCTAAGGCTCTTTTTATGAACTGATGAGTTCATCGTGAGCTCCAGAGCTTTTTTTTTGTATGAACTTATGAGCTCATCGTGAGCTCTAAGGCTTATTTTATGAACTAGTGAGTTCATACCGAGCTCCAGGGCTCTTTTTATAAACTAGTGAGTTCATCGTGAGCTCTAAGGCTCTTTTTATGAATTAACGAGTTCATACTGAGTTTCAAGACTCTTTTTTTTTGTATGAACTGATGAGCTCATCGTGAGCTCTAAGGCTTATTTTATGAACTAGTGAGTTCATACTGAGCTCTAGCGCTCTTTTTTTTTTTTTTTTTTTGCGTGCTCATAAGGATAGATGAATCACAGACTTGCTATTCCTTTTTTTTTTTAACAATGATTCATAATATAAGACAAACTTACTGAAAAAATTTCCTAAGATGTTCTGTATTCCATGAATAGGGCAAGACTTTCCTTTCTTCTATTTGTAACTCATAATTTTTCGATCTAATCACTCGAGAGACTATGTATGGACCTTCCCAGTTAGGCCCCAGTTTCCTATGAGAGGAGTCCTTTCTTGCCAGCAAAAGCTTTCTCAGCACCAGATCTCCAACCTTGAAACTCCTATGCTTGACCTTCCTGTCGTAGTACCTGGCTGCCTTCCTTTGGTAGCTCTTTATGTTGTTCAGTGCTGCCTCCCTCTTTTCTTCCAACAGATCCAAACTTAGCAGAAGGAAATTATCATTGTTTTCCTCATTTGCTAATTCTGTTCTAAGTAAAGGGAGCCCAACTTCCACAGGAGCCACTGCCTCAGAACCGAAAGTCAAAGCAAATAAAGTCTCATGTGTTGCCGACCTAGTGGTTGTCCTATAAGCTCATAGTACTTCTGGGTGGTGCTCCACCCATTTACCCTTTAGATTTTCCAGCTTGGTCTTCAGGGCTGACTTTATAGTCCTAATCGTGACTTCTGCTTGTCCATTAGACTGAGGATGAGCTGGAGCAGAAAAGTAGTTCTTTATTCCGAGCTCGGCACAGAAGTTTTTAAACTTCGGGTTGTCGAACTGCTTCCTATTATCCTACACAATTGCTCTAGGGATCCCAAATCGACAGATTATGGATTTCCAAGTAAAATTTGAACCTTCTGTTCTGTAATGGCTGCTAAGGGCTCTACCTCTGCCCACTTGGTAAAGTAATCCACCCATACAATGGCGAACTTACATTGTCCTACACCAGTGGAAAGAAGTCCTAGTATATCTAGACCCCACTATTTGAATGACCAAGGACTTATCACTGAGGTCATGAACTCCAATGGGCAGTGAGGAATGTTGGCATGTATCTGGCAAGCTTTGCATTTTTTAACGAGATCTATTGAGTCCTTAAGCAAAGTGGGCCAGTAATACCCCTACCTTAATGTCTTTCCTGCCAAAGCCCGAGCTTCGATGTGATTGTCACAAACTCTTTCGTGAATTTTCTTGAGTATATAATCAACGTCCTCGTTCCCCATGCATTTGAGGAGTGGCATTGAAAAACCTCATCTGTACAAGTTTCCCTGCAAAATAAAAAATCTAGCTGACATGGTTCTCAGCTTTGCTGCTTCTTTGTTGTCTTCAGGTAAGGTCCCGTTCTGGAGATACTCCACGATGGGGTCCATCCAGCTTGATGGACTCTGCACAGGAAAAACTTCTTCATTCTCAATACACACAGATGGTTCTGCCAGATGCTCCACGGGGATCAACCTGTCCAAATTTTCTTGAGAAGCTGTTGCCAACTTTGCCAAAATGTCTGCTCTCGAATTTTCAGTTCTAGGGTCATGTCTGATCTTTACTTGAACAAATTTCTTGATCAATTCTTGCACCTTCCTAAGATAAAGGACCATCTTCTCACCTTTAGCCTCGTAAGCACCCTCTATCTGTTTCACCACGAGTTGTGAGTCACTGCAGATCTTCAGTTGCTCGGCTTCCATTGAATGAGCTAAGTTGAGCCCTGCTATGACTGTCTCATACTCGACTTCGTTGTTTGAAGCTTTGAATACAAATCTCAGTGCATATTCAACATCTATCTCATCGGGGGAGGTTAGAATCAAATTAGCTCCACTGCCCTGAGTATTGGCAGCTCTATCTACTAAAAGTTTTCACGTGGGGAGGTCAGGTACTAACTGCCCTGTCTCTGCAGGTATCCCAGTTATGAATTCTACAATAAAATTTGCTAATATTTGCCTCTTAATGGTTGTCCTTGACTTGTATTTGATGTCAAACTCGCTAAGTTTAACGGCCCATTTAACCAGTATCCCCAATGATTCGGGCTTGTGCAGCACCTGCTTCATAGGTTGATCTGTTGGGACTGCGATAGTATGAGATTGGAAGTAGGGTCTTAGTCTCCTGGCAATTGTTACTAAGGCTAAAACGAGTTTTTCTATTTTAGGATACCTTTCTTCTGCCCCCCTCAAAGCTCGACTGCAGTAATAAACTGGTTGCTGAGCTCTGTTCTTCTCCTTTACTAGCGCTGCGCTGGTTGAGAACTCTGAGACAGCCAGGTAAAGGGTAAGTACTTCTCCTTCTAACGGACTTACCAAGACAGGTGGGGAGCTCAAGTATTCTTTCAATGCTTTGAAGGCTTCTTCACACTGAGCATCCCATTGAAAAGCTTTCTTTAAGACTCGAAAGAAGGGCTGACATGTGTCGCTTGATCTGAAAACGAAGTGACTCAAGGCAGCTATCCTCCTGGTTAAACGCTATATTTCCCTCGTGTTGGAGGGAGGCTGCATATCCAACACTGCTTTTACCTTCTCTGGGTTAGCCTCTATCCCTCTGCTATTAACTATGAATCCCAGAAATTTTTCTATTGACACCCCAAAGGCATACTTAACAGGGTTGAGCTTCATCTTGTATTCTCTCAGGACTTGAAATGACTCTGCTAGGTGCCCAATGTGGAGCTTTGCCTTCAATGACTTGACCAACATGTCGTCAATATAGATCTCCATAGAGGTCCCAATCTATTTTTGAAACATCTTATTCACCAGGCACTGGTAAATGGTTCCTGCATTTTTTAACACTAAAGGCATCACTTGATAGCAGTACGTCCCTTGCTCAGTTATGAATAAGGTCTTCTCTTGGTCACTAGGATCCATTTTGATCTGATTGTACCTAGACAAGGCATCCATGAAGCTGAGGAGCTCATGTCCTGCAGTGGCATCTACAATCAAATCTATCTAGGGTAAAGGAAAACTATCTTTCGAGCAAGCACGGTTGAGGTCTGTAAAGTCAATGTAAAGACGCCATTTGCCATTTGTCTTCTTGACTAGGACTACATTGGTTAGCCAGACTGGGTAATCCACTTCTCGAATGGCTTTCGCGTAAAGGAGCTTGTCGACCTCTTCGTTGATGGCTTTCTAACGCTCCGGGGCAAAGCTCCTCCTCTTCTGCTTAACGGGCTTACAGGTTGAATTCCTGCTGAGCTTGTGAGTGATGATAGAGGGATCAATCATTTTCATGTCCTCTTGCTTCCATGCAAAAGCTTCCTTGTTCCTTTTCAGGATTTGGATGAGGAGATCCTTGATCTCCTTGCTCAGCTTGGATCCAACGTAAACAAGATGCTCTGGCTCCTCATCGATTTGAATAGGTTTCAGCTCTTCTGATGGTGTTGGCCTGGTCTCGAGTTCATCCCTCATGTCAAGCTCATCCAATTGGATGCTCTCAACCTCCTTATTTCTCATGGATGCCATGTAGCATTCCCGTGCTACGCGTTGGTCTCCTCAGACCACTCCAACTCTATTTTTTGTTAAAAACTTCACTACAAGGTGATAGGCAGAGGGAATAGCCCTTATAGAATTGAGCAAGGGTCTTCCAAGGAGCATATTGTATGCTAAAGGTGCATCAACCACTAGGAATTTCACAGTTGTAATAGTCTGACAGGGTGGGTCACCTAAGGTCAAGATGAGTTGGATTGACCCCAGGGGCAACACTTTTTCTCCTGAGAATCCCAATAGGTGAGCACTTACTAGCTCAAGCTTTTTCCTCTCTATATCCATTTTGTCGAAAACAGAAGCAAAAATGATGTCTGCCGAGCTGCCATTGTCAATCAAAACACGATGGATAGTCCTATTGGCCACCATAGATCTTACCACCAAAGGGTCATCGTGGAGATGTTGGCAGCCCTCCAGATTTGAATCTGAGAAAGTGATAGTCGTGTCTAAGCGTGGAGATTTAGACACAATATACACTTCGGGAGCTTCTGGGGCTCTGATTTTTCGCAAGTGGGCCTTTCTAGCAGAACTGGACCCTCCTCCTCCAGCAAATCCTCCAGATATCACTCTGATCTCCCCCCATAGGTTGCTGGTGTGGCTCTGGTGCTTGACGCTGAGGGGTGAGGGTGGGAGAGCTCAGTTTTGATTATCATTAGCCATATAGCGTCGCAGCTGCCCTCGTCGGATTAGAAATTCTATTTCCCTCTTCAATTGGATACAATCGTCGGTGTGATGACCATGGTCTCTGTGGAAGTTACAATACTTCGTAGGATCCCTTTTTACCGGGTCTACTTTCATCCGGGGTGACCACCTTAAAAACTTCTCATTTTGCATCTCATACAGTATCTAAGACACTGTAACAGTCAGAGTGTGAGCTGCCGGGGTGCATACCTTGGTTGTAGCTCTGGTTGTGGAGGGCCGAGGCGATCCCTGATATTTCTCATTCTCTTCGGGGAACGCTCTCTGTCTCTTCCTAGAGACCTGCCTCGTTCTCTTTCATTTTTGGGACTTCGTTCTCTCTTCTTTTCTTTCTTCCCTTTCTCTTTTCTCGACGAAGAGCTCCCGACCTTGGAGAGGAGCGCTTCCTCACCATTTATGTACTTTTTTGCTTTGGCGAGCACCTCCGCCATACTAGCCTGGGGGTTCTTTGAGATAGAAAACATCAGGTCTTTTGACTGAACCCCCAGACCTGCTATGAAGGCTGTAATAGCAAATTTTTCGTCTGGGACATCCACCTTCAAGGATTCTGAGTTGAACCGTTGGACATAAGACCTTAGGTTCTCATCAGGTCCCTGTTTCACATTTAACCAATGGTAGCTCGGTTCCTATAGGTCCGAGCTCCAATGATGTGGGACACAAACAAGATTGACAGCTCTTTAAAAGAGGAAATCGAGGCTAGGGGGAGTATGTTGAACCATGCTAAGGCTGAGCTCTTTAGGGTGATAGCAAAGGCCCTGCATCTCACTGGATCTTGATATCTATGCAACTCCATTTGATTTTTGTAGGTGTTGAGGTGGTCCACGGGATCTTTGTTCCCATCGAAAGCATCCACCTGCGACATTCTGAATTTAGGTGGGAGAAGAAAGTGTAGCACCCCAGTAGTGAATGGGAATTCGGTTTGCTGCACCAAGGCATCCATAGTGGCTGGGGCCTTGCTCTTCACTGACTCTTTCATCTGGCTGAGCTCTTGCTGGATGTCTTTGAAATATTGCTCCCAGTGGTGTTATCTTCTCTCCTGTTGATAAGGGAAGAAGTCGTTCCTCTCCCCTTTCTTATACTAACTTTGCACTTTCTCGTTGTGTCCATTCCTAGGGGATAGACGAGGTTCTTGCCCGAAGGTCTAGCTATTCTCTCCCATCTCATTAACTTCTCTGAGGGGGTTGAGATGCGGTTGCTCTCTTGGTGGTGGGTTATTCTGGCCTCCTTGGGCCGGTCGTGCCTCCGGTGGGCGTTGTAGGAGCTTTAAGAGCTCTTCGTTCTGTTTTATCAGACGTTCATTGACAAGACAAAGGGCCTCCATCTCATTATTCATGGGAAGGCCCCCCCATGGGGGGATCTACTTCTTGAGCATTTTCGGGTTACCAGTTATTTGCGACTTCCTGTTGATTTTGCATCCGTAGAGGATTGGTCTGACTTCGACTCATGTTTCGCGTTGATACCATCAGTCACTGAAAAATTAATTTTATTTGTAACAAGAACAGTCGTTCCTACAGACGGCGCCAAACTGATGGTGTATTTCAACGTGATGCAAATTTGTGATGATGAGTAAATGAAAGAAACAATATTGGAATTGTTGTCTGAGCTACTAGACTCGAGTGAATGATACTGAGAATTGTCGGGGAGTTGGGGAATTAACACAGTAAGAATATAGTGGTTCACCAGCTCGGGAGCTCGACTAATCCACTCTTTAATGGAGACTCTTGCTCATTGTCTTTCAATAATGATGATTGCAAGAGTACAATGACTAGTTTTTACCTCTAGGGTTCCTCTCATTCCTTGGGGGCGCTACATAGTATTTATAGGGCTGTTCCCTATTCAGTGGGATCTTAGCCGAGATTCTTGCCCTTATTTCGTGGAGTTCTCCTTGATTATAGGAGAAAATCTTGGTTGGTTGAGATTAGGTGTCTTGATTATTGCTTCCTAACGCTTTTAGGAACCTCTCGTGATATTTCAGCAATTGTCTTGGTTGTTATTGCCCTTGCTTATCTCGAAGGGAACTTCAGCTCTACTCTTCCGAGTTCTGTTCGTCTAGTCTAACCTCCTGGGCTGAGCTGACCTTCTGAGCTAGCGTTTGGGATTTATTTTGAGGTATCATCAGACATAATTTGCTAACTTAATGATGTGGTTTCATTGTATTGACACAAAATTCCAATGTTTGATGGAGCTCACAGTCAATCCAAATGTTACAGTGAATTATGTCAGTAAATTAAGTCTCAATTGCATAGCTCATGACATTAACATATTAACTTTTGGGTTCATTGAATCTAAACACTCCAAAATTTGTCACTTATTAATTAAATACACTTTCTGTTAATTGAAATATAACACTAAATAATGTGATGGGAGTTTTGCCGTAACACACGATGGGATAAAAGTTTCATGTAAAATTTAAGGGATAGTCCAAGTGATAATATGGATGAACTGTAAATTAGATGTTTTGAGTTCGAATATTAATAATTTTTTAGAGTCAGGCCATGACGGATTTATCCTTCGTCGACCCAGACAACCTTGACGATTGAACCAAAATAAAAAAGAAGTTTCGTGTACTAGTTTGCTCTTATTTTTATTATATTTTAATTTTTAAAAAAATCGTGGAGATAAAGATTTTACTCTTTTTAAGGTATATTTGTTAAAGTTATTGAAGAGCATAATACTATATTGTAAATTAGTAGGTTTCGTCGAGTTCCATGAGACATCACACCGGGTCCATAAGTGCATTATTGCAAAAGTTTCAAGAGTGATGACCGGTATTTGATCGGATTAAGAAAGGAAATAATCAAAATTTGTGTAAATTGATCTGAACCTCTAATTTTTGGACAAAAAAAAAAAAAAAACTCAGGTTAAAAGTGTTGTGTGATTCCTATTTACAAAAATGATGTCATTTTATTGAGTATAACTGTTACACTATATCAATAATGTCACGTAATATAATCATCTACTAATAGATAAATAACAAGTAAATGTATTATATTAAAATTCACTACCAATCAACTATATACATAATCACTTTGAGTGAACTGAATTTTATTTTTTAAGAGAATTACACTCAGATCTCTTGAAGTTTATCATTTAATCACTCAGACTCCCTAACCTTTAAAATATGACACACAAATCCCTTGAAGTTTCTACGTGCGTAACACTTAGACATCCATCAACAATGTTCGTCAGTAAATTATATCTAGATCCTTTAAAATTTATAAGCATATAATATTTAGATAACTCAAGTTTAAAATATTATATTTAGACTAAAAATACAACAATCAAAGATAAAATATCAAATATTTTAAATTTTACAAGCAACATTCATGTTCTATTATAACATTTATTGAAATAAAACCTGATGGTGCTCAAAATTTCTCGACCTAAGCCCAACCTATGGACTATGGTTGTTTGGTTCTTGTGTTGTGATGGATCTGGGAAATTAAACGGAAAAGAACACAAAAAATAAGTGGTTCACCTTAGCCGAGGGACTAAGGCTACATCCACTGTAATGGAGGCTCTTGCTCCTGAATGCAGTGTATTGAAGTGCTATGCGACGCAGTGAAATTACAAGTATCGAGCCGTTCCAAGCGAGGGTTCTTTTTTCCTTTCTGGGGATCTTTCTCTCTAGGGTTTTTTTTCTCTTGTAAGGCACTGTTCCTTATATAGTGGTTATTCCTCCGAAGATTCCTTATGACTTTTCCTGCCTTCCCGTCGACCCTGTGGGGACCTCATGTTGCTACCCTGCAAAAGCCTTCCATCCGCCGTCACTACTGTGCCCACGATCTCTGGGTCCTGAGTTCCACCATCCTCTTTGTCTGGGAGGATGCTGCAGTAGCTAATTTCAGAGATGGTCCCTTGTCCCTTGCACACGTGGAACGACAGGGTTGTTAAAGAGAGAGTAGTATGTCTCCTTCCTGGGTCCTAGCTGGGTCGGTGTTCGATTGGGCCTAGGTTAGACGACCCCTTGTAACGTACTTCCCTTCTTTCAGCTGGGTTAACCTATAAGAGACCCCCGGGCTAGGGGGGATTTTAGTCCCCAGTTCGTCGGTGGCCCAAGCCCAAAATCTCGCACCCATCAGTTGTCCCCCACCCGCTGGTCACGAGGATGACATTACCTTGGGCCTGGGGTTAAAAAATGTCTTCTGCTATTGCGAGAGACGTGCTTGGATAGCCGACCCGATCATGATTTAGGTTGCCCTGTGCTCCGTCGTCTGTGATGATTTGGGATATGTGTCGCTCGCGGGTGCTCCAGCAGGTGCACGCTCCTTGGTGTGTCCCATCACTTGTCAATCTATAGTCTTTAATGCTTTGTGCTCAATAAAAAAGGGGTAAGACTTCTCTTTTCCCCATTTTGAACTTCTCTCTTTCCAAAAAACCCTCCGTTTGCCCTTCTTCTACTTCCTTTGGTATTCGCGGCGCAATATCCTTGGCTTTTCGGCAATTTTAGGGCTCCTATAGTCTCGGTTTTCCTTGCTCCTATCATATTTGCTAGGTACGTTTCTCTTCCCTCCTTCTTCTTCCTAGGTCGTCCTGGATCCCTACAACCCTCCTTGGTGGGGCTTCAAGTTTCGGTTCCTGATCTAGAGGTTTAGCTATTTTAGGAATCATTCTGACGATCTCTTTTTCCTTCCCTGGTTCGTGGGCCCTTCTTGCACTGCTAGGTTATCCTACCTTAGGATTTGGTGTTTGAGGCCTTTGTTTTTAATGGACTGTGCCTTTCATCTGCCCTCTCTTCATTCTAACTTATCGTTGGATTTTGTAATGGGGAAGTTCATCGTCACGTCTTTAGATTCTGGTATTGTGGGTAGAGGTAGTGAGAAAATCAACACCTCGGGGTCCTTCGGAGATCCTTCTGTTTTCGTTGGCGAGGCGGAACTAGGGTCTGCCCCTGCGGTTTCCCCTTCACCTTCTCGAGTTGAGGCTCGCCCTTTGTCGTCTATTGACCCAGTTATTCCGGTTCGTTTGAGTAAGAGGGGGTCTAGACCAGTTCCGTCTTCTTCTTCTGGGAGGAGAGTTGGCCGGGATCTGTCTAACCTTTCTTGCTGCGCGGATCAGATCTCTAGCCACCTTGGGGACGATGATTTAGAGGAGTTGAGACGGATATATCAATTTCTCGATTCCGTGGAGCTGTACTCGCCTAGGAAAAAGGAGAGGTGTAACTCTTCTCTTACCGGGCTGACCTGCTTCTTTGAGTCGGCGTTCCAGGCTGGCCTTTGGTTCCCTATCCACCCCTTCATCCATAACGTCTTGAGTTTCTATAATGTTTGTCCCGCCAGATTTTCTCCTAACGGTTGGGGCCTCCTTATCAGTTTTCTCATCCATTGGCTCAAGAGTAGGAATGACTCTTACCCTTCCATCCGGGAATTCACTTCCTTTTTTCAGCTGAAATCTTCTCCTTCCGTGGGTTTTCTATAATTTGCTAAGAGGGCGAAGGTGAAACTTCTGATTTTCGGTCTTCCTTCCTCCAACAAGGGGTGGAAACCGAAGTTTTTCTTTGTCAGGGGAGATTTCTGGGAGTTATTGGGGAATCTAGGCGATGTTCCTCATATTCCCTAAGTCTAGGGGGTTCCAAGGAATACGGGTAAGGCTTATTTTTCTGGCATGTTTTCCATGTTGGCCCTTTCTTTACTGTCTGAATTGACCCCTTGGTATGATTTGCAGAGTTCCATCCATAGCTAAACGAGGAGGAGACCATTCGAGTTGCTAGGGCGGAAGCATTGGGGTTGCAGCCTTTTTTTTATCTGGTAACTGCCCAAAATCTTGTAGCTTTTGAGCTCGATCTTGCCGTTGATCATGCTCCCGAGGCCCTATCCTTACCTGTCTTCCAACCCGACCCAATGGATCAGGACATGATCATATCAATGTTCTCTGACATCGAGGAGTCGAGGAAGAGGATGAGGTTATCGAAAGGGCCAAAGGCGCCTTCCAAGGAGGCAACTGTTTCTGGTCCACCAGCGGATTCCTCGGAGGGGGTGGGAGAGGAACCCCTTCCTCGTGGAGATGTTGTTTTGGGTTCGTCTCCCCCTGGGCTTTCCAAGATAAAAAAGTGCCCCATTGGCCAGCCCAGGTCTTCGATCGTCGATCCCCCCTACCAAGCTGGCTCCTCAAAAGGGTAAAAAGAGTGAGCTTATTGTCCCAACATCACAGGTGCAAGGTAGTGGGTTTCTACGCGATCCTGAAGCGGCAGTGGCTGCTCTGTCTGAGTTGGTGGCTATGACGGATCCCAATGCGGCCATGTAGGTTCCCTTTGAAAGGAAGCTTCATCATGCCATCCAGGGCCTGGTCGAGGTATTCTTTATTATTGTTCGTTCTTTTAGCCTTTGTCTTCCTTTTGTTTCCCTGCCCTTCACCTCTTTCTCTTTTTTCTTCGTAGTTGCTTGCTTGTGCGAAGATGATGGCTTTCCACCATGGGTAGGACCTCCAAGAGGCTAAGCATACCTTGGATGCCATGACAGTCAGTAAGGACAATGCTGAGGGGAAGGTGAAGGTGCTAACGAGCGAGGTCTTTGAGATTAAGAGAATCAATGACGAGCTCGATACCCGTGTTAAGGATCTTGGGAAGTTATCTGAAGACAAGGACGTCAAGCTTAGGGCGAAAGATGCCGAGCTTAAGGCCAAGGATGCCGAGCTAACATCTCTGAAGGCTAGGGTATCTGACCTGCTGAAGGAAAGTGCTTCAGCTTTTGTTAAGGCATTTCTGAACTGCTACCACCAAGTCGAGGACGCCTACCCAGATTTTGACCTGGACTTGATCCAACCTCAGCTCAATTACAAGAGGAAATCAGTGGAGCCTGAAGGCGCTGAGATTACTGGGGCCGAGAAAGGGTCTGCTCACGAGGAGGCCGAGCCGAATAGGGCCGGTGGCTCATTGGAGGTTTCTAAGGGTGACGATGGTAAATAGCCCACTCACTGATGTTTGGTCGCGATGGTCTTCTCCCCCCCCCCCCCCTTTTTTATTTTCCATCTGTTGTAGTTTCCTTTAACCATGTAACCTTTTGTATGATGGGTCTGTGCACCATTCTTTCAAAGGCTTGTTACTTGTTCAACTTCTCTTTTCTCTTAAAATGAAGGGCCTTTGCATATCGCTACTTTTGCCCTGACGAAATGAGTTAAGCCCCCCTTCCCCCTTTTTTTGCATTGATGGAATGGGAACTTTTCCTGACCACGATCCTCTAGGGATATTTGGGTCTTTTCACCTTCCTTTTGTGTGCTCCAGACGTGACAGTTTCGTCTGATTCAGGACGTGCGCTGTTAGATACAAGAAGTGGCCCTTCGATCAAGGTGTCTTGTAGGTTCCCTTCGCACCATGTGTCCCCCTTATTGAATGTGAAGGACATGCATTTATTGTCCCTGGCGAAAGCGATGGTCGTGGGCTTTGCTGGGGCTACAAGTATGCTTTTCAGGAAATGATTGTTCCATTCTGCCCGCTAGCTAGACGTTCTTCGTTTTCCCTTTCCAGTGCGATCTTCCTTGCTTACACCTGCTATAACTCTTGCTTTCATGGTCAGAGCTCCTTCATCGCCACGCGACGCTATGCGTCGCCTTTTTCTTGATGTTGCTGCTAGTGACATTGGGGACGAAGAGGTGTATAACCTCGTTGTTCGTTCACCTTCCCTCCTGGCATCGTTGTTCACCCTGCCACTTCGTGTCGATTCCACTTCTTGGTTAGGGGTGAGGTCTGTTTCTTTGAATCTCCTTTTCTGTTGGGCCTACGATTTCCCCTTCCTCCTTTTGCCAGGGAGGTTTTGTGTTTCTTCAATTTTTGTCCGGCCGCACTTCTTCCGGCGGCTTTGGCAGTTTTGTTGGCTTTCTCCGCAGCTTGGGAAAGGCAGTTTTCCCAATTTAGGGTTACTGTGTCGGAATTTCTTCAGTTCTATCATCTTAAGGAAGTTTCAGAGTTTTATCGCTTCGTTCCTAAACAAGCAAGGGATTTCCTTATCCTCGACCTCCCTTCAGAGCCTGAGGGCTGGCAAATGAGGTATTTCTTTGTCTCAGGGGACGGCTGGGAATACAGAGCTGTTTTCCTGGCGTCTTTGAGGGTTCCTACGGATTGGGGGCAGCATAGGAACTTTGGTAAGTCCCAACTTGCTCCTTTTTTCCTTGTAGCATTTGTTGTTACTTCCTAAACCCCTTGGTTTCTTTTCGTGCAGACGAACTTCCACCTTTGTCCGGGGAGGAACAAGGTTGAGTTAACCATCTTCGTGCTCGGCTGCCATTCTCATATGCCGAGCTGTTGCACCCTGAGTTGGCCTCTCTACCAAGCGGTGGTGTATTTTTGATGTCTCTCTAAGTGGTTTTATTCCTAATCTGCTCAAAAATTAACTTTGCCATGTTCCATTTGCGCAATTCCCTTATACCTGGTTACTCAGCAGACCATGATACTGGCGCAGGTAGATCGGCTGAGGCAAGATAAGGGCTTTGAGCCTGCGGCTAAAAGGCCTAGGTTAGGGGATTTTAGCTCGGCCCTTGTGCCAGCTGTTGGCACCAGTTCTGAGGTCTTCTTTGCCAGTGGTGGAGCTTCGGCAAGCCATCCGTCTTTGAGTCTCTTGCCCGCTCATGATGTAAGGGTTGGAAGATCTGAGCCCATGTCAGCTGTCACGACTGGTACAATTTTGAGCAGCCCATTGGTGGGGCCAGTACGGCTCGGGTCCTCCCGGGCTAGTGTGGTAGGTTCCAGCTCGGGGAGAACTGCATCCTCTCTATTTACTGACCAGGAAGGAGGCCTGTTGAGGAGCGTGGCCCTGAGCAACTGGGCTTTGATGGATTTGATCCCTCAAGCGCTTGGTGGACCTCCCTTTCTAGACCCAGAGTTAAGACACTCTTCATGCTCTTCTCGAGGTGAGTTTTTCCTTTTCCTGTATTCCATGTCGTCTTAGCGACCTTGTGACTCCGTTTTCATTTTGCAGGCGGTGACTCATGTTTGTGCGCTGGGAAGAGATGTTTTTGTTACTTGAAATGAAGCTCAGAGAGCGGTAGCTAAGCTTCAGGAGGTTCGCCAATGCAACACCGAGCTTCTGAGTTGGGGGTTATCCACCGAGAGTGAGTTAGAATGAGTCATCGACCAGCGAGCTCAGACTTTTCGGCAGTTAATTGCCAGTACCTCTGCTGAGATGTCCCTCCGAGAAGAGTTATCCAGTGCTCGGGAAGACTATGATGCTCGGATGACAAATCTGTTGGATTTTTCTATTTCCCAGACTCTGCTGGAGGGGAAGTTGAAAGAGTCTGAAGCGGTTATAGCTGACCTGAGCAAGTCTTTAGCCACTGAGTGCCAGCTGGTCAAGAGCCAAAGGAAAGATATTGAGGGAGCCAGGTTGGAGGCAGCCAGGGCTTTTGTGGATGGTTTCTTCAATTTTGCTGACCAGGCAATTGAGAAGTTCCCTGACTTGGGTCTAGAGAAGTTTCAACCCCGCTTTGATGCTCCTTTTGGTAGTGGTGCCCCCGATGATGCTCCCCTGCCTGGGCAGTCTTAAAGTTTCGTCCTTTTGCAATATTTGTAAACATACATTTCCTTTTGCAGTGGGATTTCCTTTCCTTTTGTCAAAGGACTTGTCATTTTTTTTTTTGAACACTTGTAGATTCTTTTCCTTATAATGAAGTTTTAACTTCTTTTGTACCTTCCTTTGTGACGATACGTTGTATCCCCTAGCCCCCTTGCTCCGAAGAGGCATTAGCTTGTTGGGAGCAGTGTTGTCAACTGAACTTTCATTAACTTTGGGTTTTTGTTGCTTTTTTTTTTGAAAAATGCTGCTGACGACTTTTCGTTTCCTGTGACAGTGTTTGAGGCGGCTGATGACTTAAATGATCTTCGTGGGTTATTCAACAACCTTTTCGAATCCTGTGCCCTATTTAATACCACTCCTTCTTGCGAAATTTCAACGGTCTTTTATAGGCTATATATATGCTTCCAAGTTTTGATTTGAAAGAGGTCTCATTACCCCGAAGTCCCTACCTTCACTGTTGTCTTGATGACACCCTTTGCTCTTTTTAGACGTCGTGCTCGGGAGTCCCTTAAGGGAGAATGATACTTTTCCTTCTTAGGCTGAAGAGCCCAGATTCCCGAGCTTACGAGCTCTCTTGGGCTGAAAAGCCCATATTCCCGAGCTTACGAGCTCTCTTGGGCTGAAGAGCCCAGATTCCTGCATTCGCCAATCGATTCAACAGAGTTCTTTTCCCTTCAAGTGGATTTAAACAAAAAATTCTTATTGATTTCCATAAATGGGCTACTACAATGGCTTTCCTTGGTTGTGTCGACACCGTCAGAGGGTGTTATTGGTAGTAACGCTTTAGGTGGTCTGCGTTCCATGAGTGTTGTAGGTCTCGGCCTTCCTCAGTCTACAACTCATAGTTACCAGGTCGGACAACCTTTTTTATAACGTAAAGCCCTTCCAATTAGGGCCGAGCTTACCATGGGCTGGATCCTTTCTTGCCGGGAATAGCTTCTTTAATACTAAGTCCCTCGGTTTGAAACTTCTTCTTCTTACTCGTCTATTGTAGAACCTAGTTGTGTTTCTTTGGTATGAAAATATGCGCTGCAGCGCCTCATCCCTCTTTTCGTTGAGGAGATCGAGGTTCACTAGTAGTGATCTTTCATTCTGCCCAGGGCTGAATAGCTCGGCTCTCGCTATGGGTACGTCTACCTCGACTGGGGCCATTGCCTCAGTTCCATAAGCCAAACTGAAAGGAGTTTCCCCGATAGCAGTTCGCACGGTTGTTTGATAAACCCATAGTACATCCGGGAGGTGGTCTACCCATTGAGACTTAGAGGTCTCCAACCTGGTCTTGTGGGCCATCTTAATGATTCGGATGGTCACCTTAGCTTGCCCATTGGACTAGGGGTGAGCAGGAGTCGAGAAGTAGTTTTTGATCCCCAGTTCGGCGCAGAAACCAGTGAACGTCGGGTTATCGAACTACTTTCCATTGTCTGAAACCAAAGCCCTAGGGACTTCGAAACGACAGATTATAAACTTCCAAACAAAGTTCTTGATCTTTTGTGTGGTGATCTTGGCTAAAGGTTCGGCTTCGACCCATTTCGTGAAATAATCTACTACGACCACCACAAACTTGCATTGCCCGACCCCAACTGGTAAGGGTCCCAGGATGTCTAAACCCCACTGTTGAAAGGGCCAAGGGCTAACCACAGGGGTTAAGAGCTCGGGAGGGCAGTGCGGCAAGTTACCATGCACCTGGCATGTTTAGCACTTCTTTACTACCTCCTTGGCGTCCTTATTCATCGTTGGCCAGAAGTATCCTTGACGCAGAGCTTTGCTTGCCAAAGTCTTTGCTCCCAAATGGTTTCCGCACATACCTTCATGGATTTCTCTTAGGATATAGTTTGCCTCTATTCCTGTTACACATTTCATTAACGGAAAAGAAAAACCTCTTTTGTATAGATTACCTTGGACTATCCTGAATCTTGCCGCCCTAGCCCTCAGCTTTGATGCCTCTTTTGGATCATCTGGTAATGCCCCATCTCGTAGAAAAGATAAGATGGGGTCCATTCACGAGGTTCCTTCTTCGACTGGCATGGCCCTATTTTCGAAGACCTGTTCTTCATTGAGTTTCACGCTAGGCTCGACAAGGACTTCAACTGGCACCCCTGGTATGTCCCAACCTGCGGCGGTGGCTAGCTTAGCCAGGGGCATCAGCCCGAGCATTGGCTTCTCATGGTATCTGGACCAGCTTAGTCGACATGAATTTTCTCAGCAGGGTGCGCACTTTTGCCATGTAGAGTGCCATTTTCTCATCTTTGGCAGTGTATTCTTCTTCGACCTGCCTAACCACCAATTGCAAGTCGCTGTGGACCACCATCTGTTGTGCTTCCATTGACAAAGCCAAGTTCAGGCCGACGATGAGGGCCTCGTATTCCGCTTCGTTGTTGGACGCTCGAAAATCAAATCTCAAGGCATACTCTAGGTCGTATCCCTCAGGTGACGTCAGCATGAGGCCCGCCCCACTACCCTGTGCATTCGAGGCCTCATCGACGTATAATTCCCAGGTTGGTAGGTCGGGCGCACAATCACGACTTTCCTCACTTTTTGTCGGGGGAGAGGTGAATTTGGCGATGAAATCTGCTAGAACTTGTCCCTTTATTGCAGTCCTAGGCTTGAACTTGATGTCAAATTCGCTTAGCTCTATTGCCCATTTCACCAGTCTTCCAGAGACTTTTGATTTGTGGAGTACCTTCCTCAGCGGCTGGTCTGTCGAGACTTCGATGGTATGAGATTGAAAGTAGGGTCTGAGCCTTCGAGCTGCCACAAGGAGGGCTAAAACGAGTTTCTCCATCTTAGGATACCTTTATTCGGCCCCTCAGAGTGCTTTACTATAGAAGTAAATCGGCTGTTGTGCCTGATCTCGATCTTTTACTAACGTCGCGCTTACCGCGAAGTCCAACACCGCCAAGTAAAGGGTGAGGACTTCTCTTTCTCGAGGACTTACTAGCACCGGGGTGGAAGCTAGGTAAGTCTTGAGAGCTTCAAAGGCCTTTTCGCATTTCTTGTCCCACTGAAAGGCTACTTTCAAGACCTTGAAGAAAGGTCGGCACTTATTGCTGGAGCCCGACACGAAACGGTTGAGTGTCGCTATTCTGCCTGTCAGGCGTTGTATTTCTCGTGTGCTGGTGGGTGCTTTCATGTCCAGGACGGCTTTTATTTTCTCCGGGTTGACTTCGATGCCTCTAGTGTTGACTATGAAACCCAAAAACTTCCTGGCTAACACCCCGAACGCACACTTTACTAGATTCAACTTCATTTTATATTGTTGCATTATTCCAAATGTTTCCCCGAGGTGGTGGACATGCACCTCTGCTTTAAGCGACTTTATGAGCATGTCGTCAATATATATTTCCATAGTTGAGCCGAGTTGTTCCCGAAACATCCTATTGACCAACCTTTGATAGGTGGTTCCAGTGTTCTTTAATCCAAAAGGGATATCCTGATAGCAAAAAGTCCCTTGCTCAGTAATGAACGAAGTCTTTTCTCGATCGTTGGGGTCCATTATGATTTGATTATAACCCGAGAATGCATCCATAAAGTTGAGAAGCTTGTGGCCCGTCGTAGCGTCAACTATCAAATCGATTTGGGACAGTGGGAAACTATCCTTGGGGGAGGCCCGATTTAGGTCAGTGAAGTCGATGCAGAGGCGCCATTTATCGCTTACCTTCTTCACAAGCACGACGTTGGCCAGCTAGGTCAGATAGTCGACCTCCCTGATGGCTTTAGCCCGTAGCAACTTTGCCACATCTTCGTTGATCGTTTTTTGTCTTTCTGGAGCAAAGCTCATTCTTTTCTGTTTCACGGGCTTGTAGTGAGGGTCCACGCTAAGGCGGTGGACAATCACAGCGGGATCTATTCCCTCCACGTCCTCCTGTTTCCAAGCGAACGAGTCTAAATTTTTCCTTAGAAGTGAAATAAGCTTTTCTTTAATCACGGGCAGTAGCATGGAGCCTATGAATACTACATGATCTGGGTTGTCGTCTAGTTGCACTGGTTCTAGTTGCTCGGAGGGGGTTGGCCTAGTTTCCAGCTCGTTCCTCATATCTAGGTCTTCCAGCTAGACTGATTCCACCTCTTTCTGCTTCATCGATGCCACATAGCATTGTCTGGCAAGGCGCTGGTCACCCTGGACCATGCCAACCCCATTTTCAGTGGGAAATTTCATCACCAGTTGGTATGCTGAAAGTACTGCCTTAATTGAGTTGAGAGAGGGTCTTCCCAGCAAGACATTGTAGGCAGACGGTGCGTCGACGACAAGGAAACGAACAATGGTCGTGACTTAGCAAGGTTGGTCTCCCACTGTCAGGATGAGCTGAATAGCTCCAATTGACAAGACTTTTTCTCCCGAGAAACCCAAGAGGTGGGTTTTTGCTTGACAAATTTCCTTGTTGTTTCCTAACCTATAAACATCACCTTTTAGCATGTATAGTATATGAATAAAGGGGAGTGTCACTCTCCTAGGGATGATATCAAAAGAAATGGCAACAGAATGGTGGATGAATGAGATTTCAAATGTGAGTATGTGTGAACAAAAGTGCTCCCCAAGCGCAAGGAGACTTTCGCGGATCGTGTTTTACTTGGTGGTATTCCAAGGTCGTTTCCATAGGGAAGGAAGTAAACCGAGGGGAGATGATTTTGGGAGAAAGAAAGTGTAAAATCTTTGATTGTTGGAAGTTGTTTGGTGAAGTTGTTTTGATGCTAGTAAAATGAGAAACAAATGTTGGCAAATCCAAGAGGTCACTCCAATAGGAATACCGTCTCAACTCGGAACCCTCCTCCAATAGAGCATGAATGAACGATTGATTCGTGGGAAGCTAGGGGTAAGATTGGTTAGTATCTAAGCATAAACCGTGACTAGGCCTACGGAATATCAAAGACTCACCAAGTTATCCACCCTCAACCCAGTCAAACCGAACCATTGAACTCTGAAAGAAGGGAGGAGAATGAGTTGAAATGGTATACTCAAGTGGAGGTTCCTCTTGATTTTGCCAACTAAGAGATTTAGCTATTCATGCTTAAAATAAAGACAACAATATGATGAGAAGACATTATGAAAAAATAAAGACTAAAGCTAAGCATAAACGAATTGCATAAATTTAATTTCTGGATAACCACCTTTTACTAAAGATTGGATGAGAAACTACTCACTCTTCATGACTTTGTTAAAACTAGAAAAGTGAGTGATGCTCATCCCTCAAAGTAGAGGAGTTACAAGGTAACACATTTTACACAAGGAGCCGATCTTCGACAAAGAATGAGTGAATCACGTTCCACCCTTCACGGCTTTGGTAAAGCTCTAGAAAAGTGGAAGAGTTTCACTCCTCTAAGGGAAGAAGGAAGCTCAAGAAATGGAAGTAAAAGAGCAATAACACAATAAAAGAAAGCAATACTTAAAGTAAAAGAAAGCAATAAATTAAAAGGAAGCAAGAATACAATAAAAGAAAGCAATACTTAAAGAAAGCTATAAGTAATAAGGAAAACAATAATACTTTTGGAGGATTTTTCACTACCAAAAGATGAATGTTTTATAAGTCCTAAGGGGTGGTATTTATAGGCAACAAGGGAGGGTGAAAGTATTGTTAGGTGGTCTTGAATCTTGTTAGGTGGACTTGAAGAGTCTTGTTAGGTGGACTTGAAAATCTTGTTAGGTGACTTTGAATCTTGTTGGGTGGACTTGAAAATCTTGTTAGGTGGACTTGAAAATCTTGTTAGGTGGCCTTGAATTTTTTGATCTTCCTTTGTTTTGAGCTTTGATAATTGGCACCCCAGTAGTTTGTAGCTTTAATGCAATTGGCTCCCCAGTAGTTTGTAGCTTTGACGCACAAAATCCTGAAAAGAACAACAATTAATGCATTATCCTTTATTCACACACTAATTCTAATTTGATTTATTTTGACTAGTTTAACTTTATTCAACTAACACAATTTACCTATTAAATTATGCCTTAATTAGGGTTAATCAGTTTTCACGGGCTCGAGCTGAGACCTTTCTATGTCAAGCTGGTCGAAGGCTGTTAGGAAGATGATATCTGTCGAGCTCCCATTGTCGATGAGCACTCAGTGTACAGTTTTGTTCGTAACGATCGCCTTTATGACCAGAGGGTCGTCGTGCGGGTGTTGACATCCTTGGAGATCTGTGTTGGAAAGAGTGATCTCCACATCTTGGCGGGGTGCCTTAGCAACGACTTGGATTGCCAAGAAGTCTGGCGAATGGGCTCTCCTGGCGTGCGCTTTCTGTGCAGAACTCGATTCTCCGCCTTCTACGAAGCCTCCCAAGATGACTCGGATTTCGCCCAGCACTTGCTGGTGTTGCTGAGGTGCTGCTATAGCAGCTCGGGCTTCTCGCCCTTGATTATTCTGTGCTCTGCCTTCCCTTGCTACGTACTAACGCATGTGGCCTCTCTAGATAGGGTATTCTATCTCTTTCTTGAGTTGAATGCAGTCGTCGGTCTCATGACCAGTATCCTTGTAGAACTCACAGTACTTGGCGGGGTCTCGCCTGCTAGGGTCGGATTTCATTCGTGGCGGCCACCGAATGAACCTCTCATTCTGGACTTCGTGGAGGACCTAAGCGATTGAAGTTACCAGTGGTGGAAGTCGCGCTGGGGTGAATCGCGATTACAAGTCTTGTGGGGGCGACCCTAGTCAATCTCGGATGTTGCCTCTCCTTTTGGGAGAGGGCTCTCTTGTTTTCCTAGGTGAACGCTCTCGCTTTGGAGATCGATCATGTTTCCCCTCTTTCCTGGGGCTACAGTCCCTTTTCTTTTTGCTCTCCTCAACCGATGTTGAGCTCCCTTTCAAGCGGAGAGCTTCTTCTCCATTAATGTACTTCTCGACTTTCGCTAGCACCTCGGCTATAGTGGCCTGAGGATTCTTTGCTATTGAAAATAGGAGATCCTTGGATTGAAACCCGAGTCCTGACATGAAAGTTGTCAATGCAAACTTATTGTCCACGCTTTCTACCTTCAAGCATTCCTGGTTGAAGCGTTGAACATAGCTTCTGAGGGACTCGTTGGGCCCCTGCTTGACGCTCAGAATATGGTAGGATGATTTTCTGTATATCCTTGCTCCAATGAAGTGGGAAATGAACTGGATGGACAATTCCCTGAAAGAGGAGATTGATGTTGGTTGCAGACGGTTGAACCAAGATATTACCGACCCTTTGAGGGTGATGGCGAAAGCCCAACAACGTATTGGGTCCGGGTACCCTTGAAGCTCCATCTGGTTTTTGTAGGAGTTCAGATGATCGACTGGGTCTTTGGTTCTGTCAAACGCTTCTATCAACTGCATTCAAAATTTCTAGGGAAGGGGGAAGTGAAGGACCTCTGGAGTGAATGATGACTCTGTCTACTGGACCAAGGTGTCCATGGTATCAGGGGTCCTTCCTTTGAACACTTCTTTCATATTCCCTAGCTCTCGCTGGAGTTCGCGGAGCTTTTGTTCTAAGTGATGGTCCGCGATATCTGGCAGATGGAAGGATCTGTCTTCTTGGAAGGTAGGTTTGGCCCTACTGTGGGCTTTGTTTTCATTGTGTTCTTCTGGGTACCTCCTCCGATGATTTTCCCTAGAGTGGCTCCGCTCATGGAGCTCGGTGACTCCATTAGGCGGGGCTTGGCGCTCTTGGGGAGGAGCGTCCTGCTCGGCCCGGGGTGTGGGAGGTTCCTGACGTGCTGGTGGGAACTGAAGGAGCTGATGCGTTTGTATCCACTCCATCAGCTCCTGGTTCTGCCTTATTAACCGAACTGTAGTTCGACGATAAGCTTCCAGTTCGTTGGGAGGGATGGAGGTTTGTCTCTGGAGGTCGGTCCTCGACGTCTCCTTCTGGAACCGAAAAGTTTTCTAGTGGGTTTTGACGGACTTGGGGATTGGCTGGAGCTTTACTCATGTTCCGAGTAAAAACCATCAAGTAATCAACAGATTAGAAAAGAAACGATGAAAATCGTTCCCACAGACGGCGCCAATGATGGTGCTCAGAATTTCTCGACCCAAGCCCAACCTATGGACTATGGTTGTTTGGTTCTTGCGTTGCGATGGATCTGGAAAATTAAACAGAAAAGAACACAGAAAATAAGTGGTTCACCTTAGCTGAGGAACTAAGGCTACATCCACTGTAATGGAGGCTCTTGCTCCTGAATACAGTGTATTGAAGTTCTATGCGACGCAGTAAAATTACAAGTATCGAGCCGTTCTAAGCGAGGGTTCATTTTTCCTCTCTGGGGATCTCTCTCTCTAGGGTTTTTTTTCTCTTGTAAGGCACTGTTCCTTATATAGTGGTTGTTCCTCCGGAGATTCCTTATGACTTTTCCCATCTTTCCCGTCGATCTTGTGGGGACCTCCTGCTGCTACCCTGTAAAAGCCTTCCATTTGCCGTCGTTACTGTGCCCACGATCTTTAGGCCTTGAGTTCCACCATCCTCTTTGTCTGGGAGGATGTTGTAGTAACTAATTTCAGAGATGGTCCCTTGTCCCTTGCACACGTGGAACGACAGGGTTGTTAAAGGGAGAACAGTCTGTCTCCTTCTTGGGTCCTAGTTGGGTCGGTGTTTGATTGGGCCTAGGTTAGATGACCCCTTGTAACGTGTTTCTCTTCCTTCAACTGGGTCAACCTATAAGAGACCCCCCGGTTAGGGGGCTTTTAGTCCCCAGTTCGTCGGTGGTCCAAGCCCAAAATCTCGCACCCATTAAAACCAAAAATAAAAAATTTAATTTTTTCTTAAAAATTTATTAGAATTTAATTTGGTATTTTAAACGATCAAGAAGATATTGTGTTTATTACAGTTTAAACCTTTGTTTGATTTTTTATTTTTATTCCAATAAATAGTATAATTATATACTAATTAGAATATTTTTTGTCTAAATATAATATTTTAAACTTAAGGCGTCTAAGTATTATATGTCTATAAACTTCAAAAGGTTTGAGTGTGATTTACTAATGAATATACTAACGGACATTGACGACACTGTGTAAGTATTATGCACATACAAATGTAAGTGGATTTGTATGTAATATTTCAAATATTATGAGTTAGATGATTGAAAGACAAATCTCAGAGGTTTAAGTGTAATTCTTTTTAATTTTTTTATTATTTTTTATATCATCTCATAAATATTTAAGAGAGAGAGGATTGGGACCGCGGAATCTGACAGGTGAGATAGAGAGGGAAAATATACGGAGAGACAGAGAGAGAAAGATTTTCAGATAATCCCAATTCTGGGCGACCATTGTCCGAATGCTTCAAATATATATTCGCTTTAGCCGGAAAATTCACTGTTCTTATCGGGTGTTTCTCGGTGAATTGCATTTGACTTTTGAGTTTTGAGTCTTTGATCCAAGGAACTCATGGGCTCTAATGCCACTGAAGGTTCGATGGATGATACCAACGGCGACGTCAAGACTTCAACATTTGAAGCATCTTCAGCCTTTTGCTCGATTTGCCTCGATTTGGTGACTGATAATGGGGAAAGATCCAGAGCGAAACTTCAATGCGGACATGAATTCCATCTCGGTGACTGAAACCCCTTCCGTTTGTTGTTTTTGTTTTTCTTTGGTTTGAGTTTGACAAGATTGTTATCCGGTTAAGAATATCAGAACTGTATGTGTTCATTTTCTGATTGAGTTTGTGATTGCATTTTAGTTATAAAATTCAATTAAACCTACTTTTGTAGATTGATTATATGTAGTCTTCAGATTCTTATCCATTGTTATCCCAAACAATGTGAAACACAAATCCAAGTAGCCTTTAGTTTGAAATTTTCTCAGTTACTTCGTTTTTAGGATTAGTTATACGCTGGGAATTGTGTATTCTACCCGAGTATGGTAAAACATATACTTGGTGTCGAATCAAATCTCACTGTCAATGTAAGTAGCAGGTTGTTTTTCGTGGAAATCAAGCTTGTTCCGGAAATTCAGAAGATTAGGAGAAAACCAGCTGATTTTTTTTAGTCTCGTTGAAACGTAGGATAATATGACTATGCTGTGAGAAACGCATGGTTCAGGTTGGATAATAACCTGAATATATCTAAATGAGATGTTGTCTCCAGAAGATCTCAGTGACCCTTCTTTTGGTTGCCACGGGCAACCTGTGGACCTTTCCTCTGACATCCTGGAAACAATGCCAAGCTGAGCTCCAAAAGCTCGTTGTCCTGGCAAGCCAAGGGTGAATATGCTGGCCAAATTTTGGTGAGATCAAAAGTGTCTCCTACTGAATGAGGCCAAAATTTCGAACTTTTTGACTTCCGTAATTGAATTACTCAATTTCTTTTTGAATATTCTTAGCACCACCAAAACCATGGAAGCATCTTAAGCTTGACAAGTAATGTTCTTCAGATTCAAAATGTGAAAGCTAGTTGTGAATAGCAATATTTATCTATTCGATATATTTTGAGTACCGTTAACATGGTGAGGTACAAAAACCTCTAAATTCATATCAAAATGAGGCACTGCGATTTTAGATTAGATTGCTGCATCAGATCCTTTCAGAGTTTAATTTATTTTACTGCTCAGAAAATGCTGTAACATGTTTGACTTTATTTGGGACAAGAAATATGAACTTTGGTCTTATTGCATCCATGAATTTTACCCCGACTCAAGGCACAAGTTTAAAAAATGATTTGTTTTATGGCTCAGAAAATTCTGAGAAAACATTTAGATTGTTTTTTGGACATGAATGATGAACTTTGTTCTTGTTGTGTTCATAATGTTTTACACCTAAGGCACGCAGTTTCATCTATTGTTATGTGCAAAATGAATTATCATTTCTACACTAATTTTTTTTTTTTGTGAGATTTGTATGCTATTATGGTTAACTGTTGTGCTATGTTATACAGATTGCATCGGTTCGGCATTCAATATAAAGGGAGCAATGCAATGCCCCAATTGCCGAAAGGTTGAGGGAGGTGAATGGTTGTATGCAAATGGATCTACTCGTTCATTTCCCGAGTTTAACCTGGATGACTGGACTCCTGATGAGTATCCCCCTGAGTTAAGTTACCCTGAAACGGTGAGCACATCATTTATTTCAAATTCTGTTAAAAACCTGTTGTTGTCCATATGCATATGACCATAAATCACCTGGTTGAAATACTCACACACACACATATATATATGTGACATAAGTAGAACCTCCACTCTTGTTAGTTTGATCTCCAGTGAATATTATTCAATCCCTGATTGTTTGGAGCACAAATTGGAAGAACTCCCCCCCCCCGGGAGTGGAAAATAGGACTGCACATCCTAACCAGCAAGGCACAAGGAAGGTAGTACAAATGAAGGAATGCAATTGAAGGCTATGGTATCACATTTGTAACGCTCCTGCTTGTGTCAAAACCTTGAAAAGAGAGCTTCATGAAAGAGGAATATGGCAGGAGAAACCCGAATTGCCCCCACTAATTCGATCAATTTAAGACGGATTAAGTAAACAAGCGACTACTAAATGGTGTTCGTGCATATATCAACTAAACAAATCAAGTTATTAGCCTTCTCAATGTATTGTTGAAGCATATTAAGATTTTGAACACAAAACCTTTTGAGTTCTTGTTTGAAGCATGTCAAAGGTGTTTATCTCTCTACTCATGCCCCCTCTTCTGCAACCAGAACCTATCTCTCTCTCTCTCTCTATCACACACCCACACTTGCGCACACATGCCACTGCTGAATCGCATCTCCACCCAAAGTCATGACCCCCATTCTCCCACTAGAACCTGAGAATAGCCTTAACTAGCAGATGATGAGCTTACCTGACCGATAGTTTGAGGCCACCACCAGCCCCTCTCACTTTGGCTGAAACCCTATTTGTAGAGTTACTCATTTTCTGTGTTTCATATGCTCAAATCAGAAACTAGTTGTTTTTCATAAGCTTAGACTTGAGCCCCACACACCCTATCCAATTACGTTGCTGCTTGGTACATAGGGAAATTGAAGGCTTGATGAAGGATTTTTTATGGGAAAAGATGATTGAAGGTAGAAAGGACTACCAACATATCTTTCCTCTATTGGTACTTTTTACCTTGTGAAGGTTTTGTCATCTTAAGGTTAAGAGTTTAAATCCCCTTTTCAAAAAAAAAAAAAATAGTTAGAAAGAACCACTGGATATGTTGGGAGGTTGTATCTAGATCTAAAGACAAAAAGTGGTCTTTCGGTTGGGAACTTTTTGAAAAGAAACGTAACTACAGTTGAAAAAAGACTTTGGAGATTTTCTTTGGAGCAAGAATCATTGTAGCACTCAGTTATTAGGAGCAAATATAGGTTGCAAACTAATTGGTGAAATGCAAATAGGGTTGAAAGGGGTAGTTTTCAGAGTTCATGGAGGTTCATTTCTAAGGGATTACACTTCTTTTTGCAGAGAATTAAGTTCACTGTGGGAGATGGAGTGAGAATGCATTTTTGGGAGGATATTTGGTTGGGAGTCTTCATTTTTTACTCTTTTTCCTCAGCTTTATCGAGTTTCTTGTTATAAACATCATTGAATTTTTTCCCAATTACGATCCTACTAGGGCATGTGTAGAGTTATTGGTTCATCTCTCTATACTTAATACTATTTCCTTGACCCAAAAAATCAGTCAGATAAAAGATGTTGGGCTAATGATGCCGTCAGGAGTTCTCAAGTAAATCTTTCTTTGAGTCATTAATTGATGATTCTTCACTCCTATTTTTCCTTCTATTAGTGAAGGTTTGGAAATTCAAAGTACTTTTAAAGGTGCAATTTTTGTCATGGTTGATTGCTCGTGGTAAGATTAACACTATTGATGTGCTTCAAAGAAGGAGATCTAAGACATGTCTTCTATCGTAATGGTGTGTTGTGTGTAACTTGAAATATTTGAAAGAGAAAAGGGATATAAACTAAGTGTAGATCCCCCATATATATAGCCAATGAAAGTTACAATAAGGATTAAAAGGTAAAAAGAAAAAACTTAATAAATCTTAATAAACTAAACTGCTATATTTCCAACACTCTTCCTCAAGTTAAGTGCAAAAATGTCAACTAAGTCAAGTTTGACAATAGAGTCTCGAAGAATAGATAGAGTGACAGGTTTGGTGAAAACATCTGCAACCTGATCACTGGTCCTCACAAACGATAGAGTGACAATACCATTGCTAACCTTCTCTCAAAGAAAGTAAATATCGATCTCTATATACTTCGTCCTCTCGTGTAATACAGAGTCAGAAGCAAGCTGAATAGCAGAGCGATTATCACAATATAATGTAGATGAAGAAGTCCTTGAAAATTCCAACTCGCCAAGAATCGATTGTAGCCAGATAATCTCACATGTGCTAAGTGCCAATGCTCGATACTCTGCCTCTGCTGACGAGCAAGAGACAACTGGCTGCTTCTTGCTTTTCCAAGAGATAAGATGAGTCCCTCGAAAAGCATAGAAGCCCGTAGTAGATCGACCGTCACATGCTGTCCCATAATCTGAATCTAAATAACAGGCTAGAGAACTAATCTGAGATCCTGATGCATAGAACAACTCAAGTCCAGGACAAGACTTAAGGTACCGAAGAATATGATAAACTGCATCAAGATGAGGCTGACATGGTCTGTGCATGAACTGACTAACTCGGCTGACAGCGAATGAAATGTCTAGCCTAGTGTTGGCTAGATAGATAAGTCTATCTACCAACCTCTGATAGATAGTCGGATCTCTCAACTCCTCACTTTCAGCAGTAAGCTTCAGGTTTGGAATCATGGGTGATGATGCGGGTTTGCACCCCAACATCCCAGTGTTTGAGAGAAGATTCAGAACATACTTTTTTCTGAGAAATAACAATACCTCTGCTGCTACTGGCAATCTCAATCTCAAGAAAGTATCGCAAAAGTCCAAGGTCCTTCACATTGAAGGCCTTCCCAAGGTCTACCTTGACCTGTGCAATCCCAGAAACACCATCTCCAATAATAATAATATCGTTACATATACCAAAAGGATGATATACTGTTCAAAAGGATTCCATCGAATAAAGCAAGTATGATCAGAATGACATCTGGTGAACCCTAAACATATAACTACATCACTAAAGCGAGAGAACCAAGCTCGTGGTGACTGTTTCAATCCAAAAAGACTTACGCAGTCGACATACCTTCCAACATACTCCCCCTCACCATGAAAGCCCGGTGGTTCATCCATATAAATAATCTCCTCCAGATCACCTTGAAAAAATGCATTCTTCACATCCAACTGATGAAGAGACCAAGAGTACTCCGCAGCCAGAGAAATAATCAGTCGAACAGTAGTTAATTTTACTACAGGGACAAAGGTAGCACCAAAATTACGACCTTGTACCTGAGTAAAGCCCTTCGTCATAAGCCTAGCCTTGTGACGATCAATAGTATCATCCGCAAGAAACTTCAGGGTGTAAACCCAGCGATAGCCAACAGGCTTCACCCCTGAAGGTAAAAAAACAAGATCTCACGTATGATTATGCTGAAAAACGTCCATCCATCTCTATCTGCATGGCAAGAACCACTAGGGCTCCCGCATAGCCTCTGAAACAGAGCGAGGAATTGGCGTATCTGATAAGGCCATACTATATGCTCGAAATGTAGGAAACAGATCACCAAAAGAAACATAAGCAGAGATCGGATATAAAATCCTATCGGTCCAACCATAACGAATAACTGGACGACGATCATGTCGCGGATAACGACGCCTTAAATTATCATCCTCCACTGACAATATCTTATCAGGTAAAACAACTGGCTTAGTACCTGCAATCTCATATGTATTAACAACAGATGCAACAATATGCTTAACGAACTGAGAAATAGTACGTGCATCGCCTGAGGTAGAGGGGATGAGAGCGAGGGTGACAAATATAAACTTGCAAAAGAAGAGAGACCGGTGATTCTGTACTGATAGGGATGAGTGGCTCTGAAGGAGGAGAAACCGATGACTCTGTAGTGATAGTGACCAATGGCTCTGGCTTCGGGGGTAAAGAAAAATCAAAGGGAGTATCATCAACTGGAGAAGTAGACACAGAACTGGAAGAAAAATAAGGAATATATTCAAGAAAGGTAACATCTAGACTGTGATACATACGACGCCTAATAGGATCATAACACCGATACCCTTTAGACTGATGATAATAGCTTACAAAGACACAACGAATTGCTTTATCATTAAGCTTATGACGAGTAGGAGATCGATCCTGAATAGAACATGTGCATCCAAAAACACGAGGGGGGACTGGAAAAAGTGTCCACTCTGGAAATAAGACTTATAATGGAGCCCTATGCTAAAGAACACGACTCGAAGTACAATTGTATAGAAAGGTAAAAGTCAAAATGGCAAAATGCCAATAAGATTTTGGCACCCCCATGCCTCCAAGCATACAACGTACCATCCCTATCAGATTCCTATTTTTCCTTTCAGCAACACTATTTTGCTCAGGAGTATATGGACAAGTGAGTTGCTGAAGAATACTCTGAGAAAAAAGGTGAGACACTAAAGCATCAGACACATATTCTTTAGCATTATCCGAACGAATAGCACGAACAATGACATCGAATTATGTCTTAATCATCTGTAGAAACTGAGTGATTAGAGGGAGTACATCAGACTTCCTATGCAAAAGGTAGACCTAAGTATAACGGGTATGGTCATCTATAAATGTTACATAGTATCGGGCACCTGACAGGGCAGTAATAGGAGAGGGTCTCCAAATATCAGAGTGCATTAGGTTGAATAGTTTGGATGACTGGTGCATGCGAGGAATATAATTGGTCCTAACATGTTTCGATAGGGAACATATAACACTGTCAAGTTTACCATCAACACATGCATTGCTCAAAGTAGGAAACAAAATACATAAATATTTAAAATTTGTATGTCCAAAACGATCATGCCACAACTGAACAGTTTGTGACGAAAAATCATAACGACAATTATTAGGTAAAATACTAGCATGCAAGTTAGGAACAGATAAAGACAAAGCACGTGCAGATGATGTAGGTGGAGGAACTGGAGGCGGATCGCCTGGATAATATAGTCCATCTCTCTCATGTCCCCTGATAATAATCCTCCTGGTACTCAGGTCCTGAAAATAATACGAATCAGATAAAAACACAATCGCACGGTAAAAATCTCTGGCTAACTGATGTACAGATAATAGATTCATGGGCAACTTTGGCGCATGAAAAATTGAACGTAATGTCAAGCCATCTAGAAGGCAAACTATACCCCTGCTAACAATAGGGGCATGTGTCCCATCTGCTAATTGAACCTGTGTATATAACTGCTCGTTAAAAGTGGTGAAGTGATGGGCCTCACCTGTCATGTGATCATTCGCACCCGAGTCTAGCATCTAAATAGGAGACGGACTGGCACAAGCATGAAAGGCGCGAGGTATACTCGTAGTGGTGGCAGTAGCACTGTAGCAGTATTCGGACTCTGAGAAGTCAGAGTAGACATAAGTATATCTCATCGGAAAGTGATAGCATTTATATCGCTTTGCCAAAGAGGAGCAGTAGCAGGAGTAACGGTAGTAGGTGGTGGTACTTTAGCAATAGAGCAGTACGGCCGCGAGGAGGCAGTTTAAGCTCTGGATGGCGCTTCCAGCAAGCAGCCCTGAGATGTCCTGGTCGGCCACAATAATCACACTGACGAGAATTTCCCTGTCTGCGCTGATTTGGGGCACCCTGACGGCGCTGGTCCGAGCGCTGCCCATTCCTGACTGAGGATCCCGAACGAGACCCTGCAGCAGTTGCAAGGGTCATATGGTCAGCCGGAGGAGTCAAGGGGGCAACTAGAAGTAATTCAATATGGATGTGGCGCTCAGGTTGCTCAATCATCGCATATATCTCATAAAGAGAAGAAAGTGTTAACATCGACAAGATCTGGGAACGAGGTCCCTCAAACTCATCACGAAGCCCCATAAGGAACTTGTGAATCCTATCTTCCTGTTCTCAAGTATTCAAGAATGTTACTCTCTCGGGCTCGATCCTCGGAATAGCAGCAAGAGGACGTAGAGTCTCATACTTAAGCCAGCGCTGGGTCAAATAGCCATAATAATCTTTAACGGTCATATCTCCCTGTCGAGCATACGAGAGCTCCTGAAAAAGCTCATAAACACGTACTTCCCATCCTGATTGGGAATACATCTCTGATAATGCGCTCCATAGCTTCGGAACAGAGATATGAAACTGGTGAATCCTATAAATAGATGGCTTTATCGAGCCAAATAACAATCCAAGAATGGCGCAGTTCTCAGAGAACCACGCAAAATATCCAGGGTCGACATCAACTAGTTTTGGGTGAGATCCCGTCAGCCAACCAAGCTTCCCTACACGGCCTAAGAAAAGATGGAATGAGCGGGACCACTCAGCGAAGTTACGGCCATTCAACAACTGTGCCGTAACTTTCTGAGAGATCATGTCCGACAGTGTTGATAATGCAACTGTACCAGTAGGGACTGTATACTGGTCAAACATAAAAGTGGAAATACCAATAAAGGTCTCAATGGTAGAGGTGTCAACAGTAGAGGTCTCAAGTCCCTCAGTAGTAGTCATATCAACAACAATATTAGGGCACCCGTGACAGAAAAACAACTCTAATATAAATAAAGAGATAAAATAAGGGAGAACAATATACTTCTAGTCGAATAGTAGCGACAGATAAAGAAAGTCCAGAAAGCTCCCAAATAATCAAGTCACGGTGCCTAGAAATCCAATAAATATAAATAAATGATCTACTGCATCAAGAGCATATCAATGTAGAAGAGAATCTGACCACTCCTAAAAAAAGTCATAGATACTGCAACTTCAGGAAAAAAGAATCAACAATGCGAAGAAATGGCGGCCCCGCGATGAGTGCGAAGCAAAAGACGTGTTGGACTGTTTGGATTGGTCTAGGTTGGGTTGGGCTGGTTGTTGGCAATGAAGTTGGCTTTGTTGGGTAGAGGTGGCTTGCTTTTCTGGGTGCTATGGTTGCTGGCTCTATACTGATGTGTTATGGTGTATGGGCAGTCGGTGTTATGGTGTATGGGTGTTATGGATTAGTTGTTTGTCGGTGGGCTGTTTTTGGTTTCACCGAGGATCACACTGTTTTTGGTTGTGGTTTTGTTGCTGGGCAGTTGGAGTCAAGGTGCTGGTTGCTGGGCAGTCAGAGAAGTTTCGGTTTCGATGGCTATCGGTTTGATGGAGCTAGTCAGTGGGCTGTTTTTGTATGCTGGTCGGTGTAGGTAGTCGGTGCTTTATGGAGGCAGTAGAGGTATTGTTGTTCGCTGGGTGGCTTCTGTTAATGTTGGGTATTGTTGTTCGTTGGTGGCTGGGTGGTTTTGCTGGTGGGCAGTGGTTGGTTTTGGGTATGGCTGAAGGTTAGAGTTAGTGTTAGGGTTTGACTCTAATACTAACTTGAAATATTTGAAAGAGAAAAGGGATACAAACTAAGTATAGATCCGCCGTATATATAGCCAATGAAAGTTACAATAAAGATAAAAAGGTAAAAAGGGAAAACTTAATAAACCCTAATAAAGTAGATTGCTATATTTCCAACCGTGTAAGAATAGTAACAAGAGCATGGATCATCTTCTTTCTTTTTGTGTTTTTTGCATTGTCTCATAGTGATCTCAATGTGGAATAAGTCGTTTGATTTTGTGGAATTTTGTTGGGTGGTGCTTAGATCCATGACGTGTATGATTTGTTTGGATGTTATGGGTCTGGGAAGCAATTGAAGGATGAAGACCCTTTGACGTTGTGCTTTTTTGGCTACTATTTGAGTTATTTGGATGCAAAGGAATGCGAAGATCTTTGAAGACAAGTGTGATGAGTTTGAAGGGTTATGGGACCGGGTGTATTTCTTGGCATCCTTTTGGGCTTCAGTGTCTAATGAGTTTGCCAATATTCCTCTTTTGTGTATTACTATGGAAAGCTTCGTGTAGATTGTAGTTTTGGTCGTTTTCAATGGGTGTACCTAGAGGATGGTTGTTTTAACTTGTCATTGGGTTGGACAACTTGTCCACCTTTGATCGGTTTTTGTAATTGTCCTTATTCTATAGTATTAATAATATTTATTGTTTCCTGTTGGAGAAAAAGCTTCTTTTTATAATACTCTTTCTTTCTCTCACATTTATTTACTGAATTCTGCTAATCTTTCAATTAGGCACTGTTTATTGATTCTAATTTTATCTTGGTGTTTGAGATCTGAATGTGTATTGCTCTAGCTTGTTGGAATGAAATGCGATGCAGTTGTGATTGTCAACTTAATTTATGTGATGTTCTGAATCAATGATGCAAAGTTGCTGGGTGATCTAAAGGAAAATGCTTTCATGAATTGGTATCATAAGTCACTTTACTGATTAGATCTTGAGAGATTAAAATTTGTCTCAAAAAATTGGTGTTTGGAGTCGTGATTGGTTTGCGTTCCTTGGATTTTTAAATAAAAAGGACTTGTTGGTGATTTATCGTTTGGCATTGAAGGGGCACCTTGAGATCCAAATTGCCTATTATGAAGGTTATATGATTAACTTGGGATTTTTGATGCCTTAGTTAGGTAATTCTGATGGACAGATAATAAGTGTGTTTTGTGGTTGTGACATAAACTCAGAAGGGTGTTTGTTTTCCAGAGTGAGCTAGCCGCACTAAGTGCTCAACTGGAGGCCGCTGGGCCGCCCAGCAGAACCAACTGCAGGCCCAGGCCATTTGGATTGACAATTTGCGAGCCTTTTGGCAGCTGATGTTGAGCTTCCCTGAGATCCAGGACATGACACAAAGACACATAGATGTAGAAGCAGGACCATCTGTGTCTATTTAGTCACAGGTTGTATAATTATCAAAGTCATTGAAGTTAAGAAAAATTAAAAATCTGAAATAAAATATACGTTGAACCTTGCTAGGGATGAAATCATAAAATATTCATGTAAATGCTTTGAGACCAGCACCAGCATAGTCATCCAAATATTTGGAGACTGGCATGATTCATGTCGCTTATTCCTTAATGAACTTGTAGGAACAAAATCGAAATCAGATATGAATTTAAGTGTGACATTTTGATTTTTGGGATTCAAATCATTAAATAGTCATCAGCATAGCACTGAGTTGTGCTTATATGAAGTAGGATCAAGCCAGAACCACATAGGGCATCCCAGCAGAAAGTTAAAAGACTTCCCAAAACCAGAACTTGAGTATGGAAACCTGGTTCTCGGGGGTGAAAATGTATAGCAGCCATCTCAATGCCATGAGATCAGCACCATCGGACCCAAATTGGATATCCCAGCAGAAATTAAGAAGAAAATTCGCAAAAGTAGCACCTACGAATATAAATAGGGTTTTGGGGCTGAAAATAGTCAGCCAATTGCTCCGAGACTGCACGAACACTGAGCTTGTACCTAAATGAACATATAGGAATAACTCAAAACCTAAACAAACAATAATTGGTAGTTAAAATATAACTTGCAAGCATGGTTCAAGGTCGCGGTATTGGCCATTAATTTGAAGAGCTCTGAGACACATCGTCGTGGCGTGGTTTCAGGCGATACGACTTAAAAGAAAATGTTGAACATAACGAGAAATTTAAGTCCTATTATGGCGTCGTGGAACCGTATCGGCTAATTCGGTAACGATATTTTGGCGACTCAGGATTGACTCGGATACAATTTAGACGATTCGGCCGAATTGTGCAAGACTCGGAGTTTATACTTATCGTGTAACGGCAACGTCTCTGAAGGTGCCAAGACGAATACAACTCGGTCAACTCGTATCGGTATTGACCAATACATTGAACCATACTTGCAAGGGAAAGCATTAAATTTCCATGCAAATGTTCAAAATCCTGCATGAGCACCTAGCTTGGGCCTTGATAAACACGGATGAACCATGCAGCCGCAAATCAGACCCCTCGAAAGGAAATTTACAAAATTAGAAGTATGTTCTAGTATAAGTGTCTTTGTATATCACAGTAACTTCAGTTGGCATTGTTTCCGTTAACGAAATTAGAAGTGTGTTCTAAATTTCTAATATAAGTTTGTTGTAATATTACTATTAACTTCAGTTGGCATTGAATTTTTTCTGTTACAGATTGGTAATGAATTGCGGACTCACTCCAATGGAGGGCAAGGGGATAGCCCTTTACGATATAAATGTTGATGGATTGAACAGCTGTTTTATATGTATACATTTGTATTACTCTATGGTTGCGATTGAATTTGTAGATTTGAAAGTCTGTATTAGGATTTTGTGGTACATAGAAATACTATTTGATTTTGGATTGATATGCTTTTGGCTATGAATATTAGCAGGATAGGAAAATATAATATGTTATTAACAGCTCAAGAAATGACTATTATAATAGATAAATCGATCACATTTAGTGACACAAAAGCATCGCTAAAGGTTCACATTCAGTGTCAAAACAAATTCGTTGCAAAATGACTTCAATACAGTGACGACTATGAGTTAGCAATGGCTATCCATGACAAGGGATTCATCGTCGATGGGAGGCTTTTAGCAACTACATTTTCATATGGTCTCCCAAAGTTGAAAGTTGACGTCTTCAGTGACTATGCAGAGGGTCATCAGCAGAGGTATTAAGCGATGAACGGAGGACGAAGACCTGGCGGCGAAATATGTCAGTGTTGAAATAATTACCTATAGCATCGCTGGAAGTGTACCTCTTGTAATATTAATTATGAAAAATGGGAGTTTAACAACTTACCTTGATCACAAGTTGTCTTCCCTTTTTTTTGGTGGAAAGAAGCTCTATAATTGGAATTTTATTATTCACCTTGGCTAGAAATGATTTTAATTCATTTGTATCTTTCTTCTTTTGCTATCAAATCCTTATGGATTGGGTTTGATTTGTTTATCTGTTTCATTGTTTTCTTGACCTCCGTCCTCTTTGTTATATTAGGATAATTTTGATGGATGCTAAATACTGCAGTTCAGATTTATTCTACATCATCTTTTTACTTTTAATTTTGTTGTGGTTTCTAAACTTCTTTGCAGCCATTTAGAGTTCACTGGTGTCCAGTCAGTGGGTTGCATGGATTGACTAGAGTTAATTCCTTCTTTCAGTAAGCACGATATCTCTATGTTCCTATTCTTGATTATTTCTCCACTTGATCAGTCCATTATACAGTTTTTTTTTTCATCTTTAGCATTCAGGTTTTTGCTACTGTGTACTTTATTTGATAAACAATGTCTTTCCAATACTTGATTGTATTTCCATATTGCGAAACTTGTCAAATATGCGATAATATTTTGTCTATAGCCATCCCTTAAATCCCTGTTATATAATCTTCTTGATTCTATGTGTATGAGGCTTCGTGATAGCTTGTTATGGCTCCATATTAGTGTAGGCAATTACAGATGGTGGCATTCCTGGATAGGGGACTTAGTTATGTAGTTACTATTTTTGTTTTTGATAGGAAATGAAACATTTTATTACTATGAAAAAAGTACCTCAAAAGAGAAATGGGGATGGACAATGTGGGTAATGTCTTTCTTGCTACTACTAATTGAGAAGATATCCCGCTTACGACATTAGGGTTTTAACTTTGAGTAATGTTATTTGGATCTAAAAATCTGACCTAATTTGGTGACATAATAATGTGGCTTAAAAGGAATCATTGGATCAACACCAAGTTCTAATGTTTGATGGGGCTTACAGTCAATCTAAAAGTCACAGTGAATTAGGTCAACAAATTATGTCAGATTTTTAAGTCCCAATAGTATTGCTCTTTAACTTTTTAAGTTTTTTAAGTTTCATCTTCAACTAGTTGTTTGTCATGTAGTACATCATGCAACAATGTGCATTTGTGATGCGTGGTAGGAATTGCCCCTAAAGTTTCAGAATCTCTTCTACAAACAAGATTCTGAAGGGCAGATTAATTCTAAATATTTCAAGCTCAAGCTGCAGTAAGTTCTAAAGAACAGGAAGGAATGATTGGAGTCTCAGAAAATTAAGGGGAAAAAAGTGAAGAACCTTATTATCCATTAGGAGTGTAGTGATGTAGGTAGGGTGAATGTCACGGACTCTAATTTTAGGTCATGGATGTGCAAGTGCTTTGGTGCAGGTTATTGTAGCTATAAGCACAATGATTAAGTTTGGCTATATAAAAATTAATCAGTAATGAATAAAAACTAAATGGAATATTCAGTGATTAATTATATGAAAAATAACCAAGTTGATCAATATGTTGTTATGACTATAAGCATAATGCATAGTCAGTGCCATCAAGTATATAGGTAAAATACTCTCTGTGTGATTTTTTACATATATACCCAACTTGAGGAAAAACTGCAGATCTTAGTTGAGAACTCTGAGCGTATAAACTTGTTGAGTACGCCGACACTAGACAGTACCGATTGTCCAACATAGTTATTCTGTTGTCATGTATTGTTCCAATTATTTCACTTTATCTTTGTTGCTTTCCCCCTTATCATGCAAATTTCCTTTCTTCATGCTTCAGAGATGCCCACCATGAATCGACTCACTCTCGATCAGAATGATCACACACAATCTGCAGTTGTTTTACACACCGCCAATTCACAAAAACAAGGTTTTCCCCCATGAACTTTCCTCCCAAAGATACAAAGACAACTTTTTGTGGATGCCTAGTCTTTAGATAGAAACGCTTTCATCCCCTTGGGCAACTTAGCACAATTAGATATTTATAATTGTACTACAAAACCATAGTTCAAAAATTGAAACTGCTTAGATTGTTAAAACATCAATCCAAGCCATTCAAACGCCCTTTAGTTTTGGTTGTTCAAACTAACATTATTCAAACACTGCTCTCTAGAAATCAACTTTAAAAACCCCACAGAATCTGAGTCAAATGCCCATCAAAATGGTTCAAACAGTCATGTTATAATTTGACCTTTTTGTAGGTCAGAACTTCTAATTCATCACATACGGTCTGTCAGACAACCATTTAAAGAAAAATCATTCAACTATCGAACCTTAGTTTGATTACAGTCTATATTTGAACTTACCATTCCTAAATTTGTGATATTCCAAAGCTAACGAACACAAACGACTTGGCTTCAAAGCCAAAATCAATTCCCAAACCTACCAATTTTGTAACTCGGACAAGTGAACCTACTTCAACCACAAACTACCGACTACTATGGGGTCTTCAAATCAACATTTAGCTTTGCAGACTCCATAATGACTTAGACACAACCCGATACAGTAATTTTATCATGCATCATTTAGCCATGACCAACACACTACATAGGAAATTGCAAAGAATATGAATGTGCAATAATTTTTTATCCTGTAAATTATTTTCTTTCACAATGGCATCATTAGCTGTCTCTAACAAGTGAATCCATCAAATTTCAGGGAAGTAGAATCCCCATCAACCACATGTAAGTGTTTAATTCTCTTTCGGTTCTTAATCAGAATTCCAGTGGCGTTGAGCAACCAAACATGATTAAATACATAATATTTCTCGGCAGATCATGACTTACAGGGACATTATGCTATATCTGCTGACAATACAACACATTCACCAGTGTTTCGGTCATATGTTGCATATCTTGGATCTACTCCACCTGTTTCCTCATTCTCTAATGAGAGTGTAGATGATCCCAATGTAGATCGCCGCTGGAGTAGCCTATCTAGACGCAATGAAATCGATATTCCTTATACTTTCCCTGCTATTGAGATTCGACATGGAAATTGGGGTCATGATTCCCCTCCTTTCTCTGCAAATAGCAATCTTACCAATGTTGCTGATCAGGCCTCAGTTCTTCCAGCAACCATGAGATCTTCCAGGGCTGAATCTGATGCCACAACAAGAACTGTGTCTTTTCTGCATCCATTTCCCTATGGTCATGGGTAAGCCCTACTGAAATTTGAGACATAAATTATTTTTATTTATTTCTTGGGGTGCAGTCTTGGGGTACATTGGATTGCACCCTTTATAAAAAAGTAAGATTTGCTGAGGTAACACCATTGGTTCCGAATGGTACTTCCCATGGATTGCAATTCATAACATATATAGCAGTACATGGTCTGATGTTGGTGGTGTTCGGATAGACATCAAATTGCATTTTCTGTTGAAAGAGAGGTGTGTGAGCTGATGTTTCTTTCACTTGCAATTTGTTCTTTGAGCGGGTAATGGTTTTTATAAATACCCATTTCTGTTTACCTGCCTGAATTTTTGGGTAAAGATGTTTTCCTTAATACAAGATCTTTTACGTCCCCTTTTTTCTCTTGAGCATTGCAAAATCTAAATATGCCCGCCTTGATTTTCCTATTACAGGTATGTTCCTACAGGTGGGAGCTTATTTGTCTCCTCCATTGTTCATTCTGGCAGCAATGCCAGGTCCCACGAAAGGATCCAGGTTCCTCATTCTGTGCATCGTCAGCTAGGCATGCCCTCTACCCTCATTCCTAATGTCAGGAGATTTAGTGGTCCAAGTGGTATGCCTCCAGTGGTTCCGGCAGCCCCTGTGCCTGATCATGGTGGTGGTTTCTACATTTTTCCACCTTCAGGCTCATCAACCCGGACCCGACCAGAAGCGGAAAATCATTTACCAAATGATTTTCGTGCCTGGGAAAGAGGGCATTCACTTCATTTGCCACTTATCTCAGTTGGCAGGGATGCTGGTTGGGAATCCCTCCCTCGTTCTACCAGTGGTTTTGATTCCAGAAATAGGTCAGACAGCTATTGGCAGAGGCATTGGTCTTAGAAGGGTTAGTAACTTCGTTACAAGATTCTACCAGCCAGGTCATGTGCTTTGGAAACTTGCACATAAGCTTTTGAATTCAGTTACTATAAGCACAAAATATATATGTAGACAATAATTGATTTGTACATTTTTTGTAAACTTTGTCCTGGCACATGGCTCCAGAAAGTGGAACATATTCTTTCTGCTATTTTGTAGTTGTCTCATGATATTGGGCGTGTTTTGAGCTAGCTTAAATACGTAATTTTTAAGGATTTTGGAGTAAAATAAGTAAGGTCTGTTTAGACCTTGGCTCTTTTCCTAGTTTAGAAGCAGTTTTTTAGATCCAAAAAAACTTATTTAGGGTGATCCTAAAAGTTGATTTTATTAAAAACAATTTGATTTTTTGAAGTTTTGTTGTAAGTTTTATATAATTTTTTAGTTTATTATATTCATAAAATATTGTTAGTGACGTAAAAAAAATAAAATTCATATTTTGAGAACTATTATGTATAATTTATACGAATATGTAATTTAAAAAAAAATATATTTTAAATGATTGTAGATAATTTTTTTAACGTTGGTGCATCTCTATCAACTTCTTCATGCTATTTTCATGATTCCCATAAATTTTTTGGGAGCTTCAAATGGGCGGGGCTGAATGCTTGAAAAAAAAAATGTGGCATTAGGTTGCAGTGACCCTATGTTATCGGCAGATCGACGTATAGTTATGTAGTTAATTGCAATACTGTGAAGACCAAGTGCTTGCTGTTATTCATCTCCCTCCGTCAGGCATATCACTTGTTTATATCCATCACCATTTATCGAGTAGCTTGCCCAATCTCCACAAGACTCTTTTATGAAGTGATTTCAATCGCTCACAAAAGATTATGTCTGAACTTCTTGGCGCCTCCCCTTATTGACTAAGGCTAAAGTGGTGTCAATCAATGTTCTCACATGAATAGACGTTTGGATATTCACTTAGTACTTTCACCTTCGATCGCTAGAATTCGTTGTTCACCTTCTCAATGAAACCTACTCACTTTCAAATCTCTATGGGAAAGCATCGGACCTGTGTTATGTGCTTATATCTTAGGATCAAAATTTTATTTCGGTGTATACTTTTAGTTACCTTGAAAATAGAAATGTTTCGGTAATGTTTTAAAAATATTTTAAAAATGAGATGAAAATAAAGAAAATTTTAGAAATTTATTTATGCAACATTAGTCGAAACATGCAGAAATACCTCGAAACATAAAAATTTTAATAATTCATTTCGATTTTCATGAAAACGGAAACATTTCAACCATTTCGAGATGAAATTTAGTTCCTTGCCTGCACCTAATGGTCTGCAGTCCTTCCATTCGATTTCCTAATGGTTCATTCCTCAACTTGTGAAAACCATACTCGAACTACAATTTGTTCAACATCACCACATGCACCAAAACTACACACATTAAGATTATCCATGATTTTAAGAATACATATACGTTGCACAAAGTTCTCATCACGCACCAAAACTCGCTAGGTGGGATATCAAGTGGAGTAGCAATTGATACGAATCACATGCAGGTCAAATTTCTATCTCATGATGGCACTGAGATCCTACACTCAATCTCAGCCAAGCACTCAAAATGCTCACAGAAATGCACACACGAACATAATAGGGACAGTAAGCAAACACAAAGCACACACAAGCTTTACAGGCCAATTGTCCAACCTTTTCTTTCTCAATAAAGCCTACAAGAACACTCAGTCAGGATCTGCTTACAAAAATGTGCCCAACACTTTGATTATGCACTGCAGATCCCAACACCTATATTTATAATATACAGAATGGCGGTTACAAAGCCCAACCACTTAGGCAACTGCAAAGCAGTTCAGGTTTGCCCACAAAGCCGCCCCTTAGTTTGCTAATGATGGTTCAGGTCCTCTCCCATATCTGCTAGCCATGGTAAGGGGCAATTGCAACTATTGGCTAACCCAGCCAGCAACTGCCCTCAACTATTGTGCATGTTGAGTGTACATGCCAGCAACCCTTATGTTGTGCACATGTCAGCATTCTGCACAGAACCACCCCTGCATGCCATGCACATGCCAACAACTGTCTGGAACCGCCACCATCTATAAGACACGTGCCACAACCATACGGAACCGCCTCACATGTTGTGCACCTGCCTTCCTTGCAAGCCCACAACACCTGATTAGCCTTGTCTTCATACCTAGCCATACCCAGCCCATGACTTGATCTTCCAACCTAGTATTGCCTCACAAATCGAGCCACTCAGCTAGCCTTTACTTGCATGTCTACTTGTGTCCACATGCCCATGCATTAGCTGCTACGCTCAGTCACGCATGGGGCTTCAATCACCCACTGATCATGTCCAACGTGCCCATGCATGAGCTGTCATCCTCATCCATGCATGGTTCTTCAATCACCCACTGATTGTACCAAGAGCTTGCTTCTTCAAGAGAAACCTAGTTTGGCTAAGCATGGGTGCCTTTGGGCGAGGCTACCCCAATGCCGAGCCAAGAGCTAAGGGGGTAACAAATCAGCCCCACCAAAAGAACTCGACGTCCTCGTCGAGGGGTTGCCCCGATTCTCCTTGAGCTAATCAAGATCAACAAACTTCTTCCTCCGATAGTCCGCCTTAACAAAGCTGTCATTTGACTCGTTAAGTAGCCCTTGCTTAAAACGAGTAATTCTCTGTGCGGCAGAACATCCTGTCCTTTGTCTCACCCCTCCATAGGTAAAAGACTGTTGTTGTCCCACGGCCGCCATCCAATCAAGGACACGGGCTGCAAGCTTTGCACCATACTCCAGCTCATTTTTGTAGTCACTTCCACATCCGGGCCGAAGGTCCTTGGAGAGATTTGGAGGCAAAGTCTCAACACATTCCTCCACATGTTTTACCACCAACTTGGGCATTTTAACCTTCTCAACAGATCTATTCCCCACCAAGGCTAAAAGATATCTCATCTTACCTTCCTACAACCTAGCATCCATCTGTAAGGCGGACAACAGCTCCATTTTTCGTTAGCAGTCTCTTTTGCTTTGGTTTGCCACCTTTTTTGCAGGCACAAAACATGTTGCTCCCTCGTCTGAGATCAGCATTTCATTTAAGTGTGGCATCAATGCCACTTTGGCTTTTACGAAGAACTCGTTCTCGAGGATGACATCGAAGTCATTCAGGGGTATAACCGTCATGCTCATGCGGCCTTCCCACATACCAACTTTCAGGCTCACTCCTACATTTTCATGCAATGGAATTGCTCCTGAATTGACAGCCTTGAGCTTGCTTGAGCTCTCGTCTAACTGTAAGCCAAAAGTTCTCACTTTCCTCTGCGCAATAAAGTTATGGGTGGCACCTGTGTCCACCATGTCCAAAACTTCTTTCCGGTTCACCCAAGCTTACACGAACATTAGACCTTTACGGGCATGCTGAATCTTTCCCAAAGACATTTCATTCAACAATTGCAGAGGATTAACCCGAGTGGGGTAATCATCGTCGCTGGTTTTTCCGCTTTCAACTACAATGACATTCAACTTCTCCCGCTTAGTACAGTCTTTGGCACGATGTTGGTCGCTGCAAATAAAGCAACCAGAATCAAAACTCTTCTTTTTCTGGTTGTTATATGGCTTTTTAGAATCACCCTCATTCATCTTTTTCTTCCAATCCGTTTTCTCTGCGTCTTTGGAAGTACCAAACCGATCTTTCTTATTGCCTCTTTCCTTTTTTTTTTTTCGAAAGGGTCTTGACTGTCGCCAATTTTGAAGTCAACCAAGTCATCTGCAACAGCGATGGCAGAGGCAAATCCTGCACCCCCTACCTACGCAACTCAGCCTGTGCCCAGCCTTGCAAACCGAACATGAAATTTAAGAGTTTGTCCACCTCCAACATGTTCTTGATATCCAGCATCAAAGAACTGAACTCAATCACATAATCACAAACGATTCCAATGTGCTTAAGCTTCTTCAACAATTCTCTAGCAATCCACATCGTATTACTAGGAAGGAATTGATCCTTCACCTCCTTTTTCAATGTCTTCTACGTCTCAATTTTCGCACGTCCAACAGATGCATCATCCTTGTTCCGAGTCCGCCACCACAACTTGGCATCACCAGAAAGATACATATTGGTAATGGTCACCTTCTCTCCAACAGGCACATGAGCAATTTTGAAATACTGTTCCATATCCCATAAAAAATTCTCTAGTTCCTTGGCACTCCGGCTCCCTCCGACGGCCTTAAGTTCAAGAACCTTGATTTTTAAAGATGTCTCGCCCGCACCAAGATGAGAATGCATAACCCTTTTCACTAAGGTCAGTTCATCCTCAAAATTCTTCAAATTAGTTTTGACAATATCGGTAAAAGACAGAATGTCCTCCAACATCATTGCAAGCTTCGCATTGTTGTTGGCCACGTAATTGTCAAAGACCATCTGTCAACCAACAATCTGAATAACGTGCTGCTCCATCTATATAGCCACGCTGTTTGCAACATCACTTTCAAAGGCGCCCAAAAAATCTTTGAAGCGAGTCGGTCATTTACGTAATTCAACAACATTTCCACCGGCCATGGTCGAAACACTAGCTTACATATAAACATAAGCCGTTTGATTAATCCTGTCACAAGCTAAAGTTGCACCATAACTTTATCATTACTTCACTTATCAAAAGTACGTATATTTGATTGGAAGATCACATAAAACATTATGCAAACCATTTGTCAAGAGCCAATTTCACGCGAAGTCTAACAAGAGTAAGTAATAACCCATAAATATCCAACCAAACCTTTTTATGCAGTAATCAGAAATAGAACGGTTAATCAAGCTGATTTTACGAGTTTGAACCGAACTAATTGAACTCTTTTTTCTAAATGAACCTAAACAATTCGCTTTGTTTAAAAAATAAGTCGAACTCAAATAATTCATCTATTTTACATATAAATGAACTAAACTTTACAAGGTAGAGCCGAGTTTTTTATGCTCATTTTTCTAATCGAACTTAAAAAATTGTTAAAACTCGGCTCGGTTATATGAGTTGAGCTCGAGTCGACTTCTATACAAGGCGAATCTAAGCTGAGTCGAACAGCCGACCTCGAGCTCAATTATCACCCCTGATCAGAATCTACTCCTCAAATATGAAGGGAAATGTGAAGCAGCAGCCAATTTAGGTGTACAAAGGCCAATCCGACCAGGCTCCAGAAACATAATTCATGGGTAAGTTGTATGCATTTCGAATATTACAAAGCAGTCATGAATCCAAATGCGATTTTCGAGTTTTCAAAAATAAAAATCATTATGAAATAAGAATAACACCTTCATGACAACCATTTTGCAGGACCCAATTTCAAACAACTCCCTTTTCTTAGATCATGAACATTGATGTGTTAAAAACAGACAATAAATATAACAACACTAGAAGCAACAAACCCAAAATAAGCAGAAATCCAAGCACACCTCGCTCTCATAATAAATTCTTGCAACAATCAGCATCGAAGCATTCCTCAAATATGAAGGTGAACAGAGAGGTACTCATCCCTATGAAGAAACAGCCAATTTAAGTGTACAAAGGCCAGTCCGTCCACGCTCCAGAAACATGGCCGTTCTCACAAACATAAGCTCGAACATGTGGTGAACCATCCTCATGGAACCCGAAATACCGCCTCAAGCAAAATGCAGAATGCAGATCCCAAGTTTGTCTGCAAGAGCAAAACGCACAACTCAGATCAATCTTTCTCCGATTCCCATCGTTATCATTGATCGTCCTCCAAACCCTCGACTGCTTGAAATTCTTGAAAATCCCCCTGAAAAGCATGTAATTTCGCTTCTCCTCTATGTGAACACAACCAGGCCAATCACAAATGTACAAACAATCCCCTTTAAATCGACTCCCGAGCAACTTATTGCCCTGTTCTCGGCTTAAACTCCAAATCCCAGAAGCCAAATGAGACCTCAGAGATCTACAAATCTTTCTTCTCTTACAAACAGCAAAATCACAAGCTGGTTTCACAACACCCTTTTCTGGATCTTTGGCCATTTCGGGCATATCTTGAGATGATTCAGAAGCATTGTAAAGGGTATCATGATAAAGATCATCAAACAGAGACCAACCACAATCTGCCCCACAAACGGTTGACCCAGTATCACCATCATTATCGCTCGAAGAAGGAATTGTTCGGGACTGACCAGACTGAAATAATTCATTTCCTCGATGATTCCCATCGGGCCCAAGCTCGCGTTCGAGCCCGAAATCGGAGTTTTCAAGGAGGACACCGGCGAGGGAAAGGCCAGGGCAGCAAACGGCGAGCTTGTGTAGAGAGGCCCAGTCACCGGCCGGCACGGCGGAGGTGGAGAAGAGATCATCGACGACAGAGGGTATGGTCTGAGAACATCTGATTTTCCAGCATATGTTGCGAATCAGAGAGGAGAATTTGCTGGAAACGCAAGCTAGTCGAGCCCAGTTTCTAGGGTCTTCCTCCAGCCTGAAGAATATGTTAAGAACAACGTCGTCGGAAAGCTTTGAGAACGAACTTTCAGACATTGTTCAAGAAATAGAGAGAACAGTCAGTAAATCTAAAACTGGAGAGAGAGAGAGAGAGTGAGAGAGAGAGAGAGAGAGAGAACTCCGTTGTGATGTGCATCTAGCTGGCTTTTGGGTAGTGGGGGAGTCCAAGATCATGAAACATGTTTTCGTTTTCAACGATATCAAATCGAATCAACAATGCAATTAAAATTTTTAATATTTTAAAATAATTTTATATATTTCGAACTATATTTAAAAAAAATAATTCTTAATTTTTTATTTCTTATTTCTTATTTCTTATATTTTACTTCTGAAAAAAGTCAAATCTATATGTATAATATAAAACAATACATTGCTTAATAAACTTATTTAACAATCTCAAATAAATTTATCAAATAATCACTAACATCTCTCTTTAAATTATTCACATTAAATTTTTCCTTCCTGCACCCCATCGCATGTGACCACACCTCAGCCCAAATCCATCACTTACCACTTACATTTATCATATTTTTAAATACGAGTTATCCTTACTTATTTTAAAAAAACATCAAAATATTTTTATTTCATAAGTAATCAAAATAATGCACAAAAATAAAATTTGAAAAAATTTTAATAATTGCGTAGCAAACGAAAGTTAAAGAAACTCTCTGGGTTGTCTCCCACCTAACAAGACAACGCCATAAGTACCAAACTCCTCACACGTCCCCACCAATTTCAATTTGCCATCTCACTATTTTTTTTTAAAGTCAGAATTGTCGGACCCAAATTATATATATTTCGACTAATCAATTTTTCAGTCTGATCAAAAATATGTCATCTACGCCAAAACTAAAATATTCATGAAAAATATTTCTCATAACTTATCCAAAAAATTGTTAAAATTCAAATTTAAGACGTATAAATTTAGAGTTCATCTATGTTATCATTTGAACTACCCTATAACTTTTCCCATCCCACTTAAGCAAAAAAAAATAGGTAAAAGAGAGAAGGAGACAGGGTATGTCCGATGATGGATTCTTCCAATTCAGCCACTCCAATGGAATATTTGGGTTCTCAGAAGGGTGATGAGATTACAAGAGGGAAGGAAGGACAATCGTAGAGGGGTTGTTAAAGTGGATTGAGGTGGGGGACTGTTAAAAGTGAGGCTCTGGAAGTGACAAAATATTTACTCAAAAGTAATTAAATAAGATTATTTCCCAAAGGCATAACAAGCATTTGGGTATAGGAATAGGATTATTTAGATGAAAAAAAACAGGATAAGGGAAAATTTTAGGAAATATGAGTCCCATTCCTTCCTTGAGAGACGAGATCTAACATAACGGAGAAAGCCTATGCAGGACTTGCCCTTTTGGGATTTCCCCACCTGTGGAACGACGCTCTAAAATTAAAAGGATAGCCGTCGTACATATCATGATACTTTGATCCGAGTCAATTGCACATAAAAACACAGTACATCATTCTTCATTCGACTACATATCTCTCAGACTAGCCGTCGGCATTCAGTGCTACATCTTCATGTACAGCAAATTGCCAAAAAGTAGCAATCAATGCAGGCACCAAATAGTCCCCTGACTGGCGCTCATTAGAATGGTTCAATAGCAGCACACAAACCACCATACAAGATTGACAACGCAAAGGATTATCAACTAAGAAGGAAATTTTGCAAATATAAAATAATCCATCACCAAACAGCCCGGACTAGAAGAGCTCAGATATTTTTTGCAATAAATAGTCGAGCCAACAACTCAGAAATAAAAACTAACAGATCTTTTTTGCAAATCTTTGAGAGAGAACACAAGTCAGTCATACATGATATAAGTTTGGCAGACACGAGGTTAAGTTCAACAAACATTTTTAAAGATGGTTTGAAAAGATTCAATAGATCTAAGGGGATTGGGTGATTGTATCAGGCTTCTGCTGACCCACAGAAAACCTTACAGGTGATGAACCCACACCCACATTCACAGCATCTGGATCAACAGATCAATTACAACCATTTCTCACCTGTTAAATACAACTGGAATCAGAAACCATATAATGTAGAGCAGCAAACGAGAGGCATGTCATAGTAACCATTAAAAAAAAGGCAGCTCCAAAAATAGGAAGATAATGAAGGTACAGATTAGTACCTAGATACACTCTTGCTCCTGCTCCTGCTTGGGCTTCGGCTCTTGCTCCCACTTGGACTGTGCCTTTTTGGGCTTTTGCTCACGCGTTTCTGACGCTAAAGACAACAAGATTTAAAACAACAGGTACAAGACAGGTTTATTTAAATCCAAAGTTCTACCAACAAATAGTCCATTCAGTTAATATAGAATGCTAAGCCTGTTCAAAAGGCAAACTATATGAAGATTCATTAGTTATTTTAGAAGACAATTGAAGGTTTAACCCAGCTCAGTGGCCCTCAGAGTGCGAGAAGCAGTCTATACCAGGTTGGTAGGTACTGCTCGGGGTTTTTTTTTTTTTTTTGGGGGGGGGAGGTAGGTATTTGGGGGATTAAACAGATGCGAGACTTCACTTACAGCTGGTACTGGAGATCTGGATCTTGATGGAGATCTGCAAAAGTTCCAGAAATAACCAAATTTAAAATCCACACGTTCCTCTTAACAACTTTGATCCAAGAGCCTTGATGCCTCTCCACGTCAGAGTTACCACAATCAAAATGCACAAAAGGAAAACCCACAATAATTTAGCAACCCAAAGAGAAAACTGTGAGGCCCATTAAATTCTCCCTTTAATGAATGACCTAAATCTTAACCTACCTTAACTGAAACAAACAGAATACTATTTAATACATCACAGAACAGAAATTCAGAAAAGCATGCTTTATTAGATCGGCAGTGTAGGGAAAGCAATGACATAGTTAAATTGTTCTACCGCAAATGGTGCTTCCCAAATTCAAATAGCACTTAGTTCACAATCCAGCTTTCCCATCACAATCCATGATCTTCTTTGTCCCCAATCTAGCACCCATGGACATTTGCGATGCTTATTAGAACATAGACACCACGAAGGATTCCAAAGCTGCCATCTAGAAAGCATCATACCTCAACAACCAAAAGAGTCCTAGGCATTTGAACCATATCCCATCAAGATCCTAATAGTATGCAACCCCAGATCGCCGCATATATCCATATCTAAAAAAAACAAAGAAAGTAATTTCGTATTTAAAAAGGAAATAATTACAATTATGGTAACTCGACAATCTGGCACTTTTCTTAATACCAACTCTGTCAAACAGACAAACCGTGATAATTTGACAATCCAATACATTTTCCAAATACCACATCTGTCAAACAGACAAATCATGTACCAAAACAAACACAATATATTGTACATGACAAACGCTTGTTACTGTTACTCTCAAGTTCAACCAAGCCTGCGACTTTTTGGAAAGCGGAGTGGTTTGCAAGAATGGCACCTCGCTTTTAGCTTGCCTAACAAGAACTGTTCTCTACCTAAGGTAAAAAATATCACACTTGAACGCAGCAGAAGTATAGAACTTCCTCCAATAGTATGACCATAAAAGACACATTCAAAAAGGAGTGCTAAAACTAAAATTTCCAAAAAAATTATGTTAAACTAAAAGGTAAGAATAGACGCTTGGCAAGCACACGCCAATGCCACTATAATATAGCTAGAGTCTGAAAGAAAAAGTATATCAACTATATTTTCCCACGAATTTAGCAGAAAGCAGAAAAAGTGGTGAACAAAGTAGAGGAAAGAGGACAGAAAAATACAATGATCAAGCATGAATGCTATAGTTTATGGTCCAATGTCATATATATTAAATATCATACTCCAGAACTGAAATAAAACAATAAGAAACTCCCTACATGTATTAAGAGTCATGGGAATTGCAATTCACATTCCCCTTTTCGATTGCAGCACTCCATCTCCAAGTAAACTACTCGAAAGAAACTGGAGTGCAAATTGCATTCTTCAAAATTAAAACCACCTCATGCAAAAAAAAAAAAAGGTAATTTGGATGTTGTTAGAAAAAATAAAGAAAATGAAATGGTAAAGTAAAAGGCCCCGTTACCATTCATACATCTCATGTATATCTTCCATGGAAAGTAAATCACAAGAAGACTTAACGGACAAGATCAGCTTATAAATTATTTACCATGGTTTTTGTTTCTTGTTTTTGTCAAAAGGCATTTCAATACACATCATCACCAACACGATGAGAATATCATCAATTTGATCCAAGTTGAAAGGATATCAGTCCAAATTCACTGAATCCACCCAGAAAATTATATTATAATGTGAAGGGTCAAGCAACAAGAGAAGATAAACATGTGAATACGACATTTCAAAACCTAGCTTTGCAAAACAACAGCTACAGTCACAGCCTCACAAGACCAGTAAATGAAAAGGACACCAAACTCAGCACACTGCAAACAGCTAGATAAATATTTTTGTCCAGACACTGGAGCTTACAGTATTGAATAACAGACGCAGATGATGACCAAAAACCACATACGGAAGCTACGCAAATGGACTCTCGAAAAACCCAAAAAACTAGCCACAATCTAGCAGCTTGATCTTGGAAACCCCCCCCCCCCCCCCCCTTCAAAAAAAAAAAACCCACAAACAAAAAAAAATGCAAATTGCAAAAGAATAATGCAGCACCTCAGAAAGAACATAATGATAGCAATAATGAGTACATTAGCTTAATATGAAGCATGGAAAGGACTCAATTCAAAAGGCAGTAATGAATCTGGATACGACAGCATATTGAAGTACTTCCATATGAATCTTCAATAGAACAAATGAAATCTTCAAGCAACACATAAATAGAGATAGGCAAAGCAAACAAGAAGCAACAGACAGCAGAAGGCATACCTTGACAGAGAGCGAGGTTTTGAACCAGAGCGAGAACGAGATGAGATGGACCTTGAATGAGATCTTGAGCGACGAGAAGATTTGGCTTTCGGAGATTTGCTAAATTTCAAGAAAGATCAGAAAAAGCCACCAAAACAGCAAGCAAAGATATATATTTGCATAGAAAATGATGTAACCTTTTGCTTTTGCTTCTGCTTCTGCTCCGACTATAACTCAGACTGCGACTATGACTCCTGGACCGGCTAGAATCATATTCTTTCACCTATACATTGATGGAGTGGAATGGGAAACCAAATGCATGTGTAAGACACTAAAAACAATTTTCAACAATACAAGAGTAACAACATTAAAGTACTATATTAAAACAGACATATTAGAAAGTATTCAAATTAACAAATTTTATTCATACCCGTACTATTCCTCGAGAAAAAGCATTGCGAAACTCTGAGTCATCTAGTTTTCGAATCTGCAAAAAGAAAGAGACAAAATAACTACAAGAAGTTATGAATATGAAAAATGTGGAGCTAAAAGCATGAACAAATGATACATCTAGGTATATGAAAACAAAAAAACAGAAGATAACTTACAGCATACTTCATGTCATCATAGTTTGTATAATCCACAATTCCTGTTGTGCCTGCAAAAAAATACAATTCTCTACTTATCAAACAACAAAACAATTAAGTACATGAAAATTTGTTGGGAGCCTGAAACAATTCATACGACATAATATGCACCTCTAATAGTCGAAATCTAACTATGTCCCAATGGAGTTGTGAGGAAGGAATGGAAACATCAGAAACGATATCATACAAATTTTTACACAAAGTTTAGTATGAGAATTAAAATTGTTATTCCACAACAAAGCTTTAACTACCTAAACATCAACAATATTTCTCAAGGTATATTTATAATTCCATATGTTGCACAGAGAATATCATGCAAATAAACTTATCATAGCTTAAAATCAAGCAATGAAAAATCCAAGGGTAAATTACACTAACATGCCTTGAGTTATGGAAAATGGCCAGCCCCAAAGATTTCCACAAATACCCGACAACCAATTCATATTTAAAACATTACAAATGAGAAATGACTTATCCACTATTTGTCAAAAAAGGTAATTGCAGTTGGCCAAAATGTGACCGAGGGAGGGAGGGAGGGAGGGGGGAGAGATAGAGAGGGAGCAGAACCCACAATCCCAGTGTGGAAATCCCACCAAACAAAAAGTCACTGCCTGAGTTAGAAGCTTCCCAATAACTCTTTTTGAAGGAGCATCACAATTAACCTTCAGAACACCTGAAGGGAAGGACACCATCTAGTAGGGACTAAACTCAAGTGAGTAAAAGAGGAATACAAGAATCAGTGTGGCGAATGGCGCACATCGCATCCTACCTTTCTTCCACGCTGTGTAATGTCCTATTGGGAAGGAGTACCACCCCACTGAATCCACTTTGCCATAAGTACTGAACATATCACTTCACTTCCAGTTCTTTTATAAGAGCCAATGAGAATTTTAAGACACAAGGTGACATTGAATTTACCCAAAAAAGGGGGTGACACAGCAAACTTCTAGCAGCTAGCTTTCAGATCTAACACAATCAGTAGATTTTCACTCAACTCAGATCCAAAAGTTGAGTGCATGCACCCCCAGAAGGTGAACCAGGAAACTATAATTACAGAATGTTAGAAACCATCTAACAACAAGGTTAAAAAAAGAAACCCAGAGAGAAATAGCCATAGCCACATAACACAATACAATATTCACTGATTGGTTTTCCATAAAACAGTAATCATGCCCACAATCGTACTACCAAAAAATATCATATACAATTTTGAGCTAGATAACATATTAAGCCCTAAAATGACAACAGCATAATACCTTATATTATCGACCAACGACAAGTTACAAACACTAGGGTCCCGGGAATTCAACAGTTCTGGAAGCCTCCATAGACGTTAAACAGGTTTAAATAGTTAACATTAATGGAACAAAATCAATCCAAATAAATCAAGGCATCTAACTGCTTTCACATGACCCATTGCCAACACTAAAAGGTGCCCATCCACCACCCAGCACAAAAGAACCTTCGAGAAATTTCCACACAAAGTACCAAAAAAGGTCCAGTTCTACAAAACCATTTCCCAAATTCCCCAATCCAACATCGCATCCTCAATATAGTCCATGACCTTTAGCTAAATCAAGAAATTATAGTAATAAGAAGTATAAGGTATATGTTTTACATCATCTTACCACTTCCCTCACGGAAAACTTGGGAGAAACAAACATCTCCTGCTCGACGCATGTGATCCTGGATAAAAATCACAATCACGAAGTTCGTTAAAATGGACAAAATATGCTGATTCCAACAAAAACACATGGGGAGATAATGTGCATATCGCTTACTACTAGGTTGGATCGGATGTCAACCTATTGAATGGTAACATAGTAGTGCTGATAAACACACACACACTGCTTACCTTAAGGTCTTGCCATGAAGCAGAAGAGGGCAATCCAGTCACCAACACTGATTGAAAAAGACACCATATCAAGTTGCAAAACAATTCAAATGAATTCAATAACACAATATAGCATGCATAAACCGTATACAAACCACGATATTCAGAGCGCCTGGACACACCACCACGACGACCCCTACCACTGCTATGGCTGCTGTAACGATCTGTTGATGAAGAGTGACCACGCCCACCATGTGCAAGCTCCACCTACATCAAGCAAGGGAGCACAATAAATTTTCATAACTAATAAAAAGACAAAACATGGTATATACATATGTGACACCAACCCGTAGACGGTACCCATCAAACTCATAGCCATCGCGACCACGAATAGCATCCTCAGCATCGCGAGACTCTTCAAACTAAGAAAAAAATGGGGGACAAAATAAGATTGAGAATGACAATAAATGAAGTGCATTGTAAGCAGCACTCACTCACCTCAACAAACGCATAACCAGGAGGTCTTGGCGGGATTTTCAAATCAATGTGCGCAATTGGACCATACTGCAATGTGAACACCAGTCAAATAAATATACTGTTAAGCACTTCGCATTTGAAGCTAGATATCATCCAGCATCCTCTAATACCTACTTCAAATGCATTATTATTTGAATCATGTAACTGGCAACTGACATTCTCAAGTCTACTTATCATTACCATAGTTATGAAGCCATAGGCTCATGGATCCCAATGACGCCTCCAGCTATCAAATGGATTTTAGTCTTCTTTCTTTTTTTTTCCATCTATTTGAGTCTTTATTTTGTTGTCAGTGTTAAATTTGCCAGTAAATAAGTCATATGATTTTTGACAGCATATAGTCTATACTTCTATGCCAAAATGAGAGCTCTATAAAGCGGCCTGATGACATAATGTAATGGATTCTTTTACAGCAATTCTCAAGTTTTTCTTTGGATACATCAAAATCAATGTTGTTGTGGTTCCTATGTTGTATTACAAAACAATGATTTGCATGAATGAAAGACCGAATAGAGATCATAACAACAATGAAGTTGTCACATCCATGATCCCTTGGAATATAAAGGATGGCAGTTAAGTCCTTTAACCACTACTAAACTTGTTACTAACATCAAGACGAGTAATTAGATGTTCAAGCTTTTGATATATGACATTGTTTGTGGATTGAAAAGTGCGGAATCTTGATGAGTTAAAATTATTGATCATGAAAATGATTGACACTTCTAAGTGGTATTGAGAAGTAAAGACTTTGCCATCTTATAGTCATCCATTTTCGACTTGAATTTTGAGAAGGTTGTATGACTAAGAAAGCCCTAAGCCATATGATGCCCATAAAGTGATGACATGGGCAAACAATAGACCACTCGGATTTGTTCTGCAGCCTGTGCTAAATTTAGGAAGAAAATAATATTTTATATGCCAGTTGCCACTTTTTAGTTTAATGTGGTAAGAAACATGCAGTGTATATTACTGTGACATAGAAAGGGAGCTAATTAAATGAGTGTGACTCTAATGTGACAATGTCTTTTCTTTTGCAGTATTCATTACTTTGAAAGTTTTGTTCCCTAAGACCATCTAGTGTTTCTTTCAGCCCGTTTGGGCTTGTTTTGATAGTAGTTTCCAGCTTCTCACTGAATCTGGACTGCATCACACAGCAATTCAAACATACCTGCATGAATAGTCAACTGTACTACACATTAAAGTATATCTTCCAACTGATATGTAATTAGATAGATATAAAAGGAGCACTGCTTTTCATTGGAAGTTACAATGATTTCACCAGCAAAATGGTGTATATATAAGGAAACCAATAAGTCGCGCCATATTCACCTCAATCCCACACAAAACCATACTTAGAGAAACAACAGTACCTTGTAAAACAGATCTTCAACTTCCCGCTCACGAACATCACCTGGAAGATTGCCAACGTAGAGGGTTCTACTTGAACGACTCATTGTTTCTGAGAAAAAATAAAATCAGCACTGTAAAATTTACAACAAAATCAAATCCAAAACAAAACTGAAAAAACCTAAATTATGAAAGGCAACTACAGTGACGAACACAAAGTTAGCCAACACTGACCGTTTAAATTACTAGATCAACCAAACAAGAAAGAATTCGAAATTTACTTTTGAATGACTGACGATTAAAACATTCCTTCCAAGTAAACCCTAATGAACAAAAACACGTACGATGAACAGACAAATTGATGTATGAATAATTATCGCAGATCACGTTGACGCCAATTGAAACCTCTTAAAGTAAGTGGGACTGATAATTAGGTTTTGAAACTGAGAGGCGAGAGTTTACCTTCGAACTCTAGAAGATATCGCGCAGAGCGGCAGAGAATTTCGGCGAACTAGGGTTTTGAGGAGGAGGGGGGAGGAGCGTTGGGATATAAAATACTGCTGACTAAATTTGGAGTCAAATTACATGGTAGTATATTATTTTTTTTTGAATATTTATTGGGATTCATGTGATATGGTATCAAATAAAGAAGCTTAAATCAACTGTTATGTTATTTGAACTCTAAATTTGATCACAAAATTTAATTAATATTATTCTATAAAATAATATAAGGTGAATATTATAATGTGCGGTGTCACGTACGATATTACGTTGTGTGTTGCTTATTAGATGGATATCTGGTGGTTGTCATTTCACGTGGTGGACTATTGGTTTTACTGAAACCTTGACAATTTTTTTTTTTTTAACGGAATCTCGACACTTGTTTAGCTGCCTATGATTCAGTACTGAATATATTTAAAGGTTAAATGCAAAATAGAAAATTCAGAGCTTAGACTCATTTAGACACAATATCCTTGTAGTTTAAATTGTTGCACTAAAATTCCTGTGACCAAAGTACAAAAATGAATATCCATCACATAATTTATAAAATATATTAATGAAGGGGTGGCTTTCTTTATTACGCGTTTTATGACATTAAATGAGTTCACGTAAGAATAATAAGACAAGGCACATGAAGGAGCATGAGTCACTGAATCAAATAGGCCTAGCTGAATTGATCAATGAGCTCGGCAAGCAGAGAAAGAGCTCGGCTCTTATCAAATCGGGTTGTCCAAGGAGTCAGGGAGTAATGAGAGACCTCAGCGCTCGTCATGACCAATCTGTTTCAAATAGTAGATGGAAAGATAAAAATTCGTCTATAACTTAGGCATCCAAGATAAACTAATGAGCTTGATTCTATGCCAAGGGAATTGCCAGAGAGATTCCAGCAGCTTCCCAAACTGAATCGCTAAATGGAAAGAAGGTGTGCCACCTTGAGACGAAAATCATGGAAATCCTAACCAAATATGGGTCTATAAAATGAACAAGGAGTCATGGTGAAAGGTACGCCGAACTCTCACTGTCTTCTTACAATTGTCTCAGTTCCATAACTAACTTAAGCATCGAAATGTCTTCGATCGAAGCGTTTTGATCTTGGGCAGTTTGTTCGTTTTGCAGGAAACAAAGACTGAAAAATCAAGTTCAAAACTCATTCTTATCATAAATGTTCAATCTTTATTCTTGTAGGAGGTATCCTTAATTTTTACCCATTACATTTTGGCGCCGTCTATGGAAAGATTTTCATCATTTGAAACGAAAAGTTACGATGTCAAGACTCAGGAATGCCATTAGATCACCTGTAGGCAGTTTTGACATGGGTAATTCTGATCCGGTATCACTTCCATCTGATAGTAACGTTAGGTTGCATATTAACAAAAACACATTTGGACCCCACGAGGATGACGAGATATCCTCAGCAAGCTTTAAACAAACCAGGAACCGAAACAAGCTGGGTGAAGGTCGTGGTGAATCCCTCCGTGCTGAGGGGGAAAACCACTATTTGGCAAAGTTGGTCCAATCCCTGCAGGACCAGCTTGATGCTCATGATAAATTATTCAAAAAATCTTATGTCAGGGAAAAAGACCTAATAAAAGAGAACGAAGAATTGAAAGTCAAGCTGAAGGAGATGACCAAAAAAGAGAAGCATGAGAGGGACAGTCGACGAGAAAGTCCCGAAAAGAAACATGACAGAACAAAAAATACCAAGGATGATAAGTACCAGCAAAAAAGACCTCGGGTTCTGGAGGTGGACTCCTAGAAGCAGTACATCACCAAAGAACTGAACAACCGCTTTAAGAGACCAGAGTAGAGGTCTGCTAGGGACCTAGCCAGAAGGCCTAGAAGGGCAACCAGAGAATACAGTGACGGCTCAAAGTCATCTTCTTTTACCTTGTGGATTGAAAAGGGGCGTATCCTAAGTAAATTCACCGTCTCGAATTTCAAGTTTTACGATGGAAAGACCGACTCAGCCTCCCATATCAGACATTTCAAACTGTTGATGACCATTCATCGACATAATGAACCCCTGCTCTACACAATCTTTCCTAGCAACCTCAGGGAGTCGGCCATGAAGTGGTTCGACAGCATGTCGAATGGATCAATAGATGGATGGTCACAATTGACCGAGTAGTTCACAGCTCGCTTCATTACGAGCAGTAAGCAACCAAAAGATGTTGGAGCCTTACTGACATTGAAGAAGAGGAATAATGAAACTTTGCGAGAGTATGCTCACCGCTACTAGGAGACGATGAATGAAGTTAAAGGATGTAATCCTGAAATTGCAATTGCATCCTTCAAAATCGGGTTGCCAAAGAAAAATCCTCTCTGCCAATCGTTCACCAGGAGGCCAGCGACAAACCTGAAAGAACTAATGGCGAGGATCGAGAAATATGCCAAAGTTGACGATGACCTATCCAGGGATGTAGTTAAGGAACATCAAGGCAAAAGACAGTTCGATCGTGATAAAGCAGACCAAACCAAGCAAGGATACTAGAAGAAAGAATGAGAAGGAAGGATTTCCCCATAAATCCCCATTTCTTAGGGTAAATACACTGTTATATACAGGATATTGAATCAAATCAAGGGGAATCCATTTTTCAAGTGGCCCAACAAGCTAACAAGGGATCCTTCGAAAAAGAATCCTAATTTCAGATGCTCATAGCATCGGGATCTAGGTTACATGACTGAAAATTATCGATCTTTGAAACAGCATTTGGAAGAGCTAGTCCAGGCTGGGCATCTCACCGAGTTCATCAAAGCTGGAGTAAGAACCGATGGAGGAAAGCCCGAACCAAAAGGAGATCAGAACACACCAGCAGGGGTAATAGATGTGATCCACGCTGCAATGAATCCGCAGATGTCAACAAATAACGCAGTCAGGGTATATATTCAAAAAGCTACGAAAAGAAAGAGAAGTCTATCAACTGTGACTAACCCCAGAGGTAAGGAATAAAATAATTAAAGTAGAAGAGTCAACCGAGGCTATATGCTTCACTGAGCAGGATTTGGTTGGGATTCATCAGCCACATTATAATGCGTTGGTTATAATGCTTCGGATTGCCAATTACGATGTAAGGAGGGTTCTGATTGATCAAGGGAGTTCCTCCGAAATTATGTACATGGACCTCTTTAACAAGCTCGAACTCAAGCAGGAAGATCTCAAGCCCTCTAATACTTCATTAATTGACTTTAAATGGAAAAATAGTTCTTCCTAGAGGGAAAATCACCCTACCAGTGAAGACTGGACTAGTTGACGTCATGACCGAGTCCCTTATAGTTGATATGGTCTTTGTTTATAATGTGAGAATGGCGCAGTTGTGGCTACATGTGATGAAGGCAGTACCATCAACGTACCACCAGATGATGAGATTCCCTTCGTCTGATGAAATAGTGAACATCCGAGGAGACTAGATCAATTTTAGAACTTGTTTACTGCACTCGGTCAAAGCCAAAGATGGAGTAGAGGATCAAGAGAAAAGTTCAATAGCCAAGGAGGCGAAATAGTGATCAACATTTGATAGTTTGGTTGATTCTACTGACCAGGCTATCATGAAAAGTCCTAAAGTACCTTTAGGCACAGAGAAAAAAGTTACCGACCAAACTATCGAAGGCTTGACTAAAGTACCTTTAGACAAGAGTGCAGACTAGGACAAGTACTTTCTGTTGGGAACAACTTTTAGCCCCAAACAACAAAATGAGCTCGTCACCCTACTCCAAGAGTATGCTGATGTTTTCGCTTGGAGCACGAGTGATATGCCTGGCGTGCCGATCGAAGTGGCATGTCACCAACTGAACATTGACTCTAGCTTCAAGCCAGTCAAGTAAAAGCTCAGAAGGTCGGCCCCTTAGCATCAGGAGGCAGTAAAAGAGAAAGTGGCACGATTGCCGGAATCCCGAACCATAAAAAAAGTATAATATCCGACCTGATTGTCAAACACTGTGGTTGTGAAGAAGAGCAATGGGAAATGGAGAGTCTGTGTTGACTTCACCGATCTCAACAAAGCTTTTTCAAAATACAGCTTCCCCTATCCAAGATAGATCAATTGGTCAACGCAACTGCTGGACATAAGCAAATGAGCTTCTTAAATGCCTACAGAGGATACCACTAGATCCCCCTTGCCGAAAAGGATCAAAAAAAGACTGTCTTTATAACGGCTGAAGGAACGTACTACTACAAGATAATGCCCTTCGGGTTAAAGAATGCAGGAGCGACATATTAGAGGTTGGTAACCAAGATGTTCACACACATGATAGGCAGCACTACAGAAGTTTATATTGACAACGTGGTGGTTAAAAGTCAAAGGGCCACTAGTCACTGTTTCAACCTTAGAAGCACATTCTACATTCTGCGGAGATACAAGATGAAATTAAATGCCTCGAAGTGTGCATTTGCAGTTTGGTCAAGGAAGTTCCTTGATTTTTTGATTACCCACTGAGGTATAAAGGTGAACCCCGATCAGGTAAGGGCAATTGCAGAACTATAGTCACCTCGGACTGTAAAGGAGGTACAAAGGCTAACTGGAATGACAGCTGCACTCAGAAGGTTCATATCCCGAGCATCTAATAAGTACAAACATTTCCTCCAATCGATCAAAGGAAAAAAGGGAGCACTTTGAAGTCAAGAATGCGATGAGGCATTCTTAAATCTGAAGGCGTACCTGGCCTTCCCACCAATCCTTTCAATCCCATCGTTTGAGAAAAGGCTATTCCTCTACCTAGCTATATCAGAACACGCAGCGAGTGGAGCGCTGATAAGGAATGATTGTGAGAAGTTGAAACTCATTTATTATGTGAGCAAGATGCTCTTAAATGCAGAATCGAGGTATACTCCATTGGAGAAACTTGCGCTTCCACTAGTTAGCTCGATAAGGAAGCTCAGACATTACTTCTAGGGTCACCAAATTACGGTGCTCACCGACCAGCCGTTGAAGTCCAACTTCAAAAAGTCGACCTATCAAGACGCATCGCTAAGTGGGCAGTGGAGCTTGGGGAGTTCGACATTGTGTTCGAACTGAAAAAGGCAATCAAGGGCCAAGTAGTGGTAGACTTCATCGCTGAGTTTCAACCTAAAAATAGTTCGAAACAAAGCGAACAGACTAACGACAATCAAAAATCAGGGCTCGCCAGCAAATGGACTCTATCTGTTGACAGGTCTTCTAATCAAAAAGGTGTTGGCATTGACCTCACTCTAGTGAGTTCAGATGGTTGTATCTTGGAGAAATTCATCAGGCTCGGCTTCCAAGCCTCTAACAATGAAGGTGAGTATGAAGCTTTGATAGCTGGAGTAAGGCTAGCAACTAAGCTAAGGGCAACAAAGCTCCAGATATTCTCTGATTCACAACTGGTGGTAAATCAGATAATAGGGGAGTATGCGGTGAAAGATAAAAAAATGATGGCGTATCATGCGATTGCAAAAAAGGAACTAAGTAAAATTCCCGAATACTCAATCTAGCAGGTCAAAAGAGCAAAAAACTCTCATGCCGATGCTTTAGCTTCACTAGCCTCGGCGATTGACCAAGAAACTAAAAGAGCTCTAACCATTGAGTTCCAGTATGAGCCTAGCATTTTACCGACCAGGTTTAATGAAGTTTTAAACAATGAAACCGAGCTGAGTTGGATAGACTCAATTATCAACTTCTTGAAGAATGGTGACCTATCTGAGGACAAGAAGAAAGCTCATAAACTACGTCTGAAAGTGGCCAGATTCTGGTTGTCTCCAAAATACGAGTTTTACCGATGCTCATTTGGAGGCCTCGTATTTGAAGTGTGTACACCCGAAAACAGTTCCAGACTTTCTATCCGAAATTTACGAAGGAAGTTAAGGAGCTCATACAGGCAGAAGATCTTTGGCTCACCGAGCCATCACTCAAGGTTTTTAGTGGCTATACATGCAGAATGATGCCCAACAGCTTGTTAGACGATATGAGAAATGTCACAAATTCTCACCAATTCTGAGAAAATCATCCTAGGAGTTGCTTCCATTAGCGAGCCCGTGGTCATTTACGTAATGGGGACTAAACATAGTGGGCCCTTTACCTCAGGGCCTTGGCAATAAGAAGTACCTGCTAGTTGCAACCGAATATTTAACAAAGTAGGTGAAAGTCAAGCTCTTAGCCAACATCAGAGATACTAACACAAGAAAGTTCGTCTGGAGGAACATCATCACCAAATTCGAAATCCCACATGCACTTGTTTCGGATAACGGCACACAGTTCGATAGTAGTCCCTTCAAAGCTTTCTATCAATATTTTAGAATTCGAAATCACTATTTCACCCCGACTTACCCTCAGAGTAACGGACAAGCAGAGATTTCCAACAAGACAATCTCTAATGGAATCAAAAAAGTTAGAGGACGCCAAAGGAAGATGGGTTGAAGAATTGTCGAGTGTCTTGTAGATGTACCGAACCACACCTCAGCAATCAACTGGGAAAATCCCGTTTGCTCTAGCCTATAGGATGGAGGCAGTAATTCCATTAGAGATCGGTTTACCAACTCTGAGAATCGATCTAGTTGAAAGTAATAGTAATGATGTCGTTATGACCCGAAATTTGGATCTGGCAGAAGAGAAAAGAGAGCAAGTGACAATAAGAATGACTTCTTATCATTAGCAAATGTCCCGAGCTTATAACAAGAAAGTAAATTTGTTGTCTTTTACACTAGGAGACTTGGTCCTTAGATGTGTATTAGGATCAACTAAAAACCCTACACATAGAAAGCTTGAAGCAAATTGGGAGGGACCATACAGAATAGCCCGAGTTGGGGCAGTGGTTATTATGAGCTTGAAACCTTTGACTGTAAAGCGGTACCACGCCACTGGAACTCTGCTAACTTGAGACAGTTCTATTTATAAAAAGTACCTTTTTAAATGAAACTCCAAAGTACCTTCAGAAGTTTAAGGGTGCCTCTTAAGAATGAATAAGTGTTGAGCTGAACAAATATACTGATATGAGCAGAGGTTATTAATAAATACTTTTTGAAGATTAATCACCTCATTCTTCCTCTTCTTTTCTTGATATGTGCGTCCTACTGCCAAGACAGGGAGGTAAAAAATCCTGATAGAAATTACAAACTTAAATCAGGCGCAACTACTTGATCTAATTCAGGCCCTCAGTTAGGCATGACGACATAAGCTAATTAGGGATGAATTTGAATCCAATCTAATTTGTGTGTCGGTACGGGGATAAAAACTCTTTTAGATGCCCAAGGGGACTATGAATAACTCTACTGAGAGACCGAGCTCTTTTAAGAAGGGCCGAGCAAAAGTCATAACTTCAAGAGATAAATTTTTTCTAATTATAGGTTCCTACTAAGGAATTGAGCTCTTTGAAGAAGGGCTAAGCAAAGGCCATAATTTCAAGAGATAAAATTTTTTCTAAGTATAGGTTCCTACTAAGGAATCGAGCCCTTTGAAGAAGTGCCGAGTAAGGGCCATAACTTCAAGAGTTTAAATTTTTTTCTAAATTTATTTATGTTCCTACTAAGGAACCGAGCTCTTTGAAGAAAGGTCGAGCAAGGGCCATAACTTCAAGAGATAAAATTTTTCTAAGTATAAATTCCTACTAAGGAACCGAGCTCTTGGAAGAAGGGCCGAGCAAGGGTCATAACTTCAAGAATTTAAATTTTTTCTAAGTTTATTTAGGTTCCTACTAAGTAACCGAGCTCATTGAAAAAAGTTTGACCAAGTTACAAAATGTGATTTTCATTTAAACTTCAAAAAGTGACTGCAGGAACAGAAATGACCAAAAGTGATTTTCATTCAAGCTTCAAAAAGTACACAAGAATATATACATCAGAAATTGCGTAAAATTTTCTAAGTATCTCATGAAGCAGGAAACTGAGAAGTGCTCAGAAGAAGATGCCTGGAAAAAAGTTAAGATGAAGAAGGAATTTTGGCAGCAATCAAAGCAACTTGTCAACCCATTCTGAAGAATGTATCCCGAAGCTGGGGAATCTGCAGAGCCAGATCATTCTCTGCCTTTTTAACCCTTTCATCATATGCAACATCTTCTTTTTCCTTTACCTCAGACTTGTATTGATCTAACTCTTCAAGAAGACTTGCGTAATCAAGCTAGGCTTGAGAAAGCTCTACGTTCACTTCATGTTCAAAGTCTTTCAGCTTTCCAATTTCTGCTTGAAGTTTTAGGTTCTCCTCTGACAGGCTTTGATTTTGAGCCTGCAGAACCGTAGCTTCTTCACAAATTTTTGCATACTCCCCATCCACAGATTCTTTCTTGGCCAGGACTGAAGTTCGGGCATGGATAGCATCCTTCATAGCCTTATTTTTTCTGGCTATCCTTGCCCCAACCTCATGGACTTTTTGCAGACCCTTAAGATTGGAAAAAAGACTTAGAAAAATTTTTAAGCAAAGAGAAAGCCTAAAGGAACAAGTAAAAATTCTTAACAGGACCATGCATTACTTCATCGTCAGTAAGAGCCTCATTCATAGCCAAGTCCCGAGCCTCGATAGAACTCCCGGAGTCCACCAAGACCCTTTTGACATCAAAATTGTCGATCTTCAAGGTCAAGATCAAGGCATCCTTGTGGGGGAGGACCACGCCTGCTAGGTCGGCATTGGAAAAAGTAATGTCTTCCTCGCTAGTCTGGGGCCTCTTGCCTGGTCGGCCCCCATCTCTCTCGTCCACCTTCTTTGTGAAAGCTACTCTCTTAAGATCAGATATGAGGATTTTGGATGTCAAATGCTCTAGCGGGCAAACGTGGATGATGTCAATTACATTGTCTCAGACAATGGTTTGGTCGTTGGCGTCGTGGGTCTCCATTGGCGCTGTTTCCTCGATGTATTCCTTCAAGTGTTCCTCTTGCACCAATTTCTCTAGGACAGACTTATAGATCTTATAATCTTTAGTGAGGTGTCCAAAGTCCTGGTGATATGAACATTTCACCTTCTGGTTTCGGGTGGATGGATCACCCTGCATCTTGGGTGCCTATTTGAAGAAGGGTTTCCTCTTGATCTTATGGAGCAGTTTGTAAATGGGCTCCTTAAACACATTGTAGACCCCTTTGAAGGAACTTCCTGATGGAGGTATGAACCCCTTCTAGGAAGGGACTCCATCTTTTTCCTTTTCCTTATTCTTCGAGGTGAGAGTCTTCCCCATACCCCCCACTATTTCATCCTCTATTCGGGAATATTTATTGATATGAGCCATCAGTTCTCCCATATCCACCAGCGTCTTCTTGGTTAGGGACCGGAAGAGGTCGATGTCTCGTGAGAGACCAAGTTTGAAGGAGGCCGCCGCCATGACTTCAAAACATTCCTCCACTTCATTTACATCCTCTTAGTAGCGATCCAACATCCTTGGATTTCCTACTCCCTGTTATGAATTGGGCGGAGAATTGCCTGGTTAGCTCATTCCAAGACCCTATGTTGTTGGGTGGAAGAGTTTCAAACCATTTTATGACGGAGTCTCTCAGGCTCATTGAGAACACTTGGCATAGTAGTCGGTGGTCCGAGTGGTACAGGGACATCATTTGCTTGTATTGTCTGAGATGGACTTCCAGGTCAGAACGTTTGTCATAAACTTTGAACATTGGTACCACAAACTTCTTTCACACCTCCATCTCTACAATACTCCTTGCGAGGGCAATTGGATGGCTTCGTCATCCGTGTCCTCTTTTTGTATTGCCTTATCCCTTCTCGTGGAGTCTAGTCGTGCTTTAAGGTCTTTTGTCTACTTGGGGGCATTTCCCCATCTTCCTAGTGTCGGCCGACATTGTAATACCCAATACAGGTATGTGTTGGATATTTTTTTTAATAAATAAATAAAAATAGAGGAATTTATTTAGGAAATTTAAAATTGGTTATACGCTAATATGTTATGATTAAACTAAAATTCTAATAAATTAGAGGGACTTAAGTGACATTAAAGGAAGATAATGATCGTGTCTTATAAATAGATTGACTGCCCTAGTTGCCTCATATATTATCAGTGTTTGGGCTGGAAGGAACAGGCGGCTGAGAGAAAAAAAGAGAGAGTCAGAGAGAAAGTAGAAGGAAGAACAAAAAGAAAAAAAAAAAAAAAAGAGAAGTGGACTCATCAAAGGTATGAATTCATTAATTATTGGTAGGGTTGTAAGTTATTCAATTATATAGTATTAAAATTACCGTAAATAGTGATAAGGAATACTGTTATATACATACATATATATATATATGTGTGTGTGTGTTCATGGTGAAGGATAGTGAGGTATATATAAATGGGTTTTATTGGAAGTTATAAATAATTGATTTAATGTTTTTAAAGAATTGATTTTACATAATATAAATTTATGATTTTTGAGGCCTTTAAAGAATTGATTTAATGTCTAACAAAGCAAAAAAAAAACAAAGAAAGAAGAAACCAGAATGTTACAGACGGCTGGATCAAGGTTGAAGAAGATAAAATTTTGGAAATTATGGTAACTCCCCCTTAGTTTTAAGTAGTTTTATTTTGATCCCTATATTTTGCTAAACTCAATTTTTGACTACTATGGAACTTGATAATTTATAAAACTGACCCAGTATGTTTCAAACAAATATGGTTATGTCAAAACAGCCCCTGAGTCTTGAATTTTTTTGAAATTTTGAAACAACCCCTAAAAGTTTCGATTAAATGTTTAAATATCAATAGTTACTCTAATAAATCAAATTGAGGTGGTATTATTGGAAAATGGGTCTCTAGAACCTTAAATACTATTCTGAAAAATTTATGGCAGGGCCAAAAACAGAAAATTCGTTTTTTAAGAAAATTATACTTTGACCCCAAATTTTTTAAAAATTATGATTTGACCACAGAACTTTAGAAACTTTTTTCCAAACAGTCCAGAATACTTCCATACATTGTTACCTCATATTAGAAAGGATATTTATATGTAAAATATATATTGAGTATATATTAATGAGTAGGAAGTATAAAAATTAAATATAGAATTGCGAAACGACGAAGTAAGGAAAAATGAATTGATTGTTATATGCTATTTTTGGATTGGGTGGTGATTGCATTGAGATTGGAAAAGAGTGCTTTGAATTAGATTTTAGAAATCAAGGTGAGTAGTTTATTACTTCTTTTAGGAGGATTTTCTATATTAAACTTGTGGGTGCGTGTGTGTGAATTTTTCATATATATGATATATGTTGATGTTTTGGGTTGCAATTAAATATTTTTACAATTGTAAATTGTTACACATGTGAATTTGTAAAACTTATGAAATGATTTTATATTATTACTTAAATGGTTTTGGTGATGAAAGAGATATTTTGTGTGCGATAGGACTAAAACAACAGTTTTAGTGTGTGTGTTGAAATCATGTTTTATGAGAAGGGGACTGGATTACCAGGTCTAAATGGTAACGAGATTGTATATCGGCGTGGTTGGTATAGGGATGTGCACATAGGGGCCAGTTATTAGGCTAGTGATAACAAAAGACGGGACCAGTCATCAAGCTAGTGATAACAAGAGATGAGGTCGGTTACCAGGTTAGTGGTAACAAACATGATTTGACAAGTGTATTTGAGACTGAATGTGTGTGTGAGTGTTTTGAGCTATAAATGTCTTTTTTTTTTATAAAGCTATTATGATCATGAGATCATTTTGTTTACATGGTTATGTGAAAGGGATTGGAGTACAATTTATTGTATTTATGTATGTAACAAAGTTTATTTCTGTGTATATGAAATGTGAGATTTATTTTCAAACCTCATTAGAGGTAGTTGCTACTCACGGGCCTTGTGCTCACCCAAATATTTAACATTTTTCAGGTGAGGATCAGGAGAAGGAGTAAGTCCTCGGATAGACAAAGGATTAGAAGAATCGAAGATTTATTTTATTGTAGGTTTTTAGGAATAAATATTTTTTATAGTTTTGAGACAAGTATTCGATTGTTTTGAGAACAATGTTGTTTTTGCTTAGAGTAGTGAATCTTATGGATTAATTATTGTTTTACATGAGTTTAGTAATAATGTCGGTGATGTTAGTTTATTTCTCTGATATTCATTAGGTCGGTGAAAATGATCACTTTATTATTTGTCTTCCGCTGTATTTTGCATTAATTATACACAGGGATGATTGGTTAAGGCCTTGGTGGCCGGTTCGCTGCTCACCCTATGTGATCCGGGGTGGGGGTGTGACAGGCAAGGTCCCTTGTTCCAGGGTGTCGGACGGAGAGAGTTGACCCTTCCTTAGACTCCTCCATGCCCCCTCGCCCGGACAGTCCCTGACAGAGGTCGTTCCAAGTCAATGGCCTAACCCTCTTGGCTGGAACCTCCAGGAGCTGCCCATTGGCCCTCGGGCGCTTCGAAGCCTTAGAAATTTCTGCTCTACTACTCAGGCGGTATATTAGATCCTCAGGTCCCACTTCCGTGACAGAGGGTTCCTGGGACCGTGGCAAATCTCAAAATCCTCCATCGGAGGATGCAAATTCATCAAGTCGATTTAGGATGTTCACGTTGTCCTCCCTAACTGTCGTAACCGATCCCTGAATTTTTCTATGATCACCTCAGCTAGTTGACAGGCCAACAGGGTGGATTTTTTAGACCCGATACCAATGCTAGTTTGGAGGGTTTACTCCCTAGAATGAACGAAAAGTTCCCTGTTGACATTTTCAATGTGGTCATTCGTTCTTGGAATGGAGGGAGCTAGTAAATCAATATCCCTTTGCTGAGGACCTTTTTCTTTTTGGCAAGTATTCACCATAGTCATTGTTCTTTGGAAAATTTAGTCGAAGTCTCATAGACGGTGCCAAATTTTGGGCAAGGAATTTTGCACAATAGATAAAAAGACAGATCTCTCCTTTGCTGAACTCGTGTTAAAGTTGATGATCTCGTGACAAAGGAAGAACTAAGATGACCCTAAGTAATGGTGATGAATTATTGCAGGGGCTGCTCGGTCGATTTTGGTGGTCACGGGCGGTTTTTGGCACACAGAAAATGGGTTAGAAGGGCGTCAAAGTGTTTTTCGGCGTATTCCCTCTGACGATTAAGTCAGTTCTTTGAGAGAGGGGAAAGAAGAAAACACTGTATTGTGTTTTTGAGGAGTGATTTTACGTACCTTTATTTTACATTTTTTAGAGCTATTTATACCCCAAAAGACTCATCATTACTGATGATCTAGACAGTAGGTAATGCTTAGACATGAGGCAGTACGCCTCCTACTTTGCATGGGGAAGGCCCGATTATTAATTGTTCGGGCTCCCGAGCCTTTAATGCTCTTTCTTTCATTGTAGAGGTATTAAATGCTCGGATACTCGAATATTTAATGCTTCTCCTCTTGGCCTTGAAAGCCATCGTGGGTGTCCCATCAACTGAGGATTCATTAAATGTTTACCTGACACCGCTGTATGTCAGAATGGATATTTTTGTTTATACACCCCCAGCCTGTAGTTCTGCCACGTGTCTAACTCCTCTTGGTGGAGTGTCTTGTTCATTCTGCCATGCTGACCTTATTGGGAAAAGTACCTTCATAATCTCTAGTCTAGTTCTGAGATTGACCAGCTGCCAATCAGTAGTCTTTCCAGGAGCCGTGGACACATGGCAAGACCATAATTTTTAGTAAGTGTCTTTGGAGCTGAGGACACATGGCTACCTTGAAGTGGAGGTACCCTCGAAGCCGAGGACACACATGTCTGTCATAGAACAGGGGTACCTCGACGCCGAGTGCACGTGTTCGTGCCAGAGCAAAAGGGTGACTTCAGAGCTAGGGACATGTGTTTTCATCAGAACAAAAGATGTGCCCTCAATGTCGAGGACACGTGTTGGTGATCTAATCTTTCCTCAAAAGTGTCCCATCAATTTGAAAGAGCTTGGATGAGCAACTTGAGAGACACCCACACAGAGCATGGACCATGGAGAAAAAAAGAAGCAACAAGATTTTGAATTAGCCATTACTGCCACAAGACCAACAATATGCATTTCAATTCTTTCAATTTTTAGAGTAATGCCCTCATAGCCCCTACATATACACATCCTAGTGAAAGGTCCCCCCCCACCACTATTGTAACCCCCCGACAACTCACCTATCAATTACACACCCCTCAATGAAAAACCACCAACACAACAAAATCCTTCGCCTGCCAAGCTGCCACACAACATCCATGACCCTTCCCCCTCCCTCCCGGCGAAACTAAAAAATCCACCCATTTGTCAGACGAAATTAACCACCACCAAGCAACCAGAAAACCCAATCAACCATTGCCGTCGTCAACCCAAGTCGCAGAGCCATTCTCACTACGTTGTATACCTTCACCGACTGAGCAACCATTGATAAATAAAAGAAGAAAGAAGGGTTATTTGGGATTTGTAGGTTATAAATTTGGGAGATTTAGTGTCTTGTATATTTTGTGTGAGTTATATTCATTGTTAAATAATGTCCATCCAGTTTTGCAGAAAAAAAATCATAATTCGTAGAGGTTTAGTGCAATAGTTTAAACTACGAGTAGATTGCGTGCAAATGACTCTAATTATATATATATATATCCTATATTTAAATAATAAATTATTCATAAGAAATTTATATTAAATATATAATTAAATTGAATGATAAATTATGGGTGAAATATTTAATTAATTAATTATTACACACATAATTAATTTATTTTCATATAAAATAAGTTATATAGATATAGATATTGGATGATAAATTATGTGTGGATTAGTCTAAACTCGTGCCGTTTAGGTCAATGATGGATTATATATATGATACTTGTATACAATTTGTACTTTAACTATTATGATTTTTTTTAATTTTTCCTTAAAATTAAAAAATTTAATTAATATAAGTGAGAACGGGAGTGACGACAAATAAGGTGGCAGGGGATTATCATAATAAATATAAATTTTTAGCAACAATTTAGTCGGCATAATATTACTTTTTTTGAAATAAAGTTAATTTTGGAAGGAATTTCATTTTGAGATTTTATTCTTTTATCGAATATCCAATTAATGTAGGTATGAGATTACTACAATTGACCGTGAATTTAAAATAACCACCATTATTGAGAATTGGATATTTATGAGTTAAATTACTGAATAATTGTCTATCAAAAAATGGGACTTCAATGTTTATAAAATGTTATAATGTGGTTATTCCGTTAGTTTTAGAGTGTTTTTGGTATGGCGAAATGAGATGACTTAAAATGTTATTAATCATTTCGTCAGCGTTAATAGGATGACTTTTGACATATATCAACGAAAATTAATGAAAGGATCACATTTTAATACTTTTAATATGACGTAATATGTATAGTTTATTCAATGCAAAAAAAAAAAGAGTAATGTTATATGTATTTAAAAAATAAATTTGATAATCATAATTATTGAATAAATAATAAGTTTCAATAAATACTGAAATTTACAGTATAATTAATAATTATAATTATCAAACTTAATTTTTAAATCTAATGTATAACGAGAATACAATATACAAATTTTAATGACAAAATCTAGCGGTAGGTTACCACAGATGAGAAGGAAAGAGACCGGCCCCATCAACGTGCGTAATCAGAAACAAAAAAGGTATGTGGGACCCACAAACATTAACGTGGGAACGAAGTAATTAACGGTAACAGCGTCAATCTTCTGCGCGTGGACTAGTTTGCCCAGAAAAACTCGCGGAAGCAACGAATCTTTCCTGGCAGGTAGACCCCACAGTCAATCACTTCAACGAGCGTCGTCCTTAACGCTCACCCGAGCTCTACCGCTTCTGATCACTGCTCGGCTCTAAGGTAGAGTACTAAGCGTAAGGAACTCTTTTCCTGCCAAAAAACAAAGCGATTCTATTCACTTTTGAAGAGAGAGAGAGAGAGAGAGTGGAGTGTAGAGTTGGAGGAGAGAGGACGAGCGCAAGAGTATCTGCAATGTCTTACTCATCGTATTCGACGCCATTTGCGTCGTCGTCGTCGTCGTCGTCATCATCTTCGTTGAAGTTCGCGAGCCTTCCTGTGACGGGACTCAGAGATAAAATCGTTGAAAAGATTCAAGAGAATCGCGTCACTCTGATAGTCGGTGAAACTGGTTGCGGTACATTCCTGTTCTTTCTCCGTACTTCTACTTTTTATATTAGTTATTCCGTTCTGTTCAATTGATTGGGCATGTCTTTTGATTGACTCGATTGCTGGGAAAGTGACGCCCATTCTTTTTTTTTTTTTTGGTGTTGGCAATGTGTGGTAGCTTCTTTTTGTGTGGAATATATTCGTTCAGAGGGTTTGATTCTATTCTCATATTTTTACTTTTCTATGAAAAATTGTTCAATACATCAATTCTTTCTGAATTTGGGGGAAATTTCTTTCAATAGGTGATTTTCTGTGAACTTAGAAGTTCATTCACTGTCACCCAGGGATGGGTATTTTTATTTGTTTTTGTTTGCCTTTTCCTTTCCTGTTGTTGGTTTCAATAATTTACGCATATGATTAACTCATTTCTTTTTGGAAAAATCATTCATTTGATACTGAAGGTAAGAGCTCGCAAGTTCCTCAGTTTATACTAGAAGAAAATATGGAACCCATACTATGGTTTTCCTTGATCGTCTTGATTCACCCGTAGGTAATATATATACAATATTATAAACTAAAGTCTGGCTACAGTTATGCGTACAAGCTATAAATATGGCAATTATACCATTGACCAAAACAAAATATACATATTCTAAAAATAGAAGATTAGATATTCTAGTATAATCTTAATACCCCCCTCAAGTTGGAGCATGGAGATCACAAATGCCCAACTTGCCAAGTAGATACAGAAACTTGCGCTTGCCAAGAGCCTTGGTGAAGATGTCGGCAAGCTGATCATCAGTAGACACATTATATGTAGAAATAATACCGTCACGAACGGCATCACGCACATAATGACAATCAACTTCAATATGCTTGGTATGCTCATGGAAGACAGAATTTTGAATGCCGACTGACTATCACAATATAAGCGCATGGCTGGCGAATGTGTGACACCCAAACTCACAAGCAAAGCTTTGAGCCATTTCAATTCTGAAGTGACAGCAGCCATGGAACGATACTCGGCTTCAACAGAAGACCAGGACACCGTATGTTGTTTCTTGGTCTTCGAAGAAATCGGAGAAGTTCCAAGAAACTCAATCCAACCAGTAAGAGACCGTCTAGTCAAAGGACACGTAGCCCAATCTGAATCACACCAACCTGTCAGGGATAACTCACAATCAGTGCGAAGAAGAATGCCTTAACCCGGACACCCTTTTAAGTAGCGAACCGTACGAAGCGCCGCATCCCAATGATCCTGACGAGGGTGTTGCATAAACTGAGCCAAGATATGAACTGTATAAACCAAGTCAGGACGGGTGGAGGTTAAGTAAATGAGACGACCCACAAGTCGTCTATACCTTTCAGGATCGGCGAGCAAAGGGCCTTTGGCGAGAGCCAATGTGTGATTTTGCTCCATGGGAAAGCCAATGGGACGAGACCCCAATAAGCCAGTTTCAGCAATAATATCAAGAGTGTATTTTCGTTGACACAAGAAGATGCCTTCGGAATTACAAGCAACCTCAATACCAAGAAAATACTTCAAGGCACCCAAATCTTTCATATGGAAACACTCGTGCAAATAGGCCTTGAAATGGTCAACAACGGAAGCATCATTACCAGAAATAATGAGATCATCACAAGGACATTAAGTTGTACTGATCCCTGATGTAGAGTAAACAGAGAATAATCTGAATAAGACTGAAGAAAACCATAAGTCTTCAAAGAAGCAGCTGACTTAGCATACCAGCACCGCGGAGCCTGTCGTAGACCATACAAAGACTTCTTGAGACGACACACTAAACCAGGAGTGCGAACTTTGAAACCAGGAGGAAGTTTCATGTAAACTTCTTCATCAAGATCACCATGTAGAAACGCATTATGAACATCCATCTGATGCAAAACCCAATTCTTGACCGCTGCAACTGCTAAGAAGGCACGAACAGTGACCATTTTCGCAACTGGAGCAAAAGTTTCATTATAATCAACCCCTCAACTTGATAATTGTCAAAAATAACCAGACGAGCCTTAAGACGCTCTACTTGCCCATCCGCATGATATTTGATTTTGTATACCCATTTAGAACCAAGAGCCTTTTTATAAGGAGGTAAAACTGCCATTTCCTAGGTGCCATTAGCTTCTAAAGCAGCAATTTCTTTCTACATAGCCTCGTGCCAACCTTCATCTTTCATAGCTTCTTTAAAAGAATGAGGCTCAATACCTTCAGTGATTGCTGCAAGAAAAACACGGTGTCGTGGAGAAAACTTATTACAATTCACATAATGTGCTATATGATAAGGAGTACCTGAGGAGCTAGTAGAAGACGATGAACACTCAGATGGACTCAAAGATTGTACAGTGTGGGTAACAAAGTCATGAAGAAGAACGGAGGGACGCTTATCCCGTAACCCGCGCCCTAAGTCATCGGTGGAGGCAGGAGGAGACAGAAGTGCAGGGGACACATGAGGCGATGTGGGATTCAGCGCAATGTCAGTCCCAATCGCAGGGGCTGCATGATCATCAACCAAAGCAGACTCCAAGTCTTCCAAAAAATCAACATCAATCCCCACATTAGAATCCGGTGGCGACGAGGAATAAACATGCACTTGAGAAGTAGAAGCAGTCTCGTAAGGAAATTCTTTTTCATGAAACTTTACATCTCTGGAAACAAAGATGTCACCTGTCTGAAGGTCATATAACTTCCACCCTTTCTTCCCATGTGGATAACCAATAAAAACACACTTCCTACTTCGAGGAGCAAATTTATTACCTTTGGCCTTTTGATTGTGGGCAAAAGCTAAACAACCAAATACCTTAAGTTCATCAAACTCAGGTGCCTGGCCAAAGAGAATTTCAAAAGGAGTTTTATTGTGGAGTAAACCAGAAAGAGTTCTGTTAATGAGATACATTGCACCAAGCACACATTCTCCCCAAAAAGTAATAGGAAGATTGCCTTGAAACATCAAAGCACGACCCACATTAAGAATATGTTGATGTTTTCGTTCCACACGACCATTTTGTTGAGGAGTCCCAACACAAGAAGTTTAAAAAATAATGCCATGTGTATCAAAATAATCCAACATACATTTAAACTCCATACCATTATCACTCCGTACTAATTTGACATGTGTTTCAAACTGGCGGACAATCATAGCGAAGAATGAACAAAAAACTTGATAAACTTGTGTTTTTGAACGCAATAAATAAACCCATACAGCTCTTGAAAAATCATCCACCAAAGTCAAAAAATAATGTGCTCCACACGAAGAGGGTATCTTATTTGAGCCCCATAAATCACAATGAATAAGTTCAAAGATTCTACTAGCTTTACTATCACTAACAGGAAAACTATCACGTTTTTGCTTTGCTTGAGGACAAACTTTACATGCTTTATTCAATTTCTTTCTAGAAGTACTGGAAGAAATAGCCGGAACTAACTTGACGACTCTATCTGACAGATGCCCCAGACGACGATGCCATAACTCAAAATCTGAAATCTCTGGAACTGTTACCGCACACACTGTAGAAATCCGCTGAAAATAATAGAGTCCATCTTTACGTTCACTGGCTCCAATCAAACTCCTCGAGCGTAGGTCCTGTATAGCACATAATGAATCAGTGAATTGTAAAAGACATTTAGAATCATCAATTAATTGTGACACTGAGATTAAGTTGCAATGTAACTGTGGTACAAATAAAACATGTTCAAGTATCAACCCATCAGTTACCAAAACGTGGCCAGCCTTAGTAGCAATGACATGTGCGCCGTTAGGTAACCCAACTGAACATTGCGAAATATGATGAGTGTCCGTCAAACATGATTCAGTGCCAGTAACATGGTGAGAAGCACCAGTATCAATAATCCAAGAAAAAGAAGAGAACTCACCCATCATCTGATCATGCTGGCGATTATTTATCATATTCAATAAAATCTAAACCTGCTTCGGTTTTAAGTCAGGCAAAGAAATGCCAGAGGACCCATGAGAGGAGGCCACTGAATCGGTCCTCCCACCAGCCACAGCATTGGCAGCCACGACCGTGGCGGCCACGGCTTTGGGCCGACCACGAGGAGCAGTCGGAGGAGCCGCAGGAGGTGGTTGTGCATTGGGCTGTGCACTGCCTTGGACTCCACGGTTCCGATCTTCCCACCAATCCGGATATCCATGCGTTTTGAAACAAGTATTGTCATCATGACCCGATCGCTTACAAATAGAACAATACAATTTTGATTTATCGGGACGGGTAAAACAAGCCTTGGGTCATGCAGTTTGTAGAGCAAACACATGGATTTCCTCCTTGTCCACTCTATCTCGAGCAATACCCCGAGACTTTTCTTCTTGAAGACATGCTTGATACACATGATCGAGATCAGGTAAAGGAGAAGTGGACAACAAATTAGAACGTACCGTTGCATATAACTCATCGTTAATGCCAATGAGAAATTGATGGAGTTTCTCCTCCTCCCGATCTGTAGCTAATCGACCAGCAACATCACAAGTACAATTACCACAGGCACACGCATGGAGAGGCTTGAGACGATCCAATTCATCATACAATCCCATCAAACGGGTATAATAATCATCAATAGACATATTCGAAGTTTGCTTACAGTTGGTAATATCGGCGCTCAATTGTTGAAGACGAGGACCATTAGCCACGCAAAAACGCTTCTCAAGATAATCCCAAAGTTGTTTGGCTTCATCATGAAAAGGAATGGAGGCCGCCAATTTTGGATCAAGAGTCCGCGTGATCCATGAGACAAGCATAGAATTGACAGTGTCCCAATCGAGTTGTTTCTTCTTCTCCGTCGGTTTGGTGAATGTCCCATCAACAAACACAAACTTTCGGCGAGCTTTCAAAGACAACTTAATTGCACGTGCCCATGCAATATAATTGTCATTAGAGAGGATCACGTGGGTGATCATATTCCCGGGTTGATCTCCAGACCCAAGATAATAGGAAGAGTGGGGATCTATTTTCCCATCGTCGGCCATAATGAGAAGAATCTGAGAGAGAGGCTAATTATGATGGTTGAAGAAATCATAGAAAAAAAATGGGGGTAAGAGCTTGCTAGGCTGCTAGGGCTCTGATACCATGAAAGAATTGGTTTTCCTTGATCTTCCCGTAGGTAATATATATACAATATTACAAACTAAAGTCTGGCTACAGTTATGCGTACAAGCTATAAATATGGCTATAATATGGCAATTATACCATTGACCAAAACAGAATATACATATTCTAAAAATAGAAGATTAGATATTCTAGTATAATCTTAATAAATAGGTGATTTTCTGTGAACTTAGAAGTTCATTCACTGTCACCCAGGGATGGGTATTTTTATTTGTTTTTGTTTGCCTTTTCCTTTCCTGTTGTTGGTTTCAATAATTTACGCATATGATTAACTTATTTCTTTTTGGAAAAATCATTCGTTTGATACTGAAGGTAAGAGCTCGCAAGTTCCTCAGTTTCTACTAGAAGAAAATATGGAACCCATACTATGTACTCAACCCAGAAGATTTGCTGTGGTAGCAATTGCTAGAATGGTGGCTAAAGCTCGTAATTGTGAAGTAGGAGGCGAGGTTGGATACCACATAGGTCATTCAAGGGTCTTCTCAACAAGGTCTGTAGTCAATTTACCCATAAAATCTTTGTCCATGTATTAGTTTAAGCTTCACATTATGAATTTCCAAATGGGTGACTTTAGCTGCATCGAATTTAAGTTGCCTCAATATGCGCTGTGATTGTCAGGTCTTTATGGCCCGAAACTTGGCTCATTACTGCTTATTACTTGTGTGTTTACTGTATACTCTGTTTGAGGAAGTAATAGAAATTGAGCAATGCTATTGGGACTTAATTCACTGACCTAATTTGCTGACCTAATTCACTATGACCTTTGGAGTAACTATAGGGTCCATCAAACATTGGAACTTGGTATTGATCCAATGACTCTATTGAAATCACATCATTATGTCAGCAAATTAGGTCAGATTTTTAAGTCTAAATAGTATTACTCAGAGAAATTTTCCACTATTGAACAAGCGCTTGAAATTATCTACTTTTCGTCTGCAGTGTAAAATAGGTTTATGCTCCAAGCGCATAGGGACATCTATTGATCGTCACTTGATCAAATGCATGGCTTGTAATTTATTTTCATGATTTAAACAACAATTGTGCGATGTATTTACTAATGTCCATTTTCTAATTTTTTTTTTAGATTCATAACAATAACATCCTATAGTAATATACTACAGTATGCCAAAGATCCAGAGCAAAAATTGAAAATGCTAAAATGTTTCTCAAGGGTTCTGGTACCTTAGTAGCCTCATTGCCTAAAAATGCCACCTCTTGACATTTTTGTAAAAATCTTGTAAATTATTGAAAAGCCACTCCCTTAGTAGCAAAATCATATCTAAGTTGTTGACGTTTGGCATTATGACCTCTAATTAAGATAAATCTGGCATGGAATGCTAGAGCTTGAAATGAATTTCGACATATCTGTATGTCTGTTTCTGTAGCATGACAATAGTTTTTAAGATTGGACTTTTTTCTATGTACATGCTGTTGTAGTGTTTTCCATGGTATTGACATTTTATTTCTTCCTTCCTTCCTCTTCCGCATATGAATTAGGAAGCCGAGAGATGTGAACATGAGCTTTTAAGTCTCCACACCTTTGAAAGGTAGATCCCTTGGATGTCGCTGCAGTGGGTGCAGTCGTTTGAAGCACCTTCTTGTGTGTGTGTATTTTGTAAAAGAAAAAAGATAAAAGGAAAAGATGGCCACAAATGTACACCACTTACTTTGTTCAAGTGAAGCTGTTTTCAGGAGATTAACTAGGTTCTATGCACTCAGATAGGACTGTTATTGCGGTAGTTGCAACTTGCAGGAGTTTCCACAATCAGTCTAATAATGATTTTGGAAATTTTCTACAATCAAGCTATAATATGATCTTAGGAATAATCTCTCTCTCTCTCTCTCTCCAGGTTGCTTTTATTCTCCTTATCTTTGAAATAATTTTATTCAGGTTTGAGTTTTCTATTCTTTTGTGCTCTTATTCCCCTGTTAATTCCTCATTGTGAATTTGTATGCAGATCAAAGATTGTTTTTAAAACTGCTGGAGTTTTGTTGGATGAAATGCGAGAGAAGGGGTTGAATGCACTCAAATACAAGGTTATTATTCTTGATGAAGTGCATGAAAGATCTGTAGAGTCGGATCTTGTTCTTGTTTGTGTGAAGCAATTTTTGCTGAAAAACAGTGACTTAAGGTTAACATGTCTTCCTTAATCATTTGTCCTGTTAAATGTGATTGATATTTCTCATTGTCACACGTTGAAGTTTTCACATTGTTATGTCTGATGGTAATATACACGGACACCTTAACCTATGCATGACATGCATCCTGTACTGATTAGGGCTGTGGTAGGTTATTGGTTAAGGTTCTAACAGATGTTGTGATGTTCAGGATAGTATTGATGTCTGCGACTGCTGATATTGCAAGATACCGGGAGTACTTCAGGGAGCTTGGTAGGGGTGAAAGGGTAGAAGTGGTGGCCATTTCCAGCTCTGGCCAGCACACCATATTTGAGCGAAGAGTTTCATATCTTGAACAGGTATCATACTCTATACTGTATTCGGCCGAAATTGCTCTTCCATATCAAATGAAAACTTGGTAATTAAATGCTTCATTCTCTGTCCTTGTCTAGTTTCAATTCTTGTATTGGTTTGAAGCAAAATGAAAACATTCTTAAAGTGTTCCTAAACTAATGATATGAATCTTTGTAACATATTTTGTTGGTCTTTGATTGGGTTTACCAGTATGATTGCGCACTGGATGCCAATTAAGCATATAATCAGAAATAGTGAATTAAATGTGTTAACAATAATTACTGTTTGTGCTACCCTTGATTACGTCTTATTGATTATATTTCTGGACAAATAGACAACTGGAAGTCCTCTGAAAGTTTGGGACAGTCAAATGAAAATGTCATGAAGATACATATTTGTTCAAGATCTTTTAGATATAGCTATGAGATTTTTATTTACTTCTAGATTATTTATCTATGATCAATTTTCTTCGTGGCGGTAGATATTGTTGTCTCATCTTTCAAGCAAATATTGGAACATACTTTTCCAGTGGGATACATATGTTTGAGGTTCATTCTAGTAGAGCTATACTAAATTTATATGATTGCTCAATTTGGAACCCCTTGATCGACATGCGACCTGCCAATGCTCTTGAGCACTTTTGTTGCTATTGTTCTTCTGTTTTGAGTTGTGGGCATTTTGTGTTAGATTTTTGTTCTCCAGCCCTTTATAACATGATACATATTTCATAACATTCTCTTCCACAACTCAACTCAATAAATCCTTGTTCCAACTACTTGGTGTCAACTACATACGCATTATTTTGGCAATTAAATTGTCTAGGACCCTGTCCTTGGGCAAAGCAGTGAATCTTAAGTTCATGGAGAGAAAAATTCAAAAGTTGAAGGTTAGTGAATTTAGTGCATTAACACTAAATGCTTGTTAGTTAACAAGTTTAAAGCTTGAATCTGAACAAAGCATACGGGACAGAGGATATTTTCAATTTCTCAATGCAAGTTCATGAATTTCTATTTTCATTTGTCCTTGCCATGTCTATCTTACGATTGATACTGGATTTCTATTCTGGTCAACCTTTGGTTCACAGGTAACTGAAATACTTGGAATGAATTCAAAACAGTTGTCGTCTAGATATTGTTCTGGGCCAAGCCCTTCTATGGCTGATGCTGATATCAAATCTGAAGTGCACAAGCTTATACATGATTTGGTGTTGCACATTCATAAAAATGAACCAGATATTGAAAAAAGCATTTTGGTTTTCCTTCCAACATACTATTCACTGGAGCAACAATGGTTCCTTCTGAAGCCATTTAATGCAACATTCAAAGTTCACATTTTACATAGCAGTATTGACACTGATCAAGCTCTCAATGCTATGAAAATCTGGAAGTCCCATCGTAAGGTAAACCTCTCTTTCAGTTTTTTTTTTTGGGTTTTCCCGTCCTGATGGGAAGAGAGGGGAGGAGGAACAAGGCATGGCTTCTAATGGTTTTGCCAAATTCCTGGTGCTGATTAATTTCTTCATATGCTGATTTGGTTATTATCACGTAATTTTCACATATGCACATTTGTGCCGATTGGTGTGCAATGGAAATTTTTTTTTTTTTTTGGGGGGGTGGTGTGGGGGGTGCATGGTAAACATTGAATGGCCAGTTGAAAGCTTGCCAAGGAGACTCTTAGAAAATCAAGAACAGTATTTCAGTTTATTTGATGTGCCTGTGGAGTTTGACTGCTGCAATGTCCTCTTCTTTTGCCAATCTTTAGCAGCAGTTACTATTCTTTTGATCCTATGGACTGTTGACTATAAATTTCTTTCATCTGGCATGGTTGTGGCTGTCCTTTGAAACATTCATATTTTTACAGGTAATTTTGGCTACAAATATTGCTGAATCCTCGGTGACAATACCCAAAGTTGCCTATGTCATTGATTCGTGTCGTTCTTTGCAAGTTTTTTGGGACAGTAATAGGAAAACGGACTCTGCAGAGCTGGTGTGGGTTTCCAAGTCTCAGGTATTAATTGGAGTTTATCTTTTGATTTCTGGTCTTCTCAAAGAAGATTGTTATGTTCAGAGTTATGTGCTACAGGCTGATCAACGGAGGGGGAGAACAGGCTGGACTTGTGATGGCCAGATATTTCGGTTGGTTACAAGATTGTTCTTCAATCAGCTGCAGGATCACGAGCCTCCAGCGATACTGAGGTTATCATTGAGGCAGCAGGTGCTTCTTCTCTGTTGTTCTGAATCTAAAGCCATTAATGACCCCAAAGGTTGGGCGCTTTTTCCAACTTTTTATGCTTTTTTTTTTTTTGTAATTTGTTGAAGTACTGAATCTCTTTTCACTTGGTTAGCCACTGTTAAGTGTGGAGAATTAACACAATATTAGAGAGAACACAGAGAGGTTAAAAATTTAACCTAGCTCTCATCCATCACTTGTATTTATAGTTAACTCATAATAATAAGAATTACACATACACCTTCTTACTATTAACAATTTACACATACTACCCTAATATTCTTAACATTCCCCCTCAAGCTGGACTATTTATATCATATAATCCAAGTTTGAAACAAATTGCTGTAAAATGTGTATGACTCAATGCTTTGGTAAACATATCTGCAAGCTGATCTTCAGATTTCACAAATGGAGTTGTAATCTTCCCGGTTACTATTTTGTCCTGAATAAAGTGACAATCAACCTCAATATGTTTTGTTCTTTCGTGAAACACCGGATTGACAGTGATATGGATAGCTGTCTAGTTGTCACAGAACAACTGTAAAGGAAGTTGAATTGGAAACCCAATTTCCTAGAGGAAGTGTAGTAGCTAAGTCAACTCACTCGTCGTATGCGCCATTGCCCTATACTCAGCCTCAGCACTGGATCTTACTACCACTTATTTTTTCATGAGACAATGTTACCTCCTAAGAAAGTACAATAACCAGTGGTTGATCTCCGATCAGAAGGAGAGCCAGCCCAATCAGCATCTGAGAAACCTTCCACTCTTAAGATGTCCATTAGCTCGATATAACAGTTCAAGTCCAGGAGCACGTTTGAAATATCGCAAAATACGAGTAACTGCCTCCCAATGTAGTACTCTAGGACACCCCATGAACTGATTTATTATACTGACTGCATAGAAAATATTCGGTCAAGTAATAGTGAGAAAATTGAGCTTCCCAACTAATCTGCAATACCGACCCGGATTCTTAAATAGTGCACCATTATCCTACAAAAGTTTCTGATTCGGATCCATAGGAACATCAATAGGTCTGTCACCCAGCAAACCTGCTTCCTCTAGCATGTCAAGTACATATTTTTTCTGGAATAAACAAATACCCTATTTAAATCGAGCCACCTCAATACTCAAGAAATATCTAAGTTTTTTCAAATCCTTAGTATGAAATCGATCCTGCAAGAATATTTTTAACTTGACAATTCTCCCCAAATCATTTCTAATAATCATAATATCATCTACATAGACCACCAATAGAACATATCCAACATCTGTTTGTCTATGAAACACATAATGATCTGTTTGACATCTAAGAAGACCAAACTCTAAAACTGCATCTGAAAAATTATCAAACTATGCCCTCAGTGACTGTTTCAAACCATACAAAAATTTCTTTAATTGACATACACTCTTACCATACTCTTCCTGAGCAGTAAAGGTGGCTGCTCCATGTATACTTTTTCAACCAAGTTACCATGTAGAAAGGTATTCTTGACTTTTAACTGCAACAAAGGCTAATCAAGATTAGCAGCCAAAGAAATTAAGATACGAACAGAGGAAATTTTGGCAACAGGAGAGAAAGTCTCCTTATAATCAACACCATAAGTCTGAGTAAAGCCCTTTGCAACAAGCAGGGCTTTGAGACGCTCCACAAAACCATCCGGATGAAATTTAACAGTATACACCCAACGACAACCAACAGTTCGTTTACCAGGAGGTAAAAGAACGAGATCTCAAGTCCCATTATGATGTAAGGCATCCATCTCCTCCTCCATAGTTTTCCTCTAACCCGGATTAGATAATACATCTTGTAAATTCTTATGAATAGATATAGTAGATAATTGGGAAGTAAAACAAGAGAAGACAGGAGATAAGGCATCATATGAAACAAAATGTGCAACGGGATGATTATTAACACACGAATGAGTACCTTTTCAAATAGCAATAGGTAAAGAGTCTAAATTACCTGATTTACCAGGATCAGAAGGCGACAAGGAAAACGGTACGGGCACCTTAGTTGATGGTCGAGGACAGTGAGAGTAGACACGGAAAGGTAAAGTAGAGGGTAACACAGTGGGCAGCGGAATATCTAAAGATGAGAAAAAAGATGGTGGTATAAGAGATGACCCAAAGTCTAGATCCAAAGGTTGAGAGGTGCTGAAAAATATAGAACAGATTCCTCAAATGTGATATCGACACTAATAAAGTATTGGCGCAGAGAAGGACTGTAGCAACGATATCCCTTCTGCGTACGGGAGTAACCAAGAAATACACATTTGATAGCTCGAGGGTCAAGTTTGTCAAATTTTGGACCCAAATTGTGAACATAACAGACACATCTAAAAACCTTAAGAGTCAGGAAAAAAGGGGGCTTACCAGGAAAAAAGACAGAATATGGACTTTGTCAATTTGACACAGATGACGACATACGATTAATAAAATGACATGCAGTAAGAACAGCATCACTCCAAAAATATCGGGGAATATTCATCTGGAATAACAAGATACGGGTGACTTCCAACAAATGATGGTTCTTGCGTTCAGCAACACCATTCTGTGGAGAGGTACAAGCACAAGAAGTCTGATGAATAATGTCAGTTTTACTAAGATAAACTGAAAAAGGATCAGATTGATATTCTTGAGCATTATCGGAACGTAAAGTACGTATACGACAACCATACTGAGTTTTTATTTCCTTACGAAAGGTCTCAAATATAGAAAATAATTCAGACCGAGCTTTCATAAAAAACAACCAAGTCACATGAGAATAATCATCCACAAATGTCACAAAATAAGGATATTTATTAGATGAAATATTCTTTATTGGACCCCATACATCAGAATATACTAACTCAAATGGATTAGACACACGATTATTGACTCTAGACTAAAATGACACACGGTAATGCTTACTAAGTTGATAAGCTTCACAAGACAAAGACGACACATAACTAAGACTGAAAATTTGGCGCTTTAGATTCTGGAGAGAGGGATGCCCAAGACGACAATGCCATTGAAAAGAAGATAACGAGGTCTGTAGAGCCCAAGTAGGTGAATCAAAGTCAAAGTAATATAGGCCACCAGCTTTATGTCTCGTACCAATCTTTCTCTTCGTCTTGAGATCCTAAAATACACAATAAGAGGGATAAAAGGTTACACAGCAATTAAGAGAACAAGTAATCTTGCTAATAGAAAGTAAACTAAAAGGAAACTGAGGAACAAATAACACAGAAGATAAGGACATATCAGGACTCGAGTGAGTAGTCCCCAAGCCTGAAACTTTAGAATAAGTATCATTAGCAAGAGTAACACTACGTGTGGAAGTAGCAGACTGATAAGTAAAAAAAATATCAGATGCACCAGTCATGTAATCAGAAGCGCTAGAGTCTATGATCCAGGGACTGCGAGTGGAGGATAATAAACAAGTGAAAGCAGTACCTGACTGGACAAAAGTAGCAGTGGAGGAAGATGGGACAGCTTGTTGCTGGGACAAAAACTGAGCATACTCCTCTCGTGTAATAGTAACCGACCCAGTGTCTGGTGGAGCTGACCGAGGTACGGAAGCAACAACAAAGGTGTAATCCTGATAGGAAGCCTGATTCGTAGCACCAAAAGGTTTTCCATGTAAATCCCAACAGCACTAAACAGTGTGTCCTCCACGACCACAGTGAGTACAAGAACGAGGTCCACTACGACCCCCATGACCACCTGTACGACCTCCCCGACCACCATGACCATCTCGATGACTATCACTATGACTACTAAGAACCACAAGAGCTGAGCGATCAGTGGAGACACTATGATCAATGCTTGCAGTAGAAAAAGTAGCACGTTGTATACGAGAGAAAACTTCAAGTAGTGAAGGAAGACTAGAACCACCCAAAATCTGAGAACAAATAGCCTCATATTCAGGTTTTAATCCTACTAAAAACTTAACAACATTCATGTCCTCATGTTGCTTCTGCCAAACTGCTGCATCAGTAGTAAACGGATGGTAGGTCTTCATCTCCTCACAGACTCCCCGAACATGAGAATAATAATCCTCAATACTCAGAGTACTCTATTCTAGCTGGAAATACTCCTTACACACCTCCTAAGCTCGAGTAAAATTACCTATACCAGAATACATAGTAGTCAAGTAATCCTATATCTCCTTGGCAGTGTCAAGGTAGAGCAGAGTAGAACTAATATTAGGCTCAATGCTATTCAATAGTAAAGAAATAATTTGAGCGTCCTCTTGTTCCCACTGATCATACCCAGGAGTATCTTCCTTAGGTTTAGGACCCACCAAATATTTTTTAAATCCTTTGCCTCAAAAAAAGACTTGAATAGACCGGGACCATAACATATAATTGGTTTCATTGAGTTTAATAGAGGTCAAGGGACCATTAATAAGAGTAGGAGGAGGCAAAGATGGAGTAATGACTCTGGTATCTTGCTTGGGTTCCATAACAGTGCAACAAATAACAAACAAGAAAAGTGTCAAGATGCTGAACCAAAAGAAAACAGGCTGCCGGAAGAAAACAAGCTGAACCAGAAGTGTTACACTGTTGAACTGGACAGGCTAAGCCCTCTGAACCACTAAACGCTGCTGGAAAATAGGCTAAACAGAAGAGTTACACTACTAAACCGGACAGGCTAAGCCATCTGGACCACTGAACCGGGCTGGTTTAACTTGCTGGATCAATGAACCGGACAAATTAGGCATGCTGGACCGCTGAACCGGGGTGAAAACTGACTGAACCGGTGCAAAACTATCTGAACCGAACTACAGACACTCACTGGACCGCTGAACCGGGATTGATTAGGTCTAGGCTGAACCGGGGAGGCTGGACCCGATTTAATTAGGCTGGATTAGGACTGGGTTGGACTGAAGTGGGTCGGGTCTGGACAAGGGTTTGGACCTTTTTTTCTTCGTTCGTTGATTAGGGTTTCAGTGAACCCTTGTCTTGACTACGCCTCACCACCACTACAAGTCTACAAACGGCAGCCCACCACAATAGCCACACCACCACCACAACTCCGGCAACCCTGGTCTTCGATTGAGCCTCACCACTATGACGAATGACAGACGACGGTGAAGAATAGACGATGGCAAACGACAGACGACCACCACAACAGTACCACCACCACCACCATCGCTACACTTCGACAAACACCGACACCACAATAGTACCACCATCACCACCACGATGCTTTGACAAGCAACGGCACCACAAACAGACCACCACCACCACCACGCTTCGACAAACACCAGCACCACCACAGTACCACAAACAGAATTAATTTATTCAGAATATATTTATGATCGTAATCGCTTTGATACCATGTTAAATGTGGAGAATTAATACAATATTAGAGAGAACAGAGAGAGGTTAAAAACTTAACTTAGCTCTCATACATCACTTGTATTTATAGTTAACTCACAATAATAAGAATTACACATACACCCTCTTACTATTAACAATTTACACATACTACCCTAATATTCTTAACAAATACTTTCTATGATAAATACTAGTTCACAGATGAATGTGTTTGTTCATTAACTAAAGTGGACAATGAACTGCCAGCATTTCTCTTTGTACATTTGTTTGAGGAAGTTGGTGAAAGAGGTGCTCCACTTGATTTGGCTGGGTTGAACTGGACCCATGCTCATAATCTGATCAATTATCAGTCTTGGTTAGACGGTTGTTTGAATGATACTTATTTTGAGCTTAGAACCCAACTACAGCCCGTGTTGGTGACATTCATTTTATTGTTCAATCTTTTTATTACAAAACGGAACCTTCACTTTTGAGGTGTCCTCACTAATTTTGCTATCTATATTATTTTTAAGTTCAGTTACTTCTTAGCAGCAATGAATAATTTCTTTTTAAAGCACTTTTTGCAACTTCCACTTGGAAGTGATAGAAAAAAGTTCATGCCAATGGTGTCTGAACCATGAAGCTAAAGTTGAGTGAGACCACTAAAGTTATTATGGGATTGCTTAAAAAATTAGTTATACAACTTGTTCTCAGTCAATTTGGAGATATTGAAGGTTCAAGCATTCTTTACGTCTTTGTTTGATGCATTTTCCAATGCCAAAATAAAAGGGGTCCTAACTTATGTTTTTGCAACTCCCCCCCCCCCAAAAAAAAAAAGTGTTACTGCAGAAGGCTCTGGATCCTCCAGATCCAAAAGTTGTTGAAGATGCATTGAGATTGCTTGTTCACATCCATGCGTTGGAAAAAGCATCTCCCCGGGGGCGCTCTGAGCCGACATTTTATGGACAATTGCTTGCTAGTTTCTCTCTGTCATTTGATGCTTCTGTACTCATACTCAAGTTTGGCGACAAAGGAATGGTCCGGGAAGGCATTCTTATTGGTATATTGATGGATACACAGCCTCTACCCATTGTTCGTCCTTTTGGGCAGGATACTTTGGTATAATTCATTGAATTGATCACCTATAGAATTTTTGGTTTTATTTGGTTTTCAAATAATTGATATTCTAACTTGTCTGTACTTGTTTTAGTTTGCCGAGTACACTGATAGCTACTATAGTGGAGATAGTACCACTACCGGCTTAACTGGTAGAAAGGAGTTGTTATTTATGGGAAACTTTTGTGCTTATCATTTTTGGCAGCGGGTTTTCAAGGTACAACACTAAGTTCTTCCAAACAATTGGTATTATTTGTCTTTTCTAAATTGAATGATATTGTTACCACAATGGCTTCGATGATTGATGCATTTTATTTTCTACTGAAGGATAAGCATCGTCTTGAACGGTTGAAACTGCTTTTCAAGTTTGAGGGGATGAAAGACACACAAAGTATGCTCCCTGGGATCGAAGAAGAATGGTGCTCATTCCACAATCTCGTGCCGTCGTCACTCCACCAAGTTGCTGAAATATGTATGGTTTTTATATGTCATTGTGTCAGAATGGATGATTGATATCTATTAATGCTGATTATGTTCCTTTGCAGACGATGATGTTCTTAAGTCTTTGCATGGGTTTCGTCCCAAATTTCTGGTTACATCTGATGGGTTACCATCTTATTATGATCCTTATGAATTTCAACATATATGCCAACTGAAGTGGGAGCAAAATGAAGACGAAGATGTACGCTCTGCAGATGAGGAGGACCTCGAATCTGTTGATAAAACAACAAAATGTGTTTCCATGCCCTTTGTTGCCGCCAGTCACTTTCAGGCAAATGTGGTTGCTGAAAAGTTGGCATGTATAATCAAAGAGGTATTATATTTTACTTGTCTATGTTTCAAATGCTTGTGAATTTGACATCAAAACTTCTCTCCTTTTTCTTGCCTGAAAAATAGATGAGAATTCAGCATACAGAGGACACATCTGGCAAACAGCATAAATTTGTTAATGATGATGATCTGCATGCCAATGGGGAGGCTTCTATATGTAGATACTTCGTCAATGGATCATGCAACAGGGGCAGCAATTGTTTGTTTTCTCATTCACTTCAAGCAAAAAGACCTGTTTGTAAATTCTTCTTTTCTTTCCAGGTATATTGTTAGTTATTGAAATTATTCTACATCACCGCAAAGTGTTAATCTTATTTTTCCTGGATGTTTAGTAATTAGTGCTAACACCCATGGGACTGCTTTTGAATTTAGAGCTGCCCAATCGGACCAATTATCATCTGAACTCATGGTTGCTGCCAAAGTGATTATATGGTGAGACATAATTAATGAATGTATGGTGTTCAAGAGAGGGGAGTTACATCTCCTAAGATTGTGTTGTTTTGCCTGAAGAAATAGGATAATTTATTGTTGAAAACTTCTTCCGAATGCCTTTTTGTAGGGTGTTTATTTAGAATAAAATTTTGGGAAGTCGACATAAATTTTCATTTAATATAGTAATCTGACCTATCACTCTGTTGCTGTGAATATTTGTCTTAGTAATAGATTATTATAATTGGCAACATGGCTTGAGCAGGGGCGGAGTTAGGAAAAAAATTTAGGGTGACGACATTAGCAAGTTATAATTATTTTTTCAATTGACCGTAAAAGTTCATAGATTTATATTTATGGAAATTATATTTAATACTTAAAAGTTCGGTAAACATGGAAGATTAAAAACCGATATACATAACATAAACAAAAAAAAAAATAATTAAAACGTCTTATTAAGAATGCGGCTAATTATTATCACTTACAATTGACCTTGGTATGTTTTTATTATTTGAAAGAGTTACAAATCAATTTTATCAACAATATTTCATTTATATATAAAATTGCAGTAACAATCTTCTATTTATGATCCTATTGTTTACTACGTAATGGTACACATTGTTATATAATAACGAAATAGCTTTACAATTTTAAAAAATTCTAAAATAACCTCAATATGTTCAAAACATATTTGGACATGTCTGAAACGTGTCTAAAAGTTAACAATAATATTAGTTGTATTTAATTTGAGATTTTATTGGTGGAGACCCAATGGTTTGTGACCAATGGATAGATAAAAAAGTTTATTAAATATTAAGACTCACTATTAGACTTCATATCACAATACATTAGGTCCTTAAATTAGATCTCAATAACATTGTTCGAAAATTTAACAATCATTTAGGTAGAATATGTCTAAATTTTATTTTTAAAATACATATCTAATATGAAGGAAAAAAATTGAGAGGGTGCATGTGCCCACCCTAGCCTAAGGGTGGCTCCACCCCTAGTCTTGAGTATGGTCATTATGATGTTTTATGACTAGAAAAAAAGGTGAATGTAATAGGAGCGGAGCTAGGATTTGCCTAGAGTAGGGGCAACCTAAAACTTAGTAATAACTTAAAATCAAAATGTTAACATTATTTGTTCCAATGTTGATTTTGCTTTTCGAAACTTCCTTGTAACTGAATCAACAATTAACTGTGTAGTTAGACTCATACTTAATACTTTATCGTCGAGTTTTTAACGAACGATTTAGAAGAACCACCAATATTCCAAATAAATAGGATGGATCTGATAGAAATATTGTTTTCAAAAAATCAATCTATCAAATGTTTATTAAACTTAACTTAAATATAGGAACAATTTAATCTATTACAAACAAATTGTTCAAGTTGAATCAATCGGAATAATTTAATCCAAAATCCAATTATAATCTGGAAAAAGTTCAATCCATCACAGAACAAACATACTTAAATTTGGAGCAATCAACGAAAATAAATTAATTTACCACAACCAGAATTTAAGATTCAAACATAGAAATCCAACTCCAAAAAAAAAATCACTAGTAACTATAACTAAGAAAATTCTAGTCTTTCATATAAAACATGGCTTGAGCAACAACCATTAAAACTCATTGCGACTCATGACCAAATTGTAAGTGATTATTGGCGATCTTTAAGACTTAAACCGAATTGTAAGTCTTGAGTTGCCATCGCTGACTGTGGAGGAAGAGAAGAATGGAGGAGTTGAGGAAAATTCAGTTTGTAACCTGTGTATCCTTGCAAAGGGAAGAGAGCATCGTTAGATTGAGTCATATAAGGGAAGTTTAAGTCTATGTATTCAATTTATGAAAGAATCCCACTTGTTTCTAAAAATAAAACTACCCCTAATTTTTTTGCGAACTTTTTAGTGTGGGTAAATTTGGAAATGTATTAGTGTGGGCAAAGGTGGTAGGTAGAACTAGGGAAATAATATTGCTTAGATTGGTAATGGAATCAATAGCTTGCCAAATAGGGATATATATAGGAATAAATAACCTACGGGGTTGGCAGCGGATGCTTGACATATTGTAATTCCAATGAAGGCTTTTGGCACATGGCTGGCTAGTAAAGGCCAACTTCGATTCTAGGCAAAGGTATTCCAGTGTTCCTTTCTTGGTTCCCTATTCAACAGGTCATTCAAATCTCCCCTTGCCATACTTCAACCAGCTGTTTTGAGGACTGCTCTTGTGCTTACTGTTTCTTCCTGTGTTTCCTGACTACTCTCCTTTCCCTTATTGTCACTGCCTTCCTGCTTGATTTTTGTTTTCCTTATCTCATGCAATTAAAGGGAACAAGACTGCAAGCCCAAACTGAGCCCAGCCAGGGAATGCTTACCAATACCAAAGCCGTTCCGTTCATCCCTCTTTCTAGGAGGGACTTTGCTTTACTCTCCTTTAAGAAACCAAGTTTGTGGTTACATAGGTAATAACCGCCTATACAAAGGTTTGTTTGCTGGAATCTTATTCTGTTGGACTCTTTGGGAGGCCTTGATGGTCTAAGATGTTTCAAACTTCTCAATTGTAAGTAAACCACAAAATTTCTTGAAATTGCAGTGGGGGCAGCTGCTCCCCATGCTAGATCCACCCCTGAATGGTGAATATCTGGAATAATTAAGGAAGAAGACCACTTCATGGGAATTCAAAATGAGCCACCACTCTAATACGAGGATAGCGGGAATAAAATTCATTAATCATATGATAATAAAGACATAAAGATGTGCTTCGAACGAATTTAAATAAATAGGAAATGCTAACCTACTGCACAGCTGAAATTGGTTATAGCATTGTAACCTTAATTTTGCTAAAAAGTATCCAAAGTTGTCTTTCCTCCGACCAAACTTTGGAGGGCAGTTCTGCAAATCTACTATTCCCTTCTTCCTCCCAACGTTTACAAATCCTTTTCTCTGTCATTATATTCTCTGTTGCACTCTCTATTTTCTCTCCCCTTGCAGCCGTTGGGGAAGAGACAGTATGTACATAAACCCATTTGTATCATTTGACAGCTATGGTAGGTGTGGATTAGAAAATGAACGGATGGTCTAATCATGTAACGTTAACTGATTTTGTTATCTTTTTGTTAATTGTTTTATTCTCCTTTGGAATACTAAAATACCCTTATTATTGAAGATTCAGGAGGGCTTCAGAGGGGTAGAGTCTAACCAGTTTGGTTCCTTAGTTGGAGGTGCTGGGCAGGGTGAACTGTGTACATACCTATCTTCTGACTTTTTTTGCACATTGTAGTTGCCGGCATATTTTGACCTACAACTTCATGGTTATTAGAATGACACTTTTACCGCAGCATTAGACAATGTTTCTTTTGTGTGAGGTGGTAAAGTTGAAAGGTAAAAAGTTCCCTGGGGAGGACATAGGGAAAAGGCGTAGAAACTAACATCGGACAATTCTTAGCTATACAGGTTATCTTCCAAATAATTTCTTTCTTCAAAGATTTTTGAAATATTAGTACATCCCTTCATGTCCATTTCTTTGATTGTAGGCAAAAAGTTGAAGGTCTTGGTATTTCTGTCATGCTCAAAAATAGAAAATATTATTTCCTGTTCACCAGAACACCATTTCTGAGAATTGTGATTTTCTCCTTAATTTTTAGCTTGGTGCTGCTCTAGTAGTGTAAGTGGCATTATTATGTCTGATCAAGTTGTGTTTGCAGGGATGTCGGAATGGAGACTCATGTTTCTTCTCTCATGATTTGGGTCCATCAGCTTCATCATTTAGTGGGTCAAGTACATGCCTTCCAGAAGATGATGATGCTGACGCCACTTTGCTTCTGCGATTGTTTCCGACATCTCCAAATGGATGTGTCCTTATATTGGATGACCCCGATTTCCATTTCTCTTCTCATCTCTCTTCTCACTATGATCCATCCTCTATAATTTCCACTACTACGGCAGATAGCTCTATATCTGACTCATCACTGATGGGTGTCAGAATTTTGTGGGGCCTTTCTCACCCGTACCAAACAATAATCTCGAGAGGGGGGAGCCTGATTCCATGGAATGAAATTAAATGTGTGTTATGGTTTCCTAGTTTTGATAGTCATGGTGAACATTGGGACAGACAGAAAAATCTTGTGCAAACTTTCTTTGAGTATCTTGCCATTCGGATATTGGCAGATGCCCTAAATGAAGTGCAAGTTATCCTTACAATGAACAATATCCGGTTTTCTCATCTTCAGGTAATATTAAATCATTCTTTATCAAGGTGAGTAGAAGAGCCTCAACCTTTGCCCTATGTGCACTTTCATTGCTTGATTGCATTTAATCTACTTCTTAAATGGGAGAGCTTGTGAACACAGGCAGAGTTACTCATTTATCAAATTTTTATGGTCCATACTAATCTCAGGATGGCTAAAAAGTGTATGATTTTGGTAATCAATCCCCACATAAGTAGGAATTTGATTGCAAAATAGTTTATTTTTTAGACAGAATGGGTTGAATATGCCGTTTCATCATTCTATGCTCTGTTAGTAGTTACTGATGAAGCAACAGTATTTACTTGTTTAGGTGGTTATATTATAGTGCTACAATTGAGAGATTACTCATATTTAATTTTTACATCTCTTGAAGTGTTATCGAGGTTAGTTAATGAATAGACATTTTTACATTTTTCTGCCCCCATAATTTGTTTGGATGGTATATTCATTGTTTTTACATTAGCAGTACAGGCTGTGCCGAGGTTTTTTTTGTGGCACTATTTTGCCAACATCTAGTTATATTAATGAAAAAAACTGCCAATGCTAGCATGGCCATGCCACCTTTTTTTCAAATTAATGATTCATGTGAATGTCTTGTAATGTTGTTTCAGGTAGAAAAGTTGGCCAGAGGTAGCTTCTTCTTCCTTAGAGAGTCATTCCCGTTTGATGAATCAAGCTTTGGTGAGTTGTCTGATGGTATCACTACTAAAAAGCCAATGTTGACATCAAAGCCCATATCATATGTTTTTGAGCTATGCCCGCCTACTGAGATTCAGTTAAGTGATTACACAACTGTTCTTCGCCAGTGTCTACATGACATCCAGTAGAATATGAAGAGTATTTTTTTTCATTCGGGTATTTGTATAGATCGTTTGCATAAAATCATTAGAAGGATCGAATTCAGTTCTCTGTAATTATCCCGAGACATGGTGACTTTGGTTTTCGAGAACCTGGAACAAGAGTAGGCTGATCATGTGTGTTTAAACGGCTGTAATGTTACGGTGATGGCTGCAAATACAGTTAAATAAAACCAGGCATGGAAATCTTTCAGTATGACACTTCGTTGTGTCATTAATGTTATCTTTGTTTTAGCATGTTGCAGGAGATCTATTGATATCTATATAGATGTATTATTTGTACATATTGTCTATAGATCATTTTAAAATGTAGTAATCAATAGGGTTTAATTTATTTGATGAAACTATTTTTTATTTTAAAATGAAATTTAAAAGGTGAGGCAACTTACGAGACTGAAATGGTAGAACAGTAACCTACCATGATAGAAATAGGAACTATACCCAGACCCACCAAGTAATGGTACCTCCTTGTTCCTGCATCTTCAACTGAAATCCGTTGATTTGCAGAAATTTTCAGTTTCAAAACCTAATTTATATCTTTTGTTTTGTTGCAATATCAGTTGTTTTTTGTGTAATATGAAAAAAATGAGAATAAGCGATGGACAAAATAAGATTAAGAGCAAAGTTTAATGGTAAAATAGTTACAAGTTAAAACAGTCATTTTGACAGCGACAACGTAGATTCTCTTGATCATGTGACTGAAAGTTTGGTCCTTGTACCAATGAGCAATTGGTTGAATAAATAAGAACTCGAATTTTTTCACTCATTGCTTAAATTCGAGTTTTCATAGTTACGGTAGCTTGTTGAAGTTAAATTTACTGTTTCGCGCCCAGAACATGCAGTGAGATTTTAATATTGACCACAACGTAAGTGCAACGAAGTTCCCTGATTGTTGTGTAGTGTTGAGGGACAATTCTCCTCGTTTTTGGTGTAATATGAAAAAAATGAGAAAAAGCGATGGACAAAATAAGATTAAAAGCAAAGTTTAATGGTAAAATAGTTACAAGCTAAAACAGGCAGGGATAACGTAGATTTACTTGATCATGTGAATGAAAGTTTGGTCCTTGTACCAATGAGCAATTGGTTGAGTAAATAAGAACTCAAATTTTTTCACTAATTACTTGAATTTGAGTTTTCATAGTTACAGTAGCTTGTTGAAGTTAAATTTACTGTTTCGCGTCCAGAGAATGCAGTGGGATTTTAATATCGACCACAACATAGGTGCAGTGAGGTTCCCTGATTGTTGTGTAGTGTTGAGGGACAATTCTCCTTGACAGATATGTAGAGTAGCCTGTCTACATATCCATTTACAGCACCAAAAAAAAAAAGTTTGGCACTCGTTATGGGGCATTGGGGCGATGCTCATCAGGGACAATTTTGTAAGTGAGAGACCAAGGTGCTGGACGGCCCTGCTCCTGCTAGAATCCGAAAAAGCTCTCTCACAGCAACCGTTTACATTCCCTCTTTAGAGGAAAAGTGGGAGGAAAATGTGTTCATCATAGAATCAGCTTTTTTGGTGAACTAGAATCACCAAAAACTAAAAGAAAACAGATCAAAATGGATAGAACCTAAAGAAGATATATACTTGAAAAAATCCCGACAAATGAATAATTCAATCACCTTTTCAAGTATAATGTATGACAAGACTTAAATAACTCAACAATTACAGCTCGGGAGATACGGATCAAAGAATCAGCAAAACCATATTGATTCAATTGACTTGAAAGAAAAAGAATGTTCTAGTACTATGTAGCTAATGACATATGATGAAATTACATTTTCATTCCCCATAAAAGTGTAAAGGGGAATAAGGAAAAAGAAAAATTGCTTCCTTCCAAATTCCAACACATCATATGCTTATAGATAAAACATTAAAGTTATACCCTTTACTTTATGCATACATATGTAGATCAGCAACTCGGTCGCCATCGTCTTAAGTCAAAACTACTGCAATATAGTCCCCTTAGGAGGAAAAGAATTAAACTGGCAAATCATTCTGCTCTTCCAGGCCCCACCTTTTAGTTTTCTCAAGGAGGTGTCTTAATTTGTATTGGAGTTGCTGGCAACAGTAACAAATGCAGATGCGACACCAGCCATCCCAGCTGCCTGCTTCCAGTTTCGTGTCCCAACACCAACAGCTGCTCCCGCTACTGCACCCGCAACCAAAGCATTCACCTGAAGCTAAAACGAGGAGATTTATACCCATAAAACTACTTAAACAGAACAATTCTTCCACATGCATGCTAGGACATGGAGGTATGAGCATTAGAAAGGACGGATTGATTTAGAACTCAAAGCATCCATTAACAAGTTCATATAAAAGTATGAGAGAATATCAATTAACTTCAAAAGATAAGGGCCAACTTTTTGACGTTGAAAATCCAAGTCTTAGGACTGCAAAAACCTGGGTGTGAGTAATTGCACAACATATTCACACACTGTGGACTTACTCATACTATGTTCAGCATAGTCTGCTAAAAGTTCAACCATTCTGCACATTGTCTGACCAATATTTTGTACTGGCCTCATTTTTAGTTTCTTCAAGTGTTAGAAAATATCAAATGTGTGAAAGCCATCTTGGCTTCTGGATTCGACAATTATTTGGCCAAAGGCTATTTATCTGTTTCCACATAGTAGTCTGAAGTCTGTATTGATATTGTTCTTAGCTTATTCAATGAGTTAGCGAGGCTCTCTCTCTCTCTCTCTCTCTCTATTATCTCATAGCTGTAGGGGGGACCAAACTTTGGCACTACTAACCAAATTTAGTTTCGTAAAGGGTTTAACAGTTCTCCGATGGATGATTTATGCATGATGCTCCCACTAGGACCCGATACTTCAAGGATGCTCCAAAGGAGGTTCCATGACTGATGCTCAATGCAGATATGTGTGGTGGTCTCCACAAAGGATTTCTCCTGCTATCAACTAGCTCAATCCCTTTACGGAGAAATTTCAGGCGATTGTTTGATGTTGAGTTCAATTGCTTTGCCTCATGACCTCCTTGGATGATTACAGTCAACAGATTTAAAGCAAGCAGACTGACAATAAAAAAGATTAACTAAAAGAAATAAACTTTTATTAATCTTGAAGGTTTTCTGGGATACAACAAACTGATGAAACTCCCTGAAACTAATCCTAATTTTAAGACTAGCCTAAAACTATCCATAAAATGCCCAAATCGAGAGTCATTGATGGGTTTGATCGTGTCCTCTCCTTCCAATTAATGCCTCTTTTATAGGTATTTTCCCATCGACGGTTACACTGGTCACTGTGGTTTATCCCTTGTTTTAACTGTTACTTTTCAAATTCCTGGAGCCCATTAAGTATTGATAACTATTGCCTTTTTCAAATTTCAAGATAACCGCTTTAGTCCCTCCATTACAAGGGTTTTAACTGCTCTAGAATTTGAACAGGCCACATCCACTGGCTGTATATCCATTTTTTGATTAAATGAATATCACGTGGCAATTCTCCTTGGCTAACTTGTTCATTGGACATGTGTCGTTCATCACCAGTTCCCCAAAATGTAGAATTTTGTCCAAACAATGTGTCTAATGATTCAAAAGGAATTTATAGGTCAAATGTTCTATTTACCGATGTTCAAACTAATGCCTAACAACATATTCCATGCCCAATTTTCTGTTCTGTGTCCAATAATCATTAGTTATCTTTGTCTAACACGATCTAAGGTTCTCTTTTCAAGATTGAACTCTATTCAGAACTTTATAATACAGAGAGTCAAATCAGTACGAAGAGTCTTTAAAAGAATATCAATTCAGGAAGATTTGACTCTTTTTGACTACCAAACTAGGTTTTTGAGACAACAGATGCAACTACTATAATTTTTCAAACCCTAGCACCCTATCATGCGAACAAATCTAGATGGCTGAGCAGCTACTAGAGCTTCTATCAATTATTATACATAGGTAAATTCATATTTGTGGTTGGGTGGGGGAAAGCTAGCTCTGTGATTATATTTCCCCTATCTTTCATGCTTCATTTCCATACAATAGATGCAAAGTGAGAAAGGTATGGAGTTATTCATTTAGTGCAATAGTAATGGAAAAGTGTTATCCAACTCTATGTGTTGGCCTCTAAAACTCCATGACTTCATTCAAAATCTTACACGAAGAATAAATGAGGATTTTGGAAGCATGGATCTCGACGGCATTGTTCTTAGGCGTAAAATTTGTGCCAATGCTAATACCATTTCCAACTGAAGCAGAGAACAAAAAACAAAGATATATAACTAACCCAGTCATTCTTCCTTCGATATCTTTGAAGCCCACATCGAGTAATAGAAAAAATTCCAGCAAAAAGTCCTAAAAAAATAGGGTATCAAATACACAAAAATTGGTTGAGAAAACCAGAGAGTTCAACAAGCACCAGAGTAGAAGGTGATACATTTTGGTGATAATTCAATACCATCCAAGTACGGTAGATGAGAAAATTGAGTGCAAACTGAAGTAATAGAAGATGTAATTCAGTGAAAAAAAAAAAGATGGCAGAAACAGAAAGCAGTAGCCAGCTGAAAGCCTTCTTAAATGCTTACAGAACCACAGTGTGGCCAATGAAACGTATATAACACCTTTCTTATTCAACAAAAATATCACTACTAAGTCAAGACTCCAGTGGCTCATGAAGATATCTGTCAGAAAGTATCAACATATCTCAGGACTTGATCACATGACGTATATCATGAAACTTGCAGTTGTAAGAACTAATCATTCTATCTCATTAAAAAGACATACAGATCAAATCAAAGTTAATGAAACATCCATGGTTACAATGAACAACTCTGCCACTAACGTGGACCAATTTTAAGATAACTCCGATTTCTTTTGCAGAAAATGATTGTGGTAGATAATAAGTTCAAGAAATCATTTTTCATAACTGTTCTATATAATTTTTTTATTTTCCTTGTCAGCATCCCTTTACTGTACCTAGATTTCTCCTACTTGTTCATCTATGTTGTCAAGGTTTCAAGCTCTCTATTTTGAATTGCCTTATTTTACCAAAGTCATAAAAACAAAAAAAGAATCACAATGAGTCGGAGAAGTTTTAAGTTTGGCAAAAAAATTTCAGCTAGCACTAGAGGATGAAGAAAACAATTCTAAAGATAATGCCACGAAAACTGGGGTGAGGACTTGCTGTTAGAAAATTAAAAACTGAAAAAACTCGTAAAACCCATTTAGTGCTAAACCGAATCAAAGTACGCATATAATTACCACATTGAAAGCCAAATTGACCAACCGACTTAGCCTGCAATGAATGTCACAAACAAAAACAATAGTTCAGAATAAATTACAACAATTAAAAAAAAAAAAAAAGAAGAAGCAATCCATGCACATAAACAGGGGTTGGGATTTGAAAAAAAAGTTGAAAAATTTACTTACCACGAAAGAAGCGCGAGCAAAGCCAGTGAGACCTATATGATTGAAAGGCAAAACCAACAAAAAATCAACAGATACAACGAATAATAGGTCATAATTCCACGGCCAAACTCATTCCTCATATAATCGAAATTAAAAAACAACAAAAATCAACACATACAACGAGTTACAGCTCATAATTACAGGGCCAAACTATGAACTACTTATTCAATTTCCAATCCTGGAACCCTTAAATGATTCATATGTGGAAATTACCTGATTTGTTAGCTTCGTAGGGACCGGCGCACAGACCCCATAGTAGACCCGCCTGCAATAAATGTCAATTCTATTTGTTTTTGTGGTAAATATTTTGTAGATTCGAAGGGTTGAGAAGTAACAACACTGCTTACAGTTCCGCCGCGGAGGATCGACTCGATGGCGATGGAAGAGCAGGGGGTGTCGTCGATGAACTGTCCTTCCATCCTTCTTTCATTCTCGATGATTGTTCTTTTATATGTTTCGTTCGGCGGCGAAGCGGGCAAAAGTGCTCATATGACGAAGAAATTAATTTTATTTATTTTAGGATTTTTCGCACTTTGTACCCTAAATTTTTTTATATTTTTTTTTATATCCTTAAAAATTAAATTTATAGTATTTTATCTTTATACATCAAAAATATTAAAATATGACGCTTTTGTTAGGTTTTTTTATTTTTTATGTCAAAATTCAACCATTAACGCTGACAAAAAAAAACTAACAAAAATCTCTTTTGATGCATTAAAGGTATAATATAAAAAATTTAATCTTTGTGGGTATAAAATATAAAACTTAAAATATTTTAAGATACAAAATAAAATTTATCTTTTATTTTAAATGAAGTAAATGACGTCGTTTAATTTTTATAATCCGTTTTATAGGAGTAATGAAAAATAAGAATGATGGATAAACATTCTATCGTAGAAGAAGGAAAACCACTTTCTCTCATTTTTGTTTGGTACGATAAATGAAAAATTTGATGAATTAATTTTCTATTGTTTTCGTATCAAAGGAGGAAAGAAAACACATGAAAATTTAATTTACCATTATACTCTCACTAATAAGCACTATTTATTCTTATTGCAAGTAGACTTTTTCCAGCTTCGAAAAAGTTAAAAATCCCTCTAATTTACTATAAAAATTAATAAACATGTACAAAAATATATATTTTTTCATCCACTTTCTTGTGAAAATCAACTAAATAAATGGTTTAAAATAGAATGTTTGTGTGTTTTGAGAAATTTATTGAAATTGATTAGTAAGGGATATAATAAAAAATTATCTAACATATAATAGTGATGATTATCGATGGTATGATAACATTATGCGATCTCGACATATAATTTTGATTGATTTAACGTTAAAGAATGTTACACAATTTTTTAAATTAATCAGGTCGTAATCAATTAGTTGGATCATATTATATTGAGTTTGTATTGTATTAATTTTTTTGGTATGATGGATGAAAAAATTGAGGGATAATTTTTATATTATCTGGTAAAAGAAATAAAAAGAATGGAATGAAAAAATATATAAACTCAATCTAATATTATACCCTTGAATATAAATTATATATTTTTTATTATAAATTTTAAATTTGCACTTTACGAGAGTCAAAGAAAGGATAAAATATGAAGTGTAAAATAAAAGCTACTCCTACTTGTTACAAAAAAATTGATTTTGTGGCATGTTTCTAGGAAAATCTTGTCCATGTAAAAATATCACCTTGTGAAGGGCATAAAAGTAATTTAATTATAGTCATTAAAGTTAGCAATACTTCTCTCCCACTTTCCGCCTGTTTTTGGAAGGAAAAAAAATGGTGGGCCGAATGGAATCACTTTTCACCCTCTTTTCCATTCTATTTGATTTTCCTTCGAAATCAAACAAAGGGTACTCTTTCCTTTCTCTCCATTTTTCATCCTTTCTTTTCCTTCCATCCACTTTTCCTTCGTACCAAACAAGGGGTTAGTTTTTTCCCCTCATTGGACTGGGCCTTTTTCTAGTGTCGTCAAAATGATGTTAAGCCCAACATAGTTAGCTCCCAGTCCAATAACAGGCCCAAATGAAACCCTAATCTTAGATCGTATATATTATCAACCCTACTTCTTCACCACTTCATCTTCACACCGAGTAGTCGTCCCTTTCCAACTGCATCTGTGTATGTGTGTGTGTGTTTTCACTTTCGTATTTTGATTGTTCCAATTGCAGAGAAGAGAGGAGCAAAGATGAGTAAAGGGGCAGCAGCGATAGCCAAGGGGAAGAAGAAGGGAGCGAGTTTCGTGATCGACTGCGCGAAGCCGGTGGAGGACAAGATCATGGAAATTGCATCTCTAGAGAAGTTCCTCCAGGAGAGAATCAAGGTCGGCGGCAAGGCCGGTGCTCTCGGAGACTCCGTCACCGTCACCCGTGAGAAGACCAAGATCACCGTCACCTCTGACGGCACCTTCTCCAAACGGTAATTTCGTTTTCAGCGATTTCCGTATAATTTTCGTTTCTCTTTTGACATATCTATATGTGGGTGTGAATAAACTGTCCAACATTTACTTGAAAAACATTATGGTGACTACTCTGTGAAGGTTTCCATTGACTAGGTTCAGATTTGGAGTGTTTTGTTCCTGAAACCAACTGAGCTATTTTTTTTTTGTCATTTGTCGTATTTTAAGGTTTAGGTTAATGCATATAAAGCAGTAGATGTTTTGGTGATTGACCAGACCTTTTGGGCGTTGCCAACTCCTAGAAATGTCCGCTTCTCTCACAAGTGCAAGTGATATTGTTATATGTTTATGTTGAAGTGCTTCTAGATGTACTCCGATTATTTCCAATTCTTTGTCATATGATTGTGGAAGCTTGATATGATATCCTCCAGTTTCAGCCTGTTAAATTGGAGTTTATCATATTTGCATCTTGCGGAAGGAAGGGACATCTGTCGATCCCACGCCTGGCTTGTAGAATAAAACTTAGGTGTTATGGGTTTTTTGTAATGATAGTTGGAGAATGATCTTTGTTCAGCCCAAGCAGTTATTAGGATAACGAATTACCATTACTCATTTAAATTATATGAGCACCAGTTACCTTAATATTCCCCAAGAAATGTATGGATCTAGTAGGGGTTGGTGTTGTGACGGGTTGCCTGATGATTGATGGGAGGGTTTCACAATTTTTTGATCCAACATGATTGGTTTAGTTGTTTGTATTTAGGTTATCCTAATTAAATATATAGTGTTAGCCCTCAGACTTCATAGAATCGTATTGATTACCTGTTTTTCTGTGTTCCCCAGGTATCTCAAGTATCTTACAAAGAAATACTTGAAAAAGAACAACGTGAGGGATTGGCTACGGGTGATTGCGTCCAACAAAGACAGGAATGTTTATGAGTTGCGGTACTTCAACATTGCCGAGAACGAGGGAGAGGAGGAAGACTGATGATACAGTTCAGAGCTTCTCACATTACATGTTTGTCTTGGCTTTTGCCTTACAGAACTCTGTTTTTCAATTTTCAGCTTTCTGAACTTTCAACCCGTTATTTTGCAACTGTTCCCGTTTTATGTTCTATTGCAAATTTGTTAAATGATATTTGGGACATCTGGAATCGTTATTAGCTGTTATGGTTCTCCGCAGAGCTATTATTTTGTCTTAAGCTACTTTCACATTGATGGATGTCATTTTGGGATGGTGCATCTCTTGTTTTGGTAGTCTTTGGGATTTTTCTCATTTTTCAATCAACTCTTGCCTTACCTTGCCTGCTGTCATTTCACCTTACAAGTTGGCTTGTATTACATATGTAAGTAAATAACAATTTTGCCTCCCCTCCGCCATAGAGGGTGAGGATGTTGCCTGTTGTTGGTAGATTCTGTCTGCCAAAGGCAAGGACGGGATGTTTGGCTGGTATAAAGATTTATAGTCATAACGTGTGGAGCAATGCTTTTTTTTTAATATGTGATGATTGCAGCTGTGAATCCCCTCGCCGTTAGACTTTTTAGATTGTATACTGGCTGCAAGAAGGTTTCATTTTGTTTTGTGAATGTCTCAAGGGGTTGGGGAGTATTTTACTGCTGTGCAGGGCCAACTTATATGATTATTTTCATAGAAACATCAAGTATTTCCTTTAAAAACTGTAACCGATATCCTTGTGTCTTGTATTTTTTGTTGCAATTCTGTGAACATTTAACGTGGACATTGCTTGTTTTCTTCTCTAATGCTGCAGCTGTACTGCTGTTACTGGGATATCGTAAGAAATGGAAGTTTGAACTTCAAATATGTCATGGGAACTTCCTCTATATCCCACTTTAAAATTGAAAGGAACTTGCTCCCCGGACAGAGAACAAGGTTGCCTCGATTGTCTTACTAACCTCCAAACCCTGCCCTTTCTCCCTAAACCCACTATAATTCATCGGCATTTCTTCCAATTTAAATGGTAAATCATAAACATGAATCAATGTTCTTCCCCAAAAATACGTCCAGACCCTTATCCTTCATCACAGCCTCAACTTCTCCTCTGGTTTGGTTTGCTCCCTCTGTATGTTGTTTGGGGATCTGGCTGGTAGGTGTTCAACCATAATCGTTTTGGTGTAAAATGTTGTTTTAATAAATAACGTCACCAAAACGATACTGTTTCAGTCAATTGTATCTTTGCTGTTGATTTTTTAGCTGCAGAGGATTCTCATGATGTTGGTTTAATCAATAGCATCTTTACTGTTGATTTTTTTACAACAGATGATCTTCACCCGGTATTGTAATATGAATTTCAACACTACCATTAATTTACCATAAATTTTTTTTTCTCAATTTTATACACTTACTCTTAAATTATACTTATAAATACCTCAAAAAATAGGAAAAAACACTGCCTATGGGCAAAATTCTTGGATGAGGACCCTCAAATATATATTATTAATTTTTTTTTTTATAGATCACTTATCATTTATTAAAGTAGAATCTATTATATACAAATGAACCATTATCCATGACGGTGGATGATCAATCAATAAAGAAATTAAAAGAAAAATGTATTAGTGAGTCTCAAATCCTTTTGAAGATTATAAATAAACGAGCAGTAATAAATTTTGTGAGGCACCAAAGACAAATATTTTAGTTTTAACGTGAATAAATTGAGGAGAAGATTAAATTTTGTGAGGCATCAAAGACGAATATTTTAGTTCCAACGTGAATGAATTGAGAAGATTAAATTTTGTGAGGCACCAAGGATGAATATTTTAGTTCTAACGTAAATGAATTGAGGAGAAGATTAATTAAAGTGTGTGTAAACAGTTAGGTCTTGACCATTGAAAAAAAATTCAAATTTTTTGAAATAAAATAAAAAATAAAAATTGAAAAAAAATAAAAAAATATATAGTATAATTTGTATAGTAATTAAAATTTTTTAAGAAAAAATTAAATTTTTATTTTTGATTTTATTTCAATAAATGATACAATAAAACATAAATTTTGATTATAACATTTAAAATATTTTATATTTTATATTTGATTGAAGTATTTTTGGTATAAGTATAACATTTTAAATTTAAAAAATTTAAATATTATATACGTATAAACTTCAAAGAAATTTAAGTATAATTTATTAACGAATATATTTACATCAGGGGTCTAAGTGTTATATACGTACAAATTTTAAGAGATATAATATTTTAAATATTAAAAAATTTAAGTGATTAAGTAACGTGGTCTGAACGTAATTCTCCAAAAATTTTCTTTTGCAAAATTTCCACCGCAAAACATACCCTAAAACTTTCCTTTGCGCAATCTTTCTTTTTCCCTCTCTCTCATGTTGTACAGACCCACCAGCTGCACTTAAAAGGAAACCCTCTCTCTCCACTCAAGGAATCTTTCTTCTCTACACTCTCCTATCTCCTCTTTCCTCTCTGTTCTCTCCTTTTTCAAATCCAAGCAAGCCCAAGCAATTTACCCAATCATCGCGAGCAAGCATGAATTAATCTGAAGTGCAAATATGTGAAAATATTGGAACTTTAGATAGGGGGTTTTACTTCGCCAACCGCAGACAAGCCAGACCCAAGTAAGCTTCCAGCGCATTCTGGTAGGGGCCATCAACCATAACATGGAATGTTTGGCAGGCTTCGTAATCTTACCAACTGCGGCTTCTCCTATTATGCGCTCATCACTATTTTGCGCCCCCAAGAAATACAGAAATGCCGTAGTAGTGAGCGCAAAACTCCAACACAATGATGATGACCCTCTGTTCCGAGCCGCCGTTAGTCGCGCTTCTCTTCGCTTTCAGGAGACCCATCGCCCAGGCAAACTCTCTCTCTCTCTCTTTCTTATTAGGTCGGAAGTGTTCATTCAGGCATTTTATCTAACATTTTACTGTCAATGTAAAAATAAGATCTTTCATAAGGTCGTGTAGTAATAGAGATGATGTGTAAATCAAGACGTCCCAATCTTTGTAACTCCTCAGTACCCTCGTCTATATTTTAGTCCCAGTGTGGATTACTTGAGAATTAAGGTTACTGTCCTTTGGGTGCCAAGTATTTGTTTTGATTTCTTACAAGAAGGGTCCTTGTGTAATGTTCAATTCTCATACCTAAAGGTTTCTACTTTGAAAAAGTTCTCAAGTGAAGTATCAAGTCTGTGATCTATTACTTGATTGTGCAGAGCCTCTTTTTGTTGACCCATATGCTGGATGCTTTGTTCCTCTTAGTGTTGAGGCGGATATGAAGCACCAACTGCACCAGTACTGCCTTGCAACCAAGTTTATTGATGATAAGTTGCTTACTACAACTAATAATATTGATGGGCTTAAGCAGGTATGATGTCAATGCCAATAGAGGATGAACTGATCAATTTCTTCTGTTCTGAAGTTGTATGGTTGTGTACTGATATCTTGCAGGTTGTTTTGTTAACAGATGGAATGGATACGCGGCCATATCGGCTCAATTGGCCTACCTCAACCATAATATTTGATATATCTCCAGAAAGGGTATTCAAGAAAGCAGCTCAAAAGCTTGAAGGTGTGTACTGAAACACTGAAAAATTATTCCATTTTCATCTGATGTTATTTACAATCTCAAGTTTCCAAATTTCATTTACATATTTCAGACAATCAGCATAATATTTTGTTCAGTTTATACACTCGTAACCAAATTTGTTTACTATATGGTTACATTGTTAAGGATGTTGGGCGACTGAGAAGATAGGGGCGGGCAAAATAGGGCTTTTCTTTCACTCCAGTTGGCTGATGGGAGTGCAAAGAAGAGCGCTTGCTCTCCTTTCCCTCCATTTGGACAGTGAGTTCTCCTTCCGCTTTGCAATCAGTGGAGTTTGTACATGGGTAGCCTGAGCACCGATCCTTGCGTCTAATCTACTCAATGAAAGACTTTCTTACAAATATATGTAGATAACTCAAAAATGTGTGTATTAGCATATTTCACGAAGTTATTTTTGTTTTCATCTATGTTGTTTGTCCTAGATTCCAACTCTATCTTATGCATCCGTTTGCCGATTTGATTAGCATTAGCTGTGAACATTTCCTAACCCTGTATTGTCTTGACATTCTATTAGATGTTGGGGCTAAGATTCCAAGAAGCTGCTTGTTCTTTCATGTTCCATCAGAGTCACCTTATATACAACAAACTTTGTGCAGCAAAGGATTTACTGGTAATAGGCCTAGTATATGGGCTTTCCAGGTATTAAGAGCCTTTATAATGTTTATAATACATATATATGGCTTTAAATAGGATTGATAATTAAGCCGAGCAACTCGGATTCGGCTCGAGTAACACTCGACTCGAGCTCGGCTTAAATACTAAACGTGCCAAGCTTGAATAATTTTTAGACTCGTTTAGAAAACGAGCCTAAAATGTTTGGCTCAAGTTCGCAAAGTTTGACTCGTTTATATGTAAAATAGTCGAGCTGCTCAAGTTCGACTCGTTTTAGACTCAGTTCGGGCTCGACTCATCTTTTAAATGAACCAAAGTTAAACAATTTATTCAGCTTGTTTAGAAAAACGAACTCGAGAGACTCGGTTCGATTATTAAACCAAACTTCAAAGTTCCAACTCTTTCACGGAATAATGAGGTGCTTTAATGGGTGTAATCATTTTCCTTTGACTTTCCCAGGGACTGCCTGTGATGACTCTAGCAAGTTTTGAAGAGTTTTTGTCCATAGTTAGTAATTTGGCCATGAAGGGATGCCTCCTTCTGGGAGAATTGCCTGCCTGGTTGGCAGAAACTGAAGTTGGCATCAAGGTCAATTAGCTTTGATTTTGTACTAGCATTTATTTATATTTCAATTGCCTTTCATCTGAGAGAACCATTTCACAGTCCGCTAAGAAAATATGGATGGACAAGCTTTTTATGAGCCATGGTTTACGTGTGGACGTGATTGGATATGAAGAAGTTGGAAGGAACCTAGGCAAGGTACCAATGCCCGGAGAGTTCAAGGATATGCTTTTTGTTGCAGAACAATTGCGATTTTCTGATGATCAGGTGAGGCAGCTTCTTCCATTTCTTAATATTTTGATGCATTTAGGGGTATAATTTGGACTGGCTAACCCGAACCCAACCCAACCCAGGAAAACAGTGTTAGGGTTAGGGTTGAGGTTTTTCAATTTTAATGTTAGGGTTAAAAAGCTTCAACCCGAAATGATAAAATCGGATAAAATTCGAAACCAATCTGAGTTCAACTCAAATTAACAATTATATTTAAATAAACTAAAAATAAAAATAAAATATAAATGCATATTTTGTGATTATTATTATTTAAAGAAATTTAGCCTTGCACCTTAATAAGTTGTCTTGATGGATCTCATCTTAGTAGGTCAAATAAACCAATGTAATAATCCAACATTGTGCAAAAGTTCAGACTTAATTTAGAATTATTGTTTGTTGAGTACGAATTGTCAACTCGAATTGGGTAATCCGAACTTATCCAAAATCACTTCGACTCAACCTGCCCAAGTTGCACCTTTAGATGCATTGCCCTTGCAGGGAGCATTATTTCTAGCATAATTTTCTTTGCTTTCATTTCATGGAGGTCTATATGACTATATCTGGATTTCCATATCACCCCTGCATATCTCTTTCCCTTTTCACACTATTATTTCTTTGAGTGTTCCTACTGCTGGATTCAGAAGTTGAGTATACCAAACTCTGTGCAGTCATTTAGTGCCTTTGGGCTACTTATATAATGCGGTGTTATAATCATACTTGGGGTTCATTGCATCTGAACAGATGGAAACCTGGAGGAAAGAATTTGAGAGGATAGAGGAAGAAGCAGATGAAGAAGGGTTCGAGGAGCTTTAACATGGCACTTAAGTTTTGCATCTTTTCGGTTGGAATTGCCGAGGAGTATTGTTTCTCTCTGCAGTTCAACAAGCATTCAAACAGCCTTCTCCATGGTGTCCACTACATGTATATAAATTATTGGTGATTTTGTAAGAATTCGATTCCTCTAAACGATACCTGATCTATATGCCAACTCAAATGCTTAGGTTACTGAATCCTTCCCATCCACTTCATCAACAGTTTTCAACACCACCATTATCTTTATTTTCACACGCAATTTTTTTTTTCTCCAATACATAGCCACCCGGGCCGAGGGTCAGCACAGAATGAAAGGGGTGGCCCTAATGTTGTGTTGTTAGGGCGAGACAAAGTGGGCAAACACGGGCGGTTTGGTGTCTAATGGACTATTTCACTTATTAGATTAGAAAGAACGGGATGGAATATAAAGAACGTGAAGCCCTATAGGGTCAGGGTTTTTTCACCTGCAAGAAACAGAGATAACAAGAAGGAAGACTTGCTACACGTGCTTAACACAAGAGTCCGAGGACTACAACTCTTTTTCATCATTTTGTCTTGGCAAGCAAAATGTAGACATTATGCACATGTTCATATTTGATGTATAGAGAACAAAGACAACAAATTACAAAATTAAATATTTTTTTAAAAAAGCAAAAACATTATACTATGCAAGTATTTCTCAAATGTAAGTATTTTCACTAATAAAAAACACAACATACCACCATAATAAGCCAGACACTGCACACCCTGGGTCGGTCACTTTTCTGGGCCAGGATAGATAAGTGGAGCCTCAACACGCAGCAAGTGGATCCACGAGGTAAACCAACAACTAAAGTTAAGAGTTGGAGCGGTTCGGGGTTCATAGAGAAGAGGGAACATGGAAGCACGGCAGCAACCAAAAACACCATCCGATTTTCATAGGCCTCAATCACAGCAAGGTCACAGACTGAGAACAAAGTTTACTCTAAAATGGGCCGATCACTGGAAGGTCAGAGACCAAGAACAAAGTTTACTCTAAAATTTTTAAGCCAATTACTTAAAAGTGACAACAGCATCACCTTAATTGCCACAGAGAAATGAGAACCGACATGCAAACTATGTCCATTCAGCTTTTTGTTGTTAATAACCAAACCAACAGATACAAGAAAATGAGAGGGTAAGACATGGTAGTACCTTGTAGTTAATCACATGGGAAGCCTCCAAATCAGAGAGATGCTGAAACCATTGCAAAACCACTTTCCCCCCAAAAAAAAAACAAAAAACAAAGAGGATATTATTGCAAAACTGGGACTATTGGGCGTGGTCTGACAACATTCAGTACACTTCTAGCAGTTGCCTGTTGGTTGGAAAATGAAAATAAATCAACCTAGATTGTCCGGATGACAGTACAAAGAAACTTATAAAGTTTACTTATAAAATTTACCTCAAAGAATGAATTAAAGTTAAGACGCAGAAGAAAACGCCTCAGAAATGGGGCCCGCTGGCTCCCAGCTAGCCTGCTACTTCGCAGAATAGTATACAAGGAATTTGATTTCTTGTTGAATTCCTGAATGAATAAGAAACAGAGAATTTATATTTACAGATTAATAAAATTGGGCGAAAAAGGTGATACTAAGCCTTCAAGGTATTGGGCATAACCAAAACTTAGCATGTGCCACATAGGGGAACCAAGTGCAAAAATAATGTCCAGCATATCATGTTGCTCCAAAGACTAGCATGACTTCTGATTTATTAGAGCACACAAGAAAGAGAGCTGTTGAGTTGATGGCATTGTCCCCGTCTCGCATGTGTACAGATAAATAAGTGCATTTCTTACTCGTGTCAGGTCAACTCGACGAACATGTTTGATATAGAAGATGACTAGTTGACTAGGAATAGACATTAACAAATGAAAATTTAATGAGGTTTAATGAATTCATGCAAATCATCTCAAAAAAACAAATTGTATTGTCAAACTTATATTACTTTCGTCATCAAATTACATGCAAGTGTCCATTATAAAAATTCAGAGGGCAAAAGGAAAGCAACTCTAATTGGGTTTAATAAATTCATGTGAATGAAACATCTCAAAAAGAAGAATTGTGTTATCGAACTTATATTATTTTTTCGTCATCAAATTTCATGTAAGTTTCCATTTATAAAAATTCAGAGGATAAAAGGAACGTAAGTCACTTGTTGACATGCAAAATTACAACAATAATATGAGATTTCTAATCAAATAATAAATGCAACTCTCAACCTTTTGTAGTTTGAGGATATGAATATGGAAAGAGAATTAATAACTTACACCATGGTAATGTGAAATCCACTCAATAATCCCAAACAAACAAACAAAAAAATTCATCTTAGTGTGATGCGATACGAAGCACTACTATGCAAAAGATTACAATGTATAAGATTATGATCAAGCCGAGGTGCATATTGGTGTTCTGCAAGAAAAATTGTCCCCAACATCACCATTTTAGATTGAAGCTCAAGGGAAAAGACTTGAATCAAGATAAAGGTGGGATATGTATCTGGAGTTGGTTGAGTTGTGAGACACGATTACAAATAATTAAGTTTTGAGGATAGAGTTAGAGATGGAGTTGGGATGTATGGAGATAGATATCAGCAAAAAATTGAGTTTTGAGGAGAGATAGTGTGGAAAAACATGTGGTTAGAGGAGAATTTTAATGGATCCAGGTGTTTGGTCTTGATTTGAGGAAATCTTGATTTTTAATTTAAAAAATCAAAATTCTTGGAAAATATGAATGAGGGAGGGAATGCAACCTATGGTTCCTCACTCCTAATTTGTTTGCTTTATATATATATCTTAGTGGGTGCTCCCTGCGATGCATGGAATTTGTCTCTTCCACCATCACTTTGTTTCACCCTTTTTCTAACCCTCATATTACTGAAAAATTACCCATTAATGAGTTATGATAATTTTTTGTTAAATATGAAAAAGTGAAGAAGGATGAGTGAAATTTTGAATTAGAAATAACGTAAAAAGATAGTGAGAGCAGTTACAAAAAATGGAGGAAGTAGTTAAATAAGTCAAATGGAATAATTTGATTCGATGGAGGTAATTAAATATTTTTAAAATCTAGAAATTAAGCATTTGGGGAGGTAAGACTTCTCAAACCCTCTCACCTGATAAATGTTCATTTTATATATATATATAGATATAGATTGTTAGCTAGCAATACCTCAGTTATATGCTCCAGTTCAACAGTGTTTCCATTGCTTTCTTGGTTCTCAATCTTCCAGCAGAACTGAAGGCAAAGTTTCATTATGCTGTCCAGTATTCTGGACACGGAGCCAATGTCCAAGAATGATTGTGAAACTAAAGCAGATAAATACCTGCAGATAATGTCATATGGAAATCAATTTATCAATATCATCAAGTTGCAAAACAATTGTTTTGGCAATCAAAAGAGCTCTGAAAGTAGACAGAAACACCGACACTCCTCTTGGATCATTTCCACAAACCAACTAGTATCATTGCGAGTTTGGGCCTTAAATATCCAAGACAGACAATTTGTAAAAGTAAAACCCACCAGGCTCTTCCAATAGTAACCTTCAGTGGTCCATGTTCAACATCTATGAAAAGGTAAAGATGAGAATTCATAAATATACAAACCTTGGGACACCATTGAGTGTCCCTAAAATGGGAAATTGTTAAGAGTAACTACAAAATTGACAACACCCTATATGACACAAAAGCAGATAAAACCATGCTGACTATGGTTACCAGCCACACAGGCCAAGCTAAGTCTGGTCAGAGCATCCAAGACAAATAAAAAATTACATGTCGGCAGCTCTAGCTCATAACACAGACATTATTAGAATGAGCAAGGGCTGCAAATTCATGAACCATGATAAAAAGCCATATATCTTACTAGGGACTAGGAATGAAACGATTATGCTATTTTGACTCCCGAAGCGCACAGTGGACAGTTTTGATCTGTCTGTTTGCTATTACATACAACATGAATTTACTTTCAGATGATTCCTTGGTATAGCTATTAACTATTCTGTAACTGATTCATTTTGTGCAAATTAGAAATTTAGAAGACAATAACAATGCTTAATTTCACTTAACAAAAAAAAAATGCATAATTTCCACCTTAACATAATACATTAAACTCAGAAACAAGATGAAACCCAAAACATTCAGGTCTACTTACTCTTGATGGAAGCCCACCAATTCTGTAAAATCATGAGAATCTTGAATATGAGCTTGCAGTACATTCCACTGAGATTCTATCACATCCACCTGGGAAAGAAGACAAGGGGGTTTAAAAGAGTTTGCAGGACCAATGATAAGGATTCTAAAGCATCATTAGAGATGCTTGTGATCATTTGCCACTCTTACCGAAGCCCCATGTGGAATCTTATGCGCAACTTCATACAATTTTCCACTTCTAATAGGAAGGGAGTGAGGTAGTAGGAAGTAGTAACAACTCTTGGAAAAGTAAATAAAATGCATACTTTGACCAACATTAAGAACATGAAATACGGGGCCAATGTTGGAAGTTAATGGGCAAGGACTATGGATGGAAAAATGAAAATCAAACCATACACATTTGTTTGTAATCCACATGCAAAAAAGTGAGCCCAGAGATATCCATGCTAGAAGTCACACATAAAACTAGGTGACTGCCAGGTCATGAATTCAATGTGAATCTGACAATAATTAATTGTTAAATTCAATTAAGTCAAATTGTGCTCTGTCAAGCAAGAGGTCCATAACTTTCCCAACAAATAGAAGAATTCCTGGTACTGCCTCAAAGATTGAGCATGCACATGCAGGCATTCTCGTAAGCAAGAAAGAGATAGAGGGGTTAAAAAAAAAGATAATGAAGAGTTCAGAGTTTTCCACAGCAAGAAAAAAAAATTAGAGTTTCTTCTGTCAAGCTAAAACGTTCTTCTCCACCTTGCTACACAATGTTTGTGGGCATAAATATGGTTATACAGTGCACGTGAACATACATATATTCATGCAAACAGATAAGTATTATGATAAGATACATAGACACAATTTTTTTGGCTCAATATATCATAAACTGTCCAATATCTAGACCTTTGGCACCCATGCTGAACTATCTGACAGCTCCAACAATTGGTGCACTCAGGCTACCAAAAACAATGAAAAGGAGAGTGCAGACTGCTGGTTTTAGATTACTTGGGTATTCGATTACCAGCCTTAAGGAAAAACTAGGGAAAAAACAAATGTCTATGCCAACTCATTTCTTAGGTAAAATCAACTTCTTAGAGCATTCTCAATCTCATCCCCTTATACGATCGAGTTATCAATTTATAACAAAACATGAAGCTCCAAGTGATATGGTAGTAAGCTAGTAATAACCTGGATATAAAATTGAAGATTTCTTATCAAGAAGGCCATGTGCTCCCTAACACGCCACATTGGCGTAAAATGTTGACGGCAACTCATACGATCATTACGATGTTCAGCAAAATGTGAGTGACCTTGATGCATCACAGAAGCCCATGACTTTTCCAATTCCATTTGTGTTCGCTTAAGCCGTAGCAAATACTGAAAAATCCTGCGATACCTGAAGCAGGTTTGTGGTTACCCTTACGTAAAAATGACGCAATTAATTGAGTAATTATCAATTATTAAAGATGCTGTAACACTACAATGCAAGTGGATAACACAACTATAAACTTTGAAAATTCTTCATGACAAAGGAGACTTTATCAGTTGGAGAAAAGAACAAAAACAGCTAGTAAAGCAGTCACAAGTCTTACTTAGAGAGCACTTCTTGTGTAAAGAACAACTGTAATGGCCAGTCAACAGAATATTCAAGAGCAATCCCATCCCAGCCATCAATGGACATCTCCGAAAACATATCTGGTTGGGCCCCTGGCTCTCCATCAGTGTGAACTTTGGCCTTTGACAAATCTACTTGGGAGGATTTAACCGAAACTCCAAAAGAAGGCATCCTAAAAGTGGTAAAGGAGAGGCAAGTGAATGCTGTCTACAAAACTAAATCAATAGTTAAAAAGTAAAATGCTTTTTGGACAATTCCTATTCTATTCAGACATTTAATAATAGTCCATATGGCTTCTAACCGCAAAGACACCCTTGAGAAGTATTTATCTTCATCACCAATAGTCTTTATCGCCGCCTGCATTGCAAGTATGCTTGTTTCAATACTACCAGAAATTCTGAAAGCTATGAAGCTGACACAAACAAAATTTGTACCACATCAAGAACAAGGAAGAAACCGTGGAAGGAAGCAAAGCTTGACTCCATAAAGACAATGCTGCATGAACCCACGTAAAAATACAAAGCAGATTTGAAACTACATTTGCAAAGTCACTGCACTCCAAAGGCAAGTCAAAAAGATTGCCTAAATTCTTTTGACAATCATTCTCACCGAATTCAAGTAGTTGACTGTATAGTTATAATGGATGAAATAAGAAAACAGCAGTTAAAATATATAAACATCTTTTTAGGAATAATGTGACGTCATACTGAAAAAAAGAAAAATTTTAGGAGATAATTACTCTAAAGAAATGAGGATAGATGTTCACATAGAAAGGAGTAAACAAAAAGTTGAATCACTTGACATCTAATCCCAAAGTGTGGCTACATAACAAATAGCATCAAGAACTATAATTATTGCTCGCGTAAACAAATTCTTTCAGACTGGTTTTCCTCACAATCATATACACAAATTTAAGCTGCAGTTACAAATCTCCCACCGAGTTCAAGTTGTTGACTGTATAGTTCTAATGGATGAAATTAGAAAACTGCAGTTAAAATATATAAGCGTTTTTAGGAATAATGTGACATCATATATCTGCAAATAAGAAAACTTTGGGAATAATACTCTAAAGAACTGAGGATAGAAGTTCACATAGAAAGGAGTAAAAAAAAGTTGAATCACTTGCCATCTAATCCCGAAGTGTGGCTACGTAACAAAGAGCATCAAGAACTATAATTAGTGATCATGGAAACAAATTCTTTCAGACTGGTTTTCCTCACAATCATATGCACAAATTTAAGCCCAGGAATTGATTTTACAGAAGTTCTATCTTTGCCATTTCTGTATGAGGTCAGATATGTAAAGGAAAAAAAAATTCACAGGACACATAAAAACTAATGGAAACAAATGCACCACATACATAAGTAAAATAATAAATTGATTTATAAACCATAAGACATTGGAACATTGATATTTTTTAGTAATCATCTAGTACAAAACATACCAGCTGAAATGGAACCATGAGAGCAGCTTCAGCAGTTGACTGACGAGGCGGTAAACACATTAACTGGCGACTCTCCTCAAGGAAACTCTAGCATATTAAATCATATTTTATCAAGCACACATATAACGTTAAGAGTAACAAAATTAGCATTTTCAGCACTGTCGAAATAAATGTAAGTGACAAACAGCACATGCTTTTTCACAATTCACACTATTGTTAAATTTTGTAAGACAAGCTTATAGAACATGAGTGCGAGACAAGATGAGCAAACTTGCCACAAAACATCAGCATTGCATGCCTAGTTCAAATGAAGAGCTCGCAAGGAGCTAAATCCAAACAAATGATGCAGCAGAAAACTCATCAAATATTGTTTTACATAGGTGTCAAGACTCAAAACTCAATCTGACAAAAATAGTACCCCCCCCCCCCCCCAAAAAAAAGTCAACCAAACGGACCCAACAGAAAGGAAAAGAAAAACAAAAGAGAAAGAAAAAAAAATCAGTAGCTTATTTAAATAAATGAGTGTGTTGACACTGCCTTCCCTCACGAGCAAGTATGACACGAAACTCATATACTAGGCCACCCACATTTATCCTAATTCAGGAGATGTATGACCCCTCCATGTTATTAAGTAAAGTAACCCACCAGGTGGTTTAAATATAATGAACACCAAAAGGAAGCGGAAGTCAATTGTTCACCATCCTTTACCTGGAAGAAATCACCTTTTGCTAAAAGAAAATAGTTTTTAAGGGCCTTTAAGTGGCCATTTAAGTCGGCTCGTACAACAACAAGCTGCATGAATGAGGGAAAACCATCAATACAGATTTCCATGATATCAGAAAAATAAATTTCACATTACGCACCTGCCAAAGATGACTGGCTGCAATAGCACGAATTGAGTCAACAGCATTTTCAAATGATCTTTTGTGGAACTCAGATGATTCCTGCACATAGTGAACCAACAATTTAGCCTAAAAGAGTAGTACTAACACAACAGAAAGATTAACATCAGGAAGGAATACAAAAGGAATCTGTCAAGTACGTGGAAAAACTGTATTGGAATCCGTAAAGTCAGTGGAAAAACTATGGCTCAAGCTGGAATATCATTGAACTGCTATACATGGAACACAACAACTATAGTTAATGCACAAAGACCTTTAAGTCTTGAAGCATAGCTTCGATCTTATCAGCTTCAGACTGTGGAAGCAACTCTTCTCCAATCAACTTGGTGTCCATGGAGGGGTCCTTTTGGAAAGAAAGACGTTCCATAAATCCTTGAATTCTTTGTGATCCTCTTGGTATCTGTGGATGAGATGGTGAATCATGGAATCGGAAGGCAGGACTTGGATTTCGAAGAACCCTGACAGCTTTTCCAGCAAAGAGAACAGATTCTGCGACACGCATTGGGATATACTCTGGCAGCATATCCTGGAACAGAGCAGAACTGTAATGTCTTGCAGCACCAATTATGTTTGACATATTAGTACTCAACGAGCACCACTCCCAAAACATAAATGCTTAAAAGACCAAAAAAAAAAACAACAGTTACTCGCACGGATGCAATAAATAGTTCTTGACTAGAGCTGCCTAGATGTAATGGATAGCAGGTTGTGCCAAAAAGTAAGACAAAATGGTAATTAAGAGAAAGGCTCTCAGTAGAGCAGTGATGAGATGGCATTATTATTTGGGACTTTACTTTTATAATAGCAACCATTTCTTATTAATTGCAAAAGTTGCTACCTTAGGTTTTCATCGCAAAATTTGTGAAGAAGTAACAAATTGCAGACAATAACAACTGAAATCGAGTGGTTATGTCAAGGGGATGAAACAAGAACTCGGTGCAAATGTAACTTTAAATTGGCACTGACAGTTATATCAAGGGGATGCCAAGGAAAACAGCCATAGACTCACACCATATCTATGGTCGAATAGAGATAGTAACAACCAATATAACTAAAATAGAGGTGATCTGAAATGAAAAGGCAAACAATGCAAGAAACACAGCACATTGGTTTACCAGAGAAATATGGAATCCCAAGTGCCAATCTGATAGAGATACATCATTAGTAGACATGCGTGCCAACTTCTCAAGCACATCTGGAGACGAGTCATGTTCCGTATCCCTATCCTCCTGCCTGAAATGATAAACAAATACCAATGCGTTTGAATGTGAATTGTGTAATGGCCACCACAAAATGGATATAGCAAGAAACACATTGGTTATACACATTTCTATGAAAAATTCTCAAAAAAAAAAAAAGGATATATAAACATTAAGAGGATACAACATGTTTGGGAATCATCAACACAATACATTCTTTTAAAAAACGATACATATACTGCACAAGGATACAACAACATCTTGGGGTGTGTAAATACATAAAAGTTTCAATGGGTTCAATAGTGATGATATATTCACACATTGTAGAGACTATAACTTTTGAGTCGATAACATTCTAAGTTTCTACTTACGGACTGAAATTTGCATGAATGTCGTGACTAAGAAGTTAGGACCACCATCAATAAGATTGTATATCTAAATTCTTCCTGAAAGACCAAAATCGTCCAAATTGAAACCCTTTCCATCAACATGCTAGCAAGAAATTATTAAAACCCCTGGCATGTTAAACAACGATGCTATGCATCATACTACAAATGTGGTATCCCAATGTTCAGTACATGTCAGATGCATTTTCTAATGTATCCAAGAAGTACCAAAAATATGTTTACATTTTATATGACCTGCGAAGTTAGTTATCCAAGACGGATATTACTCCGCAAGTATCAAGTTGAGCATATCAAAATGATGCTGGAGGGACAAAAAGAGGAGGACTGAATAGATATGGGTCAAACTAGGTAGAAATAGAGAAATATTTTGTTGTTTTGCCCCCACAACTATTCAAAACTCTAATTAACAGTAAATGAAGAAGTAAAGATTTTATTTATGGGAGGCGGCAACGCATAAGCATCAACTGATAGTACACATGTATGGTTATAAATAGGATGAACCAGAACAAACAAGAGATAATGAAAGAATAAAGAAATAGAATCACTCACCTGCTTATGAAAAATTCTTCATATGGGTCGTGAAGAATCCCATACACCATCCACGATGCAAGTTGATTGTACATGACCTGATGCCCATGCCAAAGAAGCCTATGCTTTAAGCAAAAAAATTAGACAAGATATCGTTTGCAAGACATTTTATACTGCCTCTGCATGAGAAAATGAATCATATTAGCTTTAATCATAATACACATTATAATCATGCCAGCTACTCCAAGATCAGTCATATAACTTGTCAGTGGCGGTAAGGTAGATGCATTATGAAATGGGCATTAAGGGTTCGATTTGCATAAACATTCTCTCTGCATGTGAGATAAGACTGGACATCTAACTCTCTTCAATATTGGAAGCCTCGTACACTGGATTGCCCTTTTAGTAAAGACCATAATGGACAACCAGCAGGTATCAACTGTCAAGCACAAGTATATATTTCTCAAAAGTCTTGAGTATACTTCTCAATGAAATGTGGCAAGTGAAGACTATACTCAACAGAAAAAATTTCTATATCAAAGCCAGATCCCACCCAGCAAAAAAAAAAAAAAATTCATATCTGGCACATAAATATGTAAATCCTTGTACAAAGCAGATTCTCCCATCACCCAAATCAGAGTAGCCACCAATTGGCCAACAGTTGCGAAGACCTAGTCTGATAAATTTGATGAGGTGTAATTTACTTTACTACCCAAAAATCTTAGGTAAAACAAGCAGTGGAAGTTGTGGTTACTGGGAGTATGTCATATAATGCGTTTGAAGACCCTGCCACGACAACATTTTCATGCGTCAAGACATAGTATAACCTGAGGCTACTAACTAGGTCTTGATACCTGTTAGTAGCCAGGTTGTGCCATCTGCCTAGAGTTTCACTTTTATGCATGGTATAACAAAAGGGGATTGATGTACAAGGGCCATTTAGGGACCGTGAACAGTAACAATGATGAATAAATTTGACTAGCACTATGGTTTGGAATGGCTACAAGTGAGCATTTGATGGTGGGAGCTTCTCGGTAATTAAAGGTAGCGCTTCTAGGATTGGAACAAGCTAGGTGTCAGATCAGGTTGCAGGAACAACAGCACAAAGGAGAGAAGAGAATAAGAACACCTCAACTTTGCAGCTTGGGCAAGCTCTCACAAACTAAATATTAGAATTGACCTTGCAGTATATAACGAACAGAGAGGTTATATAGTAATCCATAGCTCCCAAGGACATCTGTGCTCCAACTATCCAATTAGTTGTATCAAGTTTCCATGCACAGATATACAAGCAATTTCCTTAAAAAAACGTATGACTTGTACTGAAAGAAGGTCGCGGAACTACTTTAGTTGAACACGCTTCATCCAATTACATTTCTTTAACTTTTTCTCTAGCCCCTCCACTCAGTCTACCAAAGCCATGGATTTGGTTAGTGTAAAACTTTACAAGCATCCCAGAGTTTGAACAAGAAAAAAATCTATGCATTTCTCAAGATTATCTAAGTCGCACAAAAGAAAATTACTAAACAAGAAAAACACTAAAATAATAAATGTAAATAATCAACAGATACCTCTGAATGCACGCCTGCAATTCAGGCACCCCACAATGGCATCGTTTATGCAAAAGGTTAAGAAGTCGCCCTCCAGAAATTCCATCCCTCTCAATCTCTAAGATGATCTCGTAAAGAGGTGGCAACAGCATAGAGAACTAGTTTCAAGATCCATTAGTTAGAGAATTCAAAGAACAAGAAAAAACACATCCCGCATGCAAATAACATAGAACTACAGGAGTTATGCACAATAAGAAGGTTTGGGCAGCATAAGCAAACCATCCTCAGGCCAAATATAATTTCAATATAAAAAAAAAAGGGAAAAAAATTACTTCGGTCTGGTAGTAAATTACACTACTCCACTGCAACAGCCTGTGTATATATGGACTCACTTTTCATACATCCCCGATTAAGTCTGGGAGTTTATTCTCTACAACAGTGATATGCTCAAGATGAACCTCACTATCTAAGCAAAAAACAAAAAGAAGCTCAGAAAATACAGATAGAGAAAAAAGCACAACCATATAGAGAATCTGAGACTAAAGAACACTCAACATGGTCGACACTGAACACCAGGACAAGAGATAAAGGGATCAACATCACTAGATATATACACATGTACAGACAGTTTTTCTTCATCCAAGCGCCAAAAAGAAGCACAAAAAAGAGTCACAGTGCCAAAATCAAAATCTTCCGGCCAGGACGAAGGAAAGACAGACACGCACAATAGGAAACCTAACAACCAACCTTATTGAGGCCTTGAGTAACCGTTGCCAAGATGGGCAGAGAATCAGACAACAATTGCTGTTCAACCTGCAGAACAGCCGACCTGTAAACTGAAAGAACCTCAACAATGCCATTAGCAATGGCCCTCCTGTACACGCTCTGTGTCTCCTTCTTCAGTTTCGATAACTCAGAGGCCCGTGACAAAGGATGCTCATTCGCAGACCTAATCCAACTCAAATTCCGGGATTTTGTTGCAAATCGATCGAGTTCCCTATAGTAAAACCCTAATGTAATCAAAGACTCAATAACATCCCTGCAATCATTGTCCAAACCACAGGAAGTGAGGACATTGGAATACTAACAAGTGACAAAAAATAAAAAATAAATTAGAAAGAAACTATGAATTCAGGATGTTTAGAACCTATCGCTGGGTTCGATGAAAGAGATATCAGGGGCGAGTTTGAAGGTGCGTTGCTCAGAAATGGGTGCGTCGGGAGACAAGTGAATGCCGAGAGATTCTTGGTGCTCTCTTTCGTCGATGATAAGATCTCCGGTGTAACCTAATAACGCCAGTAGTAATTCGTGCAGCATTGTATCATCAATTGCTGCAACTCTCTCTCTCTCTCTCACAATTACACACACTAGTGAGCGTGAGGGAGACCTGAGTTTGCTCCACGATGATGAAATATTGGGCCGGCTGGTTTTTTGGACACTTTTGTTCAAAAAAATAAAGGATAATGACACTCGATTGTTACTTAATTATTCGGATGCTTTAACATTTAAAATATATAGATCTTTACACTCAATCCTCCTAAAATTTATTAACGCATAATACTTAAATTTCTCAAATTTAAAATATTATATTAATATTTTAAAATTTATAACCAAAATTTATATTTTATTATGATATTTATTAAAATAAAAATAAAAATATAAGAAAAAATTATAATTAATATATTATTAAATTACCTCAATTAAAGCTATAAGACATTGTATCCATTAAAATATAAATTTTTGTTGTAAAATTCATATTCTATTATGAATAAATTAGACCCCTTGTTTAATTTTTTTTGTTTTATTCCAATAGAAAATATAATTATATACTAATTATAATTTTTTTTAAAAATATTAAATTTTATTTTTAATTTTATTTCAATAAATAGTACAAGATTAATTTTAACTGCAAAATTTAAAATATTTAATATTGCAAAACTATTAAGACCAAGCAACCCATGTAATACACTTGAGCTTGAATTGCCCACATTGAGGGTTTCTTTGTAAAATACGCAACACTTCCAATTGATTTAGACAATATTAATCCAACTAAATATAACTCATATACGACATAAACCCGAGAAATACAACCCAATTATACACCAAAAGCTCACAGTAAGTGTCAAGTGACATGCCTTGGCACAATGGATGGGCATCACTGGATACAGGACGACTAAAAAGTAGCCATTAGTATGAATAATACAAAATATGGTCACAAGTGCATCTAAAACCACTTGAAACCCTCTCATTCCCCACTACCTTCACCAAACCAAATTGTCTCCAGTTCACTCAAAACTGTCAGTGTCTTGTACAACACCAACCCTAACCCCTTCTGACAAAACAAACTGATTAGGACTCAAAATTTAGGCAATTTTCCCCAGTCTTATTTCACAAAATAGAAATAAATTAAAACTTATATTAGTGACTAGACATAATGGTACATATTACCCCCTTCTTAAAAGAAAAGAGTGGTATCAGTTAGCCTTGATCCCCTTAGTATTCGTCTTTTTAAAACCTTTGCCACTACTTTTACTCTTCTGTCTTTGTTTCTGTCTAGTCTTGTGCTCCTCGGCTCTTTCATGGGTATTCACTTCCTCAAATTTGATTGGCTTTATAATCACACCAGATTTCTTCACGACCTGTTAGATACATGCTTGGAAAGTCAGAAACTTTTATATTAATGTATTTCAGAAACAACAGGAATTTGGTTTCACCAGGAATAAATAATAAAGAAGTTGGTGCTCCAAGGCACGCACCTCTGGACGATTAAGAGCTCCAATTGCTGTTGCAGGGTTGAATTCCGGTCCGATAGGCATTCGAATGCTTTGTTCAAAAACTTCTTTGGATGTGTAAGGATACGGCAATGTTTTAGTATGTAGCTTTTCAGCCTGCAAGATCCAATTAACTATATTAAAACATATTTATATCCAGCCGCAAATTATAAGAGATATTCCATGCATGATTGGTAGGATATCAAAAATATTCCCTCAAACATGTGGAGACTGACGAACAATTGTGATACTGAGATATAATGTGGGTATAAATATGAAAAATAAAAGAGTGACAGAAAGGGGAGATCCTCACGAAAATAATCATAAGCGAGAAAGTTAATGAGGATTCTAAAAACAGGAAAAAATAATGAACGATATCACAAGAGAAAAAAACCAAGGTTTGAAGGCCTAAAATTTGGTTGAATATAATTGACTGGAGAGAGAAAATGATAACTAAACATTGTGCCATTGCTTTTGGAAGGGTCAAAAAGAGGAGGAAAACATTACAACATTAAAAAAACAGTATAAGCTATTTGTCATTGATCATAGGTTTGTATAAGCTGAACTTCAATCGATAATTCAATCATATGATAGAAAAGGTTCCAAGGGCCTCATCTCTAGCACTTTGCCTTTAGGCTTTATATCACCACCCAAGCTTTTTAAGCTTCTCATTCTCCTAAGCTTCCTGGTTATCAATACCTCTTTTTAATATCATTTCATTCAAATGATCAATGTCCTTTAGGATTTGGGTGTTTTATAACAGGGACAAAGGAAAGACAGAAAGTGCCATCCTCAGACTCAAAGTTTAAAATAAAAAAAATAAAGGGAAAATATGATTAATCATGAGAACATTTGGTTGGGAATCTTCCTGGTCTTTGCTTGGGTTTCTCTCTCTCTCTCCCTTTGCAGAACTCTTAGCCTTTTACAGGTTTTCTTGCCTTTACCTGAACAAGAATTCTGTAATTTTGTTTATACGTTATGACTCTAATTTGCCAAAGCCCCATCTCCTTAGTCTGCCACCGTAATCATCACCTTCAGTACATCATCTCTACCACCTACTGATACTTTTTATCTGTATACTGTCTATCTTCATTCAAGTACATATATATTGATAGCTACAAAAGGAGAGGGTTATGGGAAGATCTGAACTAAAACCATCCTATTTGTCAGTTCTTTCCATGTTTCTGATTGCATCGTGGCTTTGAATCCTTTGATGGGTTTAAGAGAGATTGGAAAGAGATGTATGATATATCTGAATTGTGTTGCAGAGTTGCACAGAGAAGAAATTCATGTTTAGATAGAGCCTTTGAGAATCAACCATCATTATCTGTTCACGAGATTTTGCTTTTTCTGAGACTAAATGTCACTGCCACCTGTTCATCTACATATCACCCTCTTGGCTGTATTCAAAGCTGGGATTCTCTAGTTCTGGGTTGTTCTTCTTCCACTTGTTTTGTTTTCTTCTAGGGTCTTAAAAAGGTTATTACAACAAGGGTTTGGTTGTGCAAGAACATAATCAAACAAAGAGATAAGATTAGTGGGTTTGTTTTGTTTTTTCTCTGTTGGAGTCTTCTTCACAGCCAAATGTTTCATGCAGTCATGTCTAACTCAATCTCTTTATCTGAGGAAGCTAGTGTTTCTTCTGGTAAAAAAATTCATGACTTTGGAAGCTTAAATCCAATGGTTCAAATCGTTTCTCCTCAGCAACCACAGATAATTAAAAAGAAGAGAAATCTCCCTGGAAACCCAGGTAAAATTTTTGATCTATAACTACACTAAACAGAATTACCTCAAGTGGAAGCAACTAAGTAAGCTAGTAAATTCCCCCCTTTTTTCCCAAAGTTGGATTGGTTGCATTTGGCATATAACTTCTTAAAGTAAAAGTCAATCTTCATTCAACCACAAGACAGATTTTTCAAAATGTACTTTACAGGAAAGATTTTCAACTAATATAATACGTTTGATAAATATATGTATGAATTATGTATCACGGCAATGTATACACAGAACAAAACAACGACAACAATACCCTTAACATACAACTATATATATATATATAACTGTATCAGAATAATCAGAAATAAATTTTTGTACGTAATTCAAGACGCAGTATACCAGAAAAATACGAAGAATCAGTTCCACTTCCATAATCACTACAAACCCCATACATGCACTCTTTAATTAGAGTTGACTAGCCTTTGAATTGATTAGACTACACCTTCGACCAGTTTTAAAGACTTGTGCCATTCTCCACCCAAAATACATGACAAAATGTAAGCTTAGTTCTTGCATTTTTTCACTCTGAAACCTGGCCAAGTTTGTATGGCTATTGTAGAAGTACCTAACGTGTAGACCTCCCTCTCCAACTAGGAGTTTGTTGACTGTCTATCTCTCTCTTTCCCATCAACTCACTGTTTACTTCCACTTCTTCCAAGACTCCTTTCGGTTTGTTTGCATCACATCATCTCTTAATTTAAAAAAAGAAAAAAGCACGACACCAATTTGAGTCTTTTTAGTTTGATCAAAGTAGGGTGGTCCAATGAAGTACCAGCCAAAATTCTCACCAGAGATTGGAAGTTCGAGTCTTGAAGTCTACATTTACGCTGGTTGATCGCTATGCTAGCTTAACTAGGTTCATTCCCAAGAGGTGCAACGGATGCGGTCAAGTGCCTCATGATCCCACCAATGAGAGCCTATCGGAGTAGTCTCTGGGCACTCTCCTTTGCCCCCACCCCTTCTTTGCTTATCAAAAAAAAAAAAAGAGAGCGCATGTCTCTCAGTTATTAAATTTTTGAATCATTTTCCTACACTTATTCTTGATCCAAACGACCAAAAGTGGTTTTGGACACACACACACACACACACCCATGGCTGATGAATACTCCACACCACTCTCATCCCAAGTTTCTTGCAAAATCCATCTTGACCTCTCAGTTCCTCTCAAAACAACTGGCTCACTCACACTCATCCAAGTTTCTTGCAAAACCAGCTGTGAAATGCCAGGGAGAAAACCAACATCCTATGTGCGATCATGCTGAACACCAAGGTCTGTTTGTATGTAAGATCGGTTTTCCCAAGGAGGCAACACCAAAGGAAATGTGGTTGATGTGGATATTAGGAGATGGCCCACAATTGCTATTAACGTTGGAGGGTGGCGGCGAGGCATCCTTAGAGAAGCTCAATGGCAGAGATAGAGATCCTAGAATGCACTCACATATAAAGAAGATACTGGAGTTCATCTAAAAGAAATGTGAAGGTAGTAAACTCAAACAAATTTATGCATCAAACACTCGTTATCTTAGACAAAAGGTGTACTGCAGAGACTGAATTTAATATATAAATAGAATCTAAACTTTGGGAGAAGTTGTTTTGTGGCCATTTCAAGAAGTTAGCAAAGACAGCTTCTTTGGAATGCACACTCAGGAGATGGGCTTCCAGTGGAAGCTCATTCCTGATATCTCACCAAACGAATCAAACATCTCTAAATGGACTTATAGGACTCAAAAGTCCATCTGAAAGTGTTGCCAAACACACCATTAAGCTCCAGATAAATAAGCTTTCAATATCTAGATTTCACAAATCTTTTTCGAAAGACAACCACAAAAATCTTATCATTTAGTAATCATGTACTTGCTTTTGTGTATTCCAATAATGCATTCCCTTGACAAAAACAAAAAAGGTGACCATGCAGCAATCTGTTGCTAATATTCACCTTGGTTTTTTAGCATTTAAATCTTCCCCATCTCCTATTATATTGAACCATAATCGAAGCAGAGACTAAAGAAATGGGCATTGAATTTCAAAATTAAAACTAACCTTCTTATCAAACTTTTCAGAGATGATCACATGTTTAAGATGTGCATCTTTCCTCTTCTTTAGGGCTTCCTCCCTCTTTTTTTTGGCATTCTCATGCTCATCCAGCATCCAAGAAGGTAAGCCTTTCTTTTTCTGTATATGAGTCCATTGGCCCCAGCCAGGGAGTAACACAGGCTTTTCAGGATCTGGATTTTCCTCATTCAAGACCTCCTCTTTGTCTTTTTCAAAATCTTCCTTGACATCATCACCCGCAAAAGCACGCTGTATAAGTTCTTCTTGGGACGGGAGTTCATAAGTTGACTTTGTGCCAGAGGACAAAACCCCATCTACCATCTGCCCTTCACTATCTGTATCACTTTCCTCATCTTCTTCCTTTATAGATATCAAGAAACAGAAGCAGCACAAAAAAGTAAGGAATCCAATTATTCAATAAAGCAGTGTACATCTAGCACAAGCACATATTTCAAACCTCTATATCTTGGTTATGCAAAGCAGATTCCATAACTTTTGACGAGTTTTTGGCATGGGCAACTTGTTTATTCTCACTGCTGATCTCATCATTGTTTTCTGATAAATTTTTCATCTGTTGCTTGTTCAAACATTGGTTAGAATGAAAAATACAGATTCTTCAGATTGGAGCAAAGAAAATAAAAAAATTGAAGACTTGGCTAAACCTTTTTCCATGAATTGGATGCGAAAATAGCAACTTCATATGTTGTCTTTGGCCCTGGGTCTTTAACAATATCATCAAAACTCTAAAAACCACAAAACATAAACTTTGTTATAGCCAAAGGATAAAAAAAAAAAAAAAAAAAGATCAACTGCTAAAAATGATCACATGAAAAACAGATATTGCATCACCTTAAACACATGATCATGATCAATTTCAGACTGTTCACGAAGTAAATCAGGATCAATGTCAACATCTTTCTGAGAATAATCACTTTTGGCATGCCCAACGTCAACATCTTCTTTGGCATCAAAGTCATCTTCACTATCACTCTTATTATAATAATAATCTGATTCAATCTTTTTACTGGATTCTTGAACCTGCTTTTTAGGAGCACCAAACACCCTTCTACCACTTGAAGTACCTGTCATTAAACTTTCAGCCTCACTCTTATCCTCCAACTGCTTCAATGATGACTCATACTCCTGCAGAACAAGCTTCATTTCCTCATCGGCGGCCTCTTTTCTCTTTTTCAACCCCCGTACCTATGCCAATACAATCAAGTAGCAATAGATAAAATTGAAAAGATAATAACAGTTTCAGACCAAAAGGAAGTTCAGAGACATAAAAAAATGTGCAAAGAGGATTTCTCCCCTCCCAAAAGTGCACCACAGATTACCATGAAAGGTAAAGAAAGCACTCCCGATTTAGGCATTTCATCAGCTTCTTCTAAAACTCCACGTGTCTTCTCTTTTGCTTTCTCTAACAATTTCGAAGCACCAGTCTCGTTTGAACCATCTGAGATTTCATCGTCATCATCTTCGTCGCTGATGTCATCACTGCCACTATTTTCCTTCATAGAATTTATTTTTCTAGTCAAAAGAGCATGTTGATGTAGCTGTTCAGCTACAGCAGCACGAGTTCCTTCATCTTGGACATCCAAACCACGCTTCAATATGCGCTTCGCCCATTTGGAGCTGTTCTTGTGCTTCAGCGTCAAGCGTTCCTGAGTCAAATAAAATAGCAAAAAAAGGGATTCACTTCATTTCATACTCAAGAAAGAACTCTACATAGAACTTTACACTTTACATAACCCACTGTGAATTCTCGCAAGTTACCTCAGCTCTTTTGAACTCTTGCTTCATTGCAAGTTCTTTTGCAGCTTCTGGATCCATTTCCATTGCAGTCACTGCAGCTTTAAACCTATCTTTTTTTAACAATCGATGATATGTTTTGGACTTTATCTTTTTGACACGTTTTGCCTTCATTTCATGACGAAAAAGAAGACTGCGCATTCTAGCAAGACGGTTCTGGTGATCCTTCACATCTTCAATGGATATCTGCCAAGCATCATGCGAAAAAGAGAGAAAAAGTTCACCAAACTATCAAACTACATTCCACTGTGTCAGTGAACTACGTCAGAATTAAGCAATAACAGTGGAAATATTATAACCACAACTCGAATCCTACAACATCAATTAAATGAAAATGTGTAGGAAACCCCATACCTTGTTCAATTCAAGAAGTCTGGCACCATCTTTTAAATGAGCTTCGACAACCTCATTATCATTTACCAAGGTAGCAATTTTCTTCTCTAAATCAGTTCTAGGTTCAAATTCAGATGCTATTGCCCCTACAGTTGAAAATCCCAGATCTATATCTTCATCAAAATAAATGGTAGGTGCCTCTCTATTCCTCTTGACTAATGGTTCCCACTTGGAGATGTCCTTCTTTGATTGTTCATATGCTGCCTTCCTCTCCAATCTCTCTCGATCTGGTTTTGGAAGAGGTGCATGAATGGACATTGACCTTCTCTCCATTCGATGCATGCTCTTCCTAAGTTTGCTGAAGCCAGACTTTCCATGAAGTGGGTCCAGAAGATCTTCAATACTAATGCGGCCATCACCATCTAGAACATCACGACTAGGATTATATTCAGACTCAGGATATGCCTCTGATATGACAACATCATTTTTCCTCTTCTTGCCTGGCATTGAGTAAAAAAATTTGGTCAAGCTTTGTGGGCAACTGGTATACAAAAGACATGGAAGTGTGATCTCTAGTCACCACCAGAACAATTCTTAAGGACTAGCTTTGAAATCAAATATACATCTGAATAAAGTTATAAATTATCAAGACTCATCATATTAAAACTTCCATTAAATTTATTAAAACAAAAAAACGAAAGGAACACAAATGTTCAACTCAGAAAATGGCTTGGGAGCATGAAAGAAATATTGCAATGCATGATTGCTAGACTTTGTATATACGAAAAAAGTGATTATTATCTACTATGGTCGATTGATCGGAAAATTCATGTTGGAGAGAAAATAATACTAATGATTTACTTGTTACAAAGATTAAGATATAGTGACTACTATACTATAATGTTCCAATCCTTGATATACTTTAATACAGGACACTAGCATGTCATTGCCTTATTTGGATCCTACTTTCTAAGACTAGCAGTGTCAATGTCTCCATGCCTTGTTTCATCTATAAACTGTGTCCATGTCTATGCTTCATACACAGCAATTAAAATAAATTGCATATAATAGTTATGTCTCAAACTCCACTGTAGAGCATTTGACCTTCTTCCAAAAGCCACACCAGCTTTCTATATGAATCACTGTAACAGACATGAATACAGGACACTAGCATGTCATTGCCTTATTTGGGTCCTACTTTCTAAGACTAGCAGTGTCAATGTATCCGTGTCTTGTTTCGTCTGTAAACTGTGTCCATGTCTATGCTTCATATGGAGCAATTAAAACAAATTGCCTATAATAAAATGGCAAGATGACTGAAAGGAAAGTGCCATATTTAAACTTAGTGATCAGAAAACACACAAAAGTCTACTAGACAAATTACAGACTCAATGTTACCTTCGAAAGCATCACTGGGCAAGCCAGTGATTTCTTGCAACATCCTTGCATGCCTTCCATCATCCTCCTCTTCAAGGTCCCCTCCTTCATGGTTTTCCCTAGTACCATCAACATCTTCATCTTCATCTTCATTTTCATCGTCCTCATCATCTGATGCTACATTCTCATCCTATTAAAGGAAAACAACAACATTGAACCGCAAGTGTACTCAGACTAACATATTAAGATCACAGGGTAAACATTGACAGTTGCAAATATTGATTAATAATGAATTCTTTATCCACTGCTAACCAAGTCAATCAATCTATTTCACTGGTTTACAAACATAATGTCAATTGACCACTCAACAAAACTCTGGCATTATCAATATTTCTCAATCAAGAAATACCACAAGGTCAGGGTGTTATATTATATGTAGCTTGAAACTATGAACGGGGTACCAACAAATTTGAATAACAATAGTTAAGCATAAGTTTGCTGGGGAAATAGAGAAAGACAATCAAATTTTGACATGGTGGCATCAAAAAAAACAAAGAGCACCACAAAACAACCAGCTCAAGGTGGTACAAAGGTTCCACTTATTGAATTACAATTGAGCATAAGTACATAGCTGGATTCTACAGATGAAAAAGAAATACAGACCTTAAATTTCTCAGGAAGTTCATATTCGAAGTTATCGACATGATCATATCGGCGATTCTTCCTGGATTCTTCCTCTGGAATCGCTTCTTCATATTCATAGACATTGTTGACATCATCAGAATCAATGTCTTCATCACTGTTCAAATAGTCTTGCTCAGAACGATTTATGATACCGAGCTCCTTCATGAATGCATTCGGCAAACGAGGCCCAGTCTTCTTCCCCCTCTCACCTCTCTTGTTGTCCTTTTTTGTGTTTTTTCCTTGACTCGAGGCTTTGGAATTGAACTGCTTTCTCTTCTTGTGCCCTCCCTCTTTCTTGTGTTTATTCCCATCTCTGTCCTTTCTCTTCTCCGTCATCTCTGGGTGGGCGGCGATAGAGAAGCTAAACTAAACCCTGTTACGTTTCCATCCAATGCCAATGATTAGGTTGGGGCACAAACCACCATACCAGTAAAAAACAATAATAATGAACAAACTTTGAAACTGACTTAAATACATCATTAAACCAGCCTGAACATCAACCAGCCAAAAATTTTGGAAAATACAAATAATAATAATTATCTACAAATTATATAACATATTTTATGTCCATCGAGACCCAAAAACCCACCCAATGACAAAACATTCATCAACCCCCCCCCCCCACAAAACATGCAAAATAATACAATCAAAGTAGAATTTAGATACAATAAAGAGAAAGACGAAGCCAAAACCCATTCTTTTCACTTTGGGTGTTAAACTGTGAGTCAATTTTGGTGTGACATGGGTAATGCAGGTGTCGCCGTTGCAAATACGAAGCTACCCGCAACATCAGTATGATCAATCTCTGATCATATCTATATTCGCGTCTCTTCGTGCCGTGATCATGGCTGGCTCAACAGTATATTCAAAAAAGTACGGGTACATATTAAAAAGGCCCCAAATTTTAGAGTTCAATAATAAGATATAGATCAACGATTAAAACTCATTAAAATTTGGCTTAATAAAAAACTCCTGCAACTCTCATCATATGATTTCAATTTCAGAAAAACAAACGGAATTAAGACTCACACATAGACTGTCATACAGAGAAATAGAAAGAACCTGGGATGCGTGTGGCTTGTGGCTTCGAAGAGCAGGCGGCGAGAGAGGCGAGAGTCTCTGAGACTCGAAGAGGAGGAGGCGCTAGGGATCAATCGACTGAGAAGAAGAAGAAGGAGGAGGCGAGAGTCTCTCAGACTCAAGAGGAGGAGTCGCTAGGAATTTAGGATTTTTGTTCACAAATTAACTTGTATATAATTTTTTTTTGGGGTAATCTCAACTTGCACTCGAAAAATCATACCTTCAAAGTTTAAAAATATTAATTTATACCTGAATGATACAAATTCGTATCAATGTGCACCTGAGACTAACTCTGTCCATTTTTTCGTGAAAATAGTTCGGGTTAATTATAAATTATATCTTCCAAGCTTAAATATTTCATATTTACATTTTAAAAATAATTTCTTCTATTAATACTTATTAAATAGCTTTTAATTGTATCGTATCATAACATTTTTGTGTCGTGTCCGAGTCAATAAAAAAAATTTTCAAAATTTTAAAAAGTATATAAAATAACTATTTTTTGTATACAATACTCGTTAAATAATTATTTTCTATCTACAGTTAGACACAAATCTTTTAGTTATTAAAGTTAGATACAAATAACACAACTGTAGAAAAAAATAACTATTTAACAAGTATTAGAGACAAAAAATTGGAATTTTTTAATTTTTAAAAAAATATTAAATAATATTATATGAATTATCATAAATGTGAGACGCAACGCAATTGACACAACACAAAAAAAAAATTGTTAAAAATATTTTTTTTTATTAAATTGAACACGACGCAAAAATGTTATGATACAATATAATGGAGAACTATTTAACAAGAATTAATTGATAAAAAAAATTTTGGACCATTAATGTGAAATATTTAAAATTTGAGGGGAGTAATTTATAATAAATCCTAATTATTTTAATGGCAAAATAGATAGTATTTGGTTTCAGATGCACATTAATACGTATTTATATTTTTTGAAATATAAATTAATATTTTTTAACTTTGAGAGTGTAAATTGAATTTGGTTTAAGTGAAAATGGAGTGAGGAAAGAGAATCATAAAATGTGGCTAAATAAGACATATATTTCTAATAGTAAATATATGATGAATGTATTAGAATTATGACACATGAATAGGGCAAGGTGATTCATGGAATATTTATTATACACTAATGATCTGTTTATCAAACGAGAGAATGCCTAAATTTAGATTTGTATTTAGATTTTTTGTTCTTTTAATGATTCTTTGTCTAGCTAATACATGACGACCTTTGTTTTGCGGGGATTTATGGCTCTGCCATACTTGGGGTTAGCACAGATCATCTAAATTATTTTCATATCTCTCTACTTTATGGGACTTCCCTTGTGTAGGTTATGACTAACATTATTGGAACCACTCTACAATCATCTGGTGGTCTGCATAAACAACCCATTACTCAGTAGGCATTTTTGGTGCAGCTTAAGAAAGTAGAAAAGAATGGTGCTCAACATCTCAAAGGGCAGCCTGTGATTGTTGCCCATGGTGAGAATACATTTTGTTAGAGTATGTGTGACTTTATATATGCTGTGTGCACACAATGGCAAGGAGGCAGATGCTGGAACGGGCGGAGCTCGTGACGGCATCTTGCCTTGCGGGATTGCATAAAGGGGACGCTGATTAGTTAGGGGTGAGGGGGGCAACGCCCGCACTGTACGGTACAGGAGTATTTTTGTAAATATGTCCGTATTAGGGTTATATAAATACTTAAAATGTAACCCTACTTTTAATAATGAAAAAGAAACGGCCGCTCGCTCTCGTGGATGTAGGCACATTGCCGAACCACGTAAATCTCTGTGTGTTATTTTCTCTTGCTTTCTTAATTGTTTGATTCTTTATTATTCACCATAATTGTTGCACGATCACAACAACTGGTATCAAAGCTAGACTACGATGTCTGGGATTTCTTCTACAAAATTAGACATCATAAAGTTCGACGGAACTGGAAATTTCGGATTATGGCAGAGGAGGGTGAAGGACCTGTTAGTGCAGCAGGGCATAATGAAGGCGTTATACGGAAAACAACCGACAAGAATGGACGACATGGATTGGAAAGAATTGGAAGCGAAGGCTGTGGCGACTATTAGGCTTTGTCTGGCTGATGAAGTGATGTATCACGTCATGGATGAGGAATCACTGGCGGAAGTTTGATTGAAACTGAAAAGTCGGTATATGTCCAAATCCTTGACGAACAAGCTCTATCTTAAGCAGAAACTATATGGTCTTAAGATGTCAGAGGGCTCGAATTTGACCCAACACATCAACGTGTTCAATCAGATCATCAACGATCTGAAGCGAGTTGATGTGAAGTTCGAAGACGAAGACAAGACGCTGATGTTGCTGAATTCCCTACCGGCGTCTCCTACGTACGAGAATTTGGTTACGACTCTGATGTGAGGGAAAGAAACCCTCGAGTTGGAGGATGTCACAGGTGCTCTGTTAGGTTTTCATCAGCGGAAGAAAGCCAGTGATGAGGCTTCACAAGGTGAAGGGCTTGTGGTGAAAGGTAACCAGGAACGTGGAAGAAGCAAATCTCGGAATGGATCAGGTAACAATAAAGCCCGGTCCAAGTCGAGGAAGAAGAAGAAGGACGTCTCCGTCTCGTGTTACAAGTGTGGAAAAAAGGGGCACTTTAAAGGGGAATGTCCAAAGAAAAAGAAAGGGGATTCAGAGGACAAAGAGGGTGCATCAAAATCTGCAAACGTAGTGGAAGAAGAAGATTCAGAGAGTGGTGACAGTGATATGCTTTCTGTTTTATCTAGTTCAGATCGTTTGACAGATTCTTGGATTATGGATTCAGCAAGTTCCTATCACATGACACCCAACAAAGATTGGTTTGACACCTACAGGTCGATAAATTCTGGTTCTGTTCTGATGGGTAATGATGCATCTTGCAAAGTTGTTGGAATAGGAAATATTAGAATTAAGATGTTTGATGGTATGGTTAGAACGTTGTGTGATGTTAGACATGTACCGGATCTAAGGAAGAATTTGATTTTATTGGACATTTTGGATTGTAATGGTTATAGTTATAAATCTATAAGTGGAGTAATGAAAGTGAGTAAAGGCATGCTGACAGTGATGAAGGGACAGAAAATAGTAGGAAACATTTACAGACTGCTGGGTACTACAATTGTAGATGGAGTTGTTGTTGTAGAGTCTGAATCAGATAATACAGTCTTGTGGCACATGCGGTTGGGTCATATGAGTAAGCGTGGGATGATAGAGCTTCATAAGAAAAATCTATTGAAGGGTGTTAAGACATGCAAACTCAATTTTTGCAAATATTGTATTCTTGAAAAACAAAATAGGGTGCAGTTCAAGACAGCCACACACAAGACAGAGGGGGTTTTCGACTATGTCCATACAGATGTTTGGGGACCAGTTATCGTAGTATCACGGGGAGGATACATGTATTCCGTGAGTTTCATTGATGATGACTCACGAAAGGTCTGGATGTACTTCATACGACACAAGTCTGAAGCGTTTGCCTAGTTCAAGCTGTGGAAAGCTGAAGTAGAGAACCAGACAGAGAGGAAGATTAAATGCCTCAGGTCAGATAATGGTACTGAGTACACAGATTCAAAGTTCCAGGAGTTGTGTGAGCAGCATGGGATCAAGAGACACTTCACAGTCCGCAATACACTACAACAAAATGGTGTAGCGGAAAGGATGAACAGAACGATAACCGAGAAAGCTCGGTGTCTCAGGTTGAATGCAGGGCTTACAAAGAATTTCTTGGCAGAGGCAATAAATATGGCATGTTTATTGATTAACAGATCACCGATGGCAGCACTAGATGAGAAAGTATCAGAGGAGGTGTGGACAGGCAGTGAGGTAGACTACTCTGGTTTGAGAGTGTTTGAATGTCCAGCCTATATACATGTTTCTAGTGAGGAGAGGTCGAAGTTTGATGCGAAATCTAGATAGTGTATCTTTCTGGGATATCAGAAAGGAGTGAAAGGCTTCAAGCTCTGGGATCCGAAGGCAAACAAGATGGTGATCAGTAGAGATGTGATTTTTGATGAAAAAGTCATGTTGTAGCGTACTCAGAAAGAAGAGAAACAAGTACCAAAAAACTGTAGCACTAATGAGCATGTGGTGTAGATGGAGCTAGAGAATCATGGTAGAGAAGAAGATGCTCAACATGTATAGCGTTTTATCTCAAGTGATCGGCAGTATCATAGTATAGCCACAGACAGGCCCAAATGCAATATCAAGCCGCTTACCAGGTATGATTTTGAAGATTTGGTTTTTTATGCGCTTATTACTAGTAGCGGGGATCCTACAACTTTTCAGGAGGCAGTACAAAGCCAAGAGAAAAGTAGATGGATGGGTGCTATGGTGGAGGAGATGGATGAGTGCTATGGTGGAGGATATGGAGTCTCTGCATAAGAACCAGACGTGGGAGTTGGTGGAGCTTCCCGAGGGAAAGAGAGCAATAGGGTGCAAATGAGTGTATAAGAAGAAAGAAGCAGTATTAGAAAAGGAGGGAGAAAAATTCAAGGCTCATCTAGTAGCAAAAGGTTACTCACAGAGAAAAGGGGTTGACTATGATGAGATATTCTCCCCCGTGGTCAGACACACTTCCATCAGGACAGTGTTGGCACTAGTAGCACATTCAGATATGCAGTTGGAGCAGATGGATGTCAAGACAACTTTCCTTCATGGCGACTTGGAGGAACGGATTTACATGGTACAGCCAGAAGGGTTCAATCTCCTCGAAGAGGAACATTTTGTCTGTAATTTGAAGAAATCACTTTATAGGCTGAAGCAGTCTCCGAGGCAGTGGTACAAGCGATTTGACTCTTACATGATCCGAATTGGCTACAAAAGGTGTGAGTATGATTGTTGTGTCTATGTAAAAAGGCTTGATGATGATTCATTTATTTTTCTGTTACTTTATGTGGATGATATGTTAATTGCTACCAAGAGTATGAGTGAGGTCAACAAGTTGAAGACTTTGTTGAGTAGAGAATTTGACATGAAGGATTTGGGTGCGGCCAAGAAGATTCTTGAGATGGAGATTCGCAGGGACAGAGCTTCCAAGAGATTATGGCTATCTCAGCATAGCCATGTTGAGAAGGTGTTGGACAGGTTCAGCATGAGTTATGCAAAACCAGTAAGTACACCTTTAGCGAATCATTTCAGATTGTCTACCGCTCAGTGCCCGAAGACATACGATGAAGTTCATGACATGTCAAAGGTCCCATATGCTAGTGCAGTGGGTGTTTGATGTATGCTATGGTTTGTACAAGACCAGATTTGGCACAAGCTGTCAGCGTGGTTAGCAAGTTTCTTTCAAATCCGGGTCGATAGCATTGGGATGCAGTCAAGTGGATTTTCAGATACTTGAGGGGCACTACAGACTATGACATCATGTTTAGCAGACAACAGAGTGACCCTTCAGTTGTGGGATATGTGGATGCAGACTATGCAGGGGACTTGGATGACAGGAGGTCTACCACAGGTTATGTGTTTACTCTTGTGGGAGGACCTATTTGTTGGAAGTCCATGGTACAACCTATAGTTGCACTATCTACTACTGAGTCAGAGTATATGGCAGTAGCTGAGGCTGCCAAGGAGGCTTTGTGGCTTACAGGTTTAGTCAAGGAGCTGAGTGCCCAGTAAGGTGGAGTTCAGTTGCATTGTGACAGTCAGAGTGCCATTTATTTGGTAAAGAATCAGGTGTATCATGCGAGGACCAAGCATATAGATATGAGGTTTCATAAGATCAGAGAACTGGTTTCTTCTGGTGAACTATTACTTGAGAAAGTTCACACTTCTGAGAATGCAGCAGACATGTTGACAAAGCCTGTTACTACAGACAAGTTCAAGCATTGCTTGGATTTGATTAATGTTTCTAGTTGCTAGATGGGAGATGCCTCAACTTAGCGTCCCCGGTGGAGTTCCAGAATACATGTCCTCTTTTTCTCCTAAGGGGTGAATATTTGCCAAGGTGGATATTGTTAGAGTATGTGTGACTTATATTTGCTGTGTGTACAATGGTAAGGAGGCAGATGCTGGAGCGAGATTTGTATAAAGGGGACGCTGATTAGTTGGGGGTGCGGGGGCAACGCCCCTGCGGTACGGTACATGGGTATTTTTATAAATACGTCCGTATTAGGGTTATATAATACTTAAAATGTAACCCTACTTTTAATAATGAAAAAGAACGGCCGCTCGCTCTCGTGGATGTAGGCACATTGCCGAACCACGTAAATCTCTGTGTGTTATTTTCTTTTGCTTTCTTAATTGTTTGATTTCTTATTATTCACCATAATTGTTGCACGATCACAACACCTTTGAATTGGAAGCGACATTGAGACACTATTGTCTAATAAGTTCAAATTAGACAAGGTAACTATTGTGGCCTATGTTTCTTCTGTTGATAGTTACTTGAGGCTATCACTGTCTGGTAATGACCTGCTTGTTATGAGTTTTGGTTGTGGTTTCTTATTCTCTTGGTCTGTTTCTTAGTTTTTACTAAAATTGGTCTAATATAAGTAAGTTTGTTCAGCTTGATTCTTAGATAATTACTTACTGGAACTGTCATTACCCTATATCTTTTGATACTGATACTAGATGCTACTTTAAAGATGCACTAAAGATCGCAATGGAAAAATGTCAAAGAAATAACTATGGGTGGCACCTGATTTAGTCGTCCCATCAGCTAGCTTACCTCCATTAGGTGCAGTTTATCAAGTAGTTAGAATAAAATTAAATTAATTTTTTCCATTCGAGTCTGATTGGCCTTGATCCATCACTTTGCAAAAGCTATAAATATATATATATATTTTTTTTTGGCACTTTAGTTTATTTGTTCAAACAAAGGTGCATGCCAATTCTTTTGGAAAACACATTCATCATATGTTATTCATATAGATTTAGTCATGTTGACATCTAATGCTAATAGGAGAGAGGACGAAGAATCCACAAAAGAGGTGGTCTGGAATTGCACCGGTTAGTAGGTTTGATCAAAGTTCATGAGCAAATTATTTGAATTGCAAAAGCTAAATTTGGGAACATCCAATTGTTACACATAGGATTTGACTTTGTCGAGATTTTTTGTTTCATTAATCTCAAAAAGCACTTGGTGTATTTTCATCCAAATTTTATTTCTCATTTCTTGACGTATAGTTTTTTCCTGCAAAACTCATCACCGATGAAGCTTTCGATCAAAATATGTTGTTGTATCAAACTTCATGATTGTCCCTTGTGTGTAACTTTGAGGCCTTCTGTTGATTTGTTATTTTGGTTTCTGTTCGGAAAACGTCTATCGTCGATGATTTCTGTAATCCGGTGAACAGTGTTGGTGCAAATTTTGAAAATTGTCTTTCATGAGTATTCTTAACGTGAGAAACCTGAGGTACAACGATTTAATTATGGAATGAGAGCCAACTGAATTGGTCTAAAAAAAGTGATAATATGGCACTGATATTTAAATTGTCTATGTCGGTTTTTTGAAGGGAAGTTAGCAATGTCATCATTGGGATGTATTTGAGGCATAATGTGTAAATATGTACATATCAAATTTTTGTGTAATGTTATGTTGCAGTGAGTACTCGATGTAGCTGAATGCTTCTGACATCAAAGTTCTTTAACAAATTTTGTTGTTCAGGTATGAAAGAAATACTTAATAATGTTAGCCTTTTATTGTATGATTTCCTCCATCAGAGAACTCGCCTTAAAACTGTCACTTATTCCACTGAGAAATTGATGTCATTTTGTTGAACTGTTGTTGATCATGTAAAGTGACAACTTCATTAGACCCTTTTATGAATGGTTTTCTGAGATTGCGAAGTCAGTATTTTGTTTCATAAGATAACAATCCGTGGAAAAGAAAAAAGAAAAAACGAGCAATTAGTTGTCATCGAGGAAAATGTATCACAACTGGGAACTTTAATATAATTTTGACATTATATAGCTTTTAGTTTGTAAAGAACTGTCTAGAGTTACTAAGAGAAAGATTTAAATGGTTTTGTTGATAGAGGAAACAACTAACTATAAAAAAGTATGGCCCCGGTTGGTTTGAGTTTCAAAAAATTATATCTGAAAATAATTTTTGAGATAAATTTTAAGAAAGTGTATTTGATGTTTTATGAGATGAAAAATTTATTTGGTTAGATGATTTTAAAAATAATTTTACAAAATAGAAAATAGTAAAATCTGTTTGGACAGTTAAAATATATATTGGAACAATAATTCAAAAATTAATAAAAGAATATAAGAAAGTTATTTTTAAATTAACAATTTCATACAAAAAATACAATAAACTAAACTTTAAAATAAACCAATCATATTCAATAATCTTCATCAAAAATAAAATCAATATAAAAGAATATATCAATGACCTTCATCTAAAAAAATATATCAATCACCTTTTTATACAATATACACACACACACACAGAGTTACACAATACACAAACATCGCCAATATACACACACATGCATATATATATAGACACACACACAATTACACAATACACACACATTATCAGGAAACACACCCATCACACACACACACCGCCCAGATCTAAAGAAGAACAACACAAATTTGAAGGAGATCAACCCAAATCAATGTTGGAGCCGACGCTTGAGATCGCTGGAGAGAGAGAGAGAGAGAGAGAGAGAGAGAGAGAGAGAGAGAGAGAGAGAGAGAGAGAGAGAGAGAGAGAAATGCTTGAGATCGTTCGTCTGGTTTGCCGAAGTAGAGAGAGAGGCTTGAGCAAGGAAAAAAAAGGAGAAAGACAATAGTCTTTTTGCTGTTAAGGAAATTCGAAGGCTCATTAAGAAGAAAGAGATCTCCGTGTTTTGCCTTTTTCTCTTCTTTTGTCTCCAAACCAACTGAAAACAAGCAGGCCTTGTTTTCAATTTTTATGCTTCACTTCTCTCTTTTTTATGAAAATTGAAGAACAAAAAATCAAAGCAAACAACTTTTCATTGTTTTTAGAATTTTGAGAACAAAAAATAATTTTTGAAAATTAAATCAAACATGCCCTATGTTTCCATTGTAGGCCATACTCACCTATCTGAATATTGGTGGATTTATGAGAGTAGTGTTTCTTTTATAAAATTTGACACCCATTGCATTGTTGCAGCCATGGGAGGGAGGTCTGATCTTCGATATGAGCATTTTAGGTCAAAAAATTTGCATACACTTTAATATTTTTCTTGTATTATATACTAGATTCTAAAATACCTGTGTGTTTATATAGCCAACTCTACCCACAAAGAGTAAATCTTGGTTCCATTCGAATGTGCGAAGGGACATGCACATGCATATGATTGCGCACGCACTTCTTATTTCTGTTTCATTCAGGCTGTTGGGGGTATGAAATGGATTAATTTTTGTTGTAAAGTTTGGAGTTACTTGCATGGATCCTTTGGTAAAAGAAATCTTTCTTTTTCCATACACTTCTGTTTATGATCGAAGATGACAAGCTTAATATTGGTTGAAACAATGTATACTGTAAGTTCAATAATCCAAGGCAAACAAAGATTACATCGTTGCTATATTTTGTGTGGCTGCTCTTTTAGCATCCTTGATAGCTTTGACCGTAATCAAAAAGCTTGAAAGGAAACTATGTTTTTTTTTTGGAGGACTTATTTCCCTTTCTTCCTTCCTTTCCTTGTTACACTGGTGCAATCCTCAATAGCTTTGCTGAAAACGTAACGATGATTTGACGGAAAAAAATTATGTTTGCTATTCTTCTATTCCTACACTCTAACCGCTAGGCTAAAGAAGCATATTGACTAAACACTCAATCTGCTCATAGTTTAAGACAAAAAGTGTCAAGGATATAAATGACTAATTTGCTAGCACTACAAACAATAAGAAGCTAAAGAATAAAAAGCTGAGAAAGATAAGAATTACATTAACACTTTTGATTCTGATGTAGATGTTTTTATGGAGTATAGTGCTGACTATTAAATAAACTTCATAAATATAAGAAGTCCCAAGACTCTATTTTTAAAAGATATATAATTTAGAATCTCTCTAATGTCTTGGCAAATTATACAACTAGGGATAACCCGTGCCTGAAGGCATAGTTCAATTTATAAAAAAATCGAGCATTGAATTTGAGCATGAAATAATCAAGTATTGAACTTAGATGTGTACTAAGTTGAAAGCCTAAACTATTCCTATAATCCGTGCATGAAATTGTGCAATTTAAAATATAAAAATATAAAAATAAAAAAATAACATTGTTCTTGAACACGAAATAATGAAACACTAAACATAGACACGCACAAAATAATCAAACACTGAATATTGATCGTGAACATGAAATAATCCAACATTAAACTTGGACTCACACTAAAATGCAGCTTTTAATACATCTACATTTTATATAAATGGTTAACAAAGTATTACGTAGATGAAAAATGAAAATTCTAATAATAACCGGTGCCTAAAGGCACGGTGTACCTTAAAAATCAAGCACTCAAAGAATCGAGCTCACTATATTAATTCGTAACAACCACTTTATTTTAAAAAAATGGACAAAACTCAAAACTGAAGACATTATACAACATAAAATCGAACACTAACCATATAATACAAAAACTTTCAATAACATACAAATATTTTAAGTAACAATTTAATTTCATTTATTTTTTAATTATGCCATTTTAAATCAATCTACACCTATAATCAATATTAAAAAAATTTGACAAAGTTAAATTTAAAAATATAACAGAACAAAATATCAACTTGTATACATAATTTATTGAATGACTAATAATTGGTACAAATCTACTTATTATAATGAAAAACATATGAATTTAAAGAAAACATGATCCAATTCATCTATCGGATTTAATATTAAGCCTCAATTTTGCCTTAACAAAATCATTCATCAACTACAGCAACAGAAAAAGCTGGTTTTATGAGCAATACAATTAGAACACAACATTAAATGCATTTTGTGCTTACATATTTTGGAAGGTTCATTTTGCACTTGAACATTTTGGCTTGGTTTGTAAATTTCCTAGCAGACTAGTAGTGGTATGATTAATCTAAGGCTCTACATTACCTTTACTAAATTATCATTGAACTAAATTTCTTTCTTTGTAACCTGAATGTTGTATTGCTGAACCATTTCATTTTTAGGTTGCGCTGGGTGACATGGCCGAGTTGTTGACTGACTGCAGACTATAACGCTGACAAGTTGCCTGAAGGGAAGTTAAGGAAGTTAAGGTTCATTCTTTTTCACGCTCATTTGTACTTACATTTTGTTTTATTTTTTTCTCTCTTTGCTACAGTGAAGTGTGAAACTGGAAATAAGCATATTCGACTTAGAACTTAAAATCGAAGATTAGGTATTGATTGCTTTGGAGTTTGATATGTTCTGAAACCTGACATTGCAGCACTAAAGGAGTTGATTCAACTGCCCCAGATTTTTCGGAGGTTCAAACACTTGAAGATGGTGTTGTTGTTCCCCTAGGAAAGCCAAAAGAGCAACGGGGCCCCAAGGTGCGAATCTTGTAACTTGAGATTGGACTCTGTAATCCAACCATATGTATTCAACTTATAAGCCAATCTCTCATAGACTAATGGAAAGAGTACGTGGTTTATGGTTTGTATGAGATTAAGATTGTTAAAACATGACCTTTATAACATTCTTGCAGGGTTCTTTACTGTACAACGAGTACATAGTTTACAACGTGGATCAGATTAGAATGCGCTACATCATTCAAGTTAGTTTTAATTTCAAGAGATAACCACCACGAAGACGTAATTTCCCATTTTTTTTAGTTATGTTGCTTGTTTAGTATTTGTATCTATGGTCCCTGTTTTGTAGTTGGGAAGCTGAGTAATTACTACACAAACCATGTAAATAGTACTATCCAGAAAATGTAAGTTATTTGGCAAACAGTTCAAGTCTGCATGAATATATGTTGCATTTGGGTTACAGATTTTGATGTTTGTATCTTTTAGCCTTGATGGGTGATTCACACAGCACAATATTGATCAGATTCAGCTCGAATCGTTTAACAACTCTGGTCCTTTGCAAGTTCCTACAGCTGTGCCATGAACATGAACTTGATGCTGGAATCTGTCCCTAGTTTATATGTAACCAATGGCTCTGGGGCCTGCAAGATTGAAAAGTGTGAAGAGTAGGAATTCAACCCCTACATTGGAACCCTGCCTTCCAGCCAATCAACCCTCTAAACATTGCTCGAGACAAACCCCTCACTCACTTCACATCTTCCTTATGTCCAATTTACTCGGCA